>VWZS01011053.1:438117-901551 GCA_013397075.1 Rhabdornis inornatus
CGCGCCGCGTCCGGCCGCCCGAGCCCGACTTCGCACGCAGCAGGGAAATTGGCAAGAAATTGGCAAAAAAAAGCACCAAAAATGCAACCAAGCAAACCAGACCGTGTATACGTGGATATGTTTGTCGGGTCTTTTTCTCTCCAAAGATCAGGGCAGCCGCGAAAAGTTTGCGTTTGTTGCTGCTGCCGGCGCGGGTTGTGTCAGAGAGCCGCGTAAAAGCGAATGGGTGATTAAAAAGAGGGAACGGAGGAAAAATTTCCTCCGTGGAGACGATGCCTGAAGTTACTTTCGGGGAGCTGCTTTCCATCTGTGTGTAGTGGGCGATGCGCTCGCCAGCGCGGGCAACTCGCTCCGCGCAGCCTCATCCGCTCCGCGGCTCCTCTGCGCAGCTCGCGTTGTCCGCCGGCAGCGGAGGGACCCTGCCGGCTGGCCAGGGACCCNCCCCTGCCCGCTGCGCTCCCTGCCCGCTGCCCACGACGCTGCCGCAGCCTCCGCGGACGAGCCCCCGCGTCTGGCCCGCCCGCCCCCCTGCCAGACGAGCCCGTGACTGTTCCCCCGCTCCGGCCCTTCCCGCGGCGGAGGGGGAGTGTCCTGGGCGGTGCGCACATCCCGGCCCAGCCCNCGTAAAAGCGAATGGGTGATTAAAAAGAGGGAACGGAGGAAAAATTTCCTCCGTGGAGACGATGCCTGAAGTTACTTTCGGGGAGCTGCTTTCCATCTGTGTGTAGTGGGCGATGCGCTCGCCAGCGCGGGCAACTCGCTCCGCGCAGCCTCATCCGCTCCGCGGCTCCTCTGCGCAGCTCGCGTTGTCCGCCGGCAGCGGAGGGACCCTGCCGGGTGGCCAGGGACCCGTGACGGCCGGGCTGGAGCCGCCGGCTCCGCGGCCGCGGGAGGCAGGGACCCGCTCGGAGCACGGGACCCCCGCGATCAGCGCGGAGCGGGCCGCCTGGCCGCTGCACCGCGGGACCCGTGAACATGCGGGAAAAACAGCTTTCGGGACGGGGCTAGGGCTAGGGGCAGCGAGGGACGCGTTTCGCATTGCTGCTGTGGAAGGGGAGGGAGGCGAGCAATTGTTTGGCGATGTGCAAGGGGATGCCCCGGTTTGGGATGCGCTTGTGGTTGGGAGAAAAGGTGCCGCTGGTGAGAGAGGGGCGAGCTTGGGGCGGGGGCAAGAGGGAAAATGGCACGTCGGGGCGCAAGTGCTGCTGGGGGGCGGGGGGAGGCAGGGTGCCCCAGGGCCATCCTGGCAGTGCGTATTTGCTGTGGGGAATGCAGCTGGTGTTGCCTGGAGAGTACAGATGGTGATGCCCTGGAAGTAGCTGCTGTACTGGGAGGATGGTGGGGAGAGGAAGGATGGCTTCATGTTGCAGATGCGGCACTCGCTGCTCGAAGTGGCAGTGGGGGAGGCAGTGAGCAAGGGGAAGCGCCAGCCCTTCCTCACACCCCTGTGCTTCTCTCTTCTCAGCACTTGCTCCTCTTCCTGCTCTTCGTTGGGCCTTTCAACTGCTTTGCCAGTTACAGCCGTGCCACTGAGCTCTTCTACAGTCTCAATGAGGGGCTGCCTGCTGGGGTGCTCATTGGCAGCCTGGCTCGTGACCTGCGGCTCCCAACAGCTGGTGGCCAGCACCCTGCATCTCTGCAGCCCCCACTCTCCTTCACCCTGGCCTCCCATGGCTTGGGGGGACAGTATGTGCAGCTGGACAACCGCTCCGGAGAGCTGCACACCTCAGCTGTGGAGATAGACCGGGAAGCACTATGCGTGGAAAGCAGTGGGGCCACCATCTTCGGGGGATCAGCTGCTGTCTCCTCTTCCTCCCCCTCAGCAGAGTCATGCCTACTGCTGCTGGATGTGCTGGTACTGCCACAGGAGTACTTTCGCCTGGTAAAGGTAAAAATTGCTATCCGTGATGTCAACGACAACGCGCCCCGCTTCCCTGTGCCCCACATCCGTCTCTCGGTGCCTGAGAATGCACCTGTGAACACGCGCCTGGCGATTGAGCACCCCGCCCTTGACCCTGACATGGGCACCAATAGTGTCCAGACCTACCGCCTGCGAGATGACTATGGTGTCTTCACCCTGGATGTGGAGGAGAATGAGAATGGGGAGAGGACTCCCTACCTGATCGTTATGGGGGCACTGGACAGGGAGACACAAGATGAGTATGTCACAGTCATCGTCGCTGAGGATGGGGGGAGTCCTCCGCTCGTGGGCAGTGCCACCCTCACTATTGGCATCAGTGACATCAATGACAACTGCCCCCAGTTCAATGACTCACAGCTCAACATCACCCTTTATGGGAATTCCAGCCTAGGGACACACGTGGCTACTGTCCACGCGGTGGACATGGACCTTGGATCCAATGCCCAGATCACCTACTCCTACAGCCAGAAGGTCCCCCAGCCATCCAGAGACTTGTTCCATCTGAATGAAAGCACAGGAGCCATCACACTCTCTGCTAAAGTTGATGGGGACACTCCAAAGCTACACAGGCTGATCATACTGGGCAACGGTCCTGGCTGTATTCCTGCCGTGATCACGGTGCTGGTGACTATCATCAAAGTCATGATGAGGCCACCTGAAGTTGTTCCTCGTTTCATAGCTAATGAAGTGGAAGGGGTGGTCTACTTAAAGGAGCTTGAGCCTATCAACACACCTATAGCATTTTTTACCATCAAAGACCCCGATGAAAAGTACAAAGTCAGTTGCTATTTGGATGGTGATGGGCCTTTCAGACTTTCACCATACAAGCCATACAACAATGAATACCTGTTGGAGACCACAAAGCCTTTGGACTTTGAGACACAGCAGCTGTATGAAATCGCCGTAGTTGCATGGAACTTGGAAGGATTTCATGTCAAGAAAGTTGTCAAAGTACAGGTTCTGGATGACAACGACAATTCACCAGTTTTCTCTGAAGAACTGATAGAATTGTCCATTGAGGAGAACAATGTTCCCAATGCTTTTTTGACCAAACTGCATGCTACTGATGCTGACAGCGGAGAAAGAGGGCAAGTGTCCTATTTCTTAGGTCCTGATGCCCCTTCCTATTTTGCTTTAGATAAAACCACAGGAGTTCTTACAGTTTCCACCCAACTGGACAGAGAAGAAAAAGAGAAATACAGATACACTGTCAAAGCTGTGGATTCTGGGTTCCCTCCAAGAGAATCAATAGCAACTGTCACCATCACTGTATTGGATAAAAATGATAACAGTCCAAGATTTATCAATAAGGATTTCAGCTTTTTTGTGCCAGAAAACTTTCCAGGTTTTGGTGAAATTGGAGTTATAAGTGTCACAGATGCTGATGCAGGGCAAAATGGATGGGTTGCCCTTTCAGTTCTGAATGGAAGTGATATTTTTGTTATAGATACTGGAAAAGGAGTTTTGAGAGCTAAAATCTCCCTGGACAGGGAGCAGCAAAGCTCCTACGTTCTGTGGATTGAAGCAGTTGATGGCGGTGATCCTGCCCTGTCTTCTACAGCAAAAATAACTATCCTTCTTCTGGACATAAATGACAACCCTCCTTTGGTCTTGTTTCCTCAGTCTAATATGTCTTACTTGTTAGTCCTTCCTTCTACCCTTCCTGGCTCTCCCATCACTGAGGTCTATGCTGTTGATAAGGACACCGGCATGAATGCAGTCATAGCTTACAGTATCATAGGAAGAAGAGGCCCTCGACCCGAGTCATTTAGGATTGACCCCAAAACTGGTAATATCACCTTGGAAGAGTCACTGATGCAAAATGACTATGGCCTCTATCGGCTGCTTGTAAAAGTTAGTGATCACGGCTACCCAGAACCTCTCCATTCCACTGTCATGGTGAACCTTTTTGTCAATGATACCGTCAGCAATGAGAGCTACATCGAAAGTTTGTTAAGGAAGGAGCCTGATATCAGTGTAGAAGAAAAGCAGCCACAAATATCCATAGAGCCTACACATAAAAAAATGGAGTCAGCATCCTGCATGCCTACCTTGGTAGCTCTTTCAATAATAAGCTTGGGTTCAATTGCTTTAGTAACAGGGATGGGAATTTACATTTGTCTAAGAAAAGGGAAAAAACATCACAGAGCAGATGAAAACTTGGAAGTACAAATCCCATTAAATGGAAGAATTAACCTGCACATGTTGGAGAAGAAACCAGTGGAGATTTCTAACATTTGATGTTTCTTTGTGCATAAGTCCAGCATCTGAAAAACCCTGGACGACACTAAAACACCTAGCTGTAGGTTGTACTGACAGAGGTTGTAATGAAGGACTGCTAATTTATAACTTAATAATATTATAATTGTAAATAGCTGTTTACAGTTTTTTAAATTCAATTTCAGTGTACAGCTTTTTTATGAAACGTTAGTAACTAACAGCTAGCACCCTGACTATAAAAACATGGACATCATTTCCAGCTTTCATAAATCAATAAGATCAGTGAACATAAAAAGGGTGAAGGTAAGATGATTCTTTTAAACTCAAATTTTAAAAGTCTTTTTAACCACGAGAGGGCATCAGATGCTCCTGAGCAGAGAACTGTTCGAGGTACTGTCCATGAGATAAACAGAATATATTTTAAATATATTGATTTTAATATAAAATACCTATAATACCTATTGGCATACAGACATTTAGCCACTACAAAAAAAAAACAAAACAAAACAAAAAAAAAAAAGAAATGTCTGTCCCGATGTATGTATAATAAAAAAAAATAAATATATTAAAATGCACTAGTAATGAAAACCAGAATGTTTATTACCTCACAAATAAAGCTTATACAGTAGGATAGAAGAGGCATTAACAAGAAGTGCAATTCCTGTTGAGCAAGAATGCAAGAAATTGTAATGAAAATCTGTACTGCTGTGGCATATCATTAATTTTTCTCCAGATTCCACTCTCATTATCATTTGCTCCAGCAATCTGCTGGTCATTTTTATGGAAAAATTATATTTACTATTTCATAAAGGAAATAATGACAGAGCCCCATCCTCATCTTCATAAACATGCCAGATGTAAGGAAGCAAGGGAATGGCAAAATCCTTAGTTGTCACAAAAGTGGTAGTATTTTTTTGTACTTTGAACAATCTGTCAGTAGTACTCCATCAGTTTGGTTGTGCAGTAGATTTTTGTTATGTGTTACTTCTGAGTCTGATCTGCCAGATGAAAACAAAAATCACTTCCCATTCTAAGGAATTGTAGGACTTTTTTTATTCTGACTGTTGCTCCTTTCTGGATTGGTATTTCATGTGAAAGATCTTGTTTCTGACTTTTGGCAACCATTCCTGGCTCCTTTTCATTGGCTTTGATTTTGGATTAGATCCAAAATCTAACTTGTAAAACTGGTGGCATATTTTCTTGATAATTTATTCTTTGCTGTATCCTCTGCAACAAAGCAGCAATTTTATCAGTGATGTACTACTTTCACTTCATTTTAAGAGCTGAGAACTATCTTTTGTATGATGATAGCATCAAATTTCTGTGTGAACAAGATGAATTAGTGTTATGCTTAAAAATTATTATTTTGATTTCTTGCGTCATATGTCTGTAATGTACCAAAAGTGTTTATATGTCTGCAAATTAAAGCTATATATTTTCATAATAACTTATTCTCTCTCTCCTAGAATTTTAATTATAAATTTAAATATTATTTCAGTTACAAGAAATGCATTTTTCACAATTTCTTAGGTGCTGGCTGTCTTGTCTGACATGTCATAATGGTTACACAAATTAGTGCATTTCAAAATCATTAATGACAGTTTATGCTGTGCTTCTTGAAGTTAACAGCAAGACAACTGTATGTCCCTGATGTAAGTGGTGAGGCAGCTTGTACCTGTTTTGAAAGTAGGGAATGCAATTTTAGGCAGTTCTTGATTTTTCTCTCTGTGACTGGCACATTACCTTGAACCTACTGAAATGTTAGGGCTTCTTATAGACACTGGTTGTACTTAGTCAAAGTAACAGTATTAGCTTAATACCTATAATTTTGCCATCCTGGCTGTGTATATATGTCCTGGAATTTTTTTTTTTTTTTTTTTCAGGTTAGAATGTTTTCTTTTTGGGCTGTGTTTCATGAAATTTAATTCAGCCTGTCAGAGCTTTGTGGTCAATCACCTCTTTTCCTTTATTATCATCTTATCAAAATATAAAAATGGTATGCATCCTTGAAATGCATTGGCCACAAAAAGACATTGTTTCTTATCTCTGAAAAAAATTATTAAATTATATCTTCAGAAACAGCTTCAGCATTACTGTGTTTTGCTGTGGTGATGAAGCTAGAGCCTCTGCATTTTTCTCTTCAGTAAGGAAGCAAGGTAACTGAAAGACAGGATTCTTTTCATTGCTCGTCTCTTATTTCAATTAACAATTATTTACAAGTCCAATATATTCTCGAGACAGTTTAAACAGAAGCAAGTCCAAGACTTAAGAAATAAAATTAAAAAATAATCCTGATCCTTCAGTGTGTGTTCATATAAAACTGGGCAGATACTTTTATTCAGGTTCGACAAAGTCTTGACCCTGTTTGATTAAGCTTTGGTTGAACATGCTGTTCTTGTTGCCTTTTTTGTTTGTTTGTTTGTTTGTTTGTTTGTTTGTTTGTTTAGATGAAGCATGTTCCTAATGTGTAATAAAATGTAATTTTACGAGCCTGTTAAAGCCAAAGTACTGCTCGTGAAGCATTTCACTCATGATTTTCTACACATTTAAAGAAAATGGGTTTAAAATCACACCTTCAGCCATACCAACATTTACTTGTGCAAAGGAATTTCTACTGAGTAAGACCTCATAGAGCACATTTTTTGCCTTCTGTGAGTAGCCTTTCAGTGGGTAATGTTGCTGCAAATGGCAAAATACACAGTGACCTGGGTTTTTTATTCCATATTTTGCATTACTTAAAAAACATACAGCTATTAGCGCCAAGCATAATAGTTAAATCTGCAATGTTGAGCCTAACAATGATTAAAAAACAACAAAACAGGAGTCTTACATTCATAGAACCTAGAAATTTCTTCCTAAAAAATCGCCCTTTCTCAGCTCTAAAATTCTTGATACTGGCTATATAGCAAACATTTTTGTGATGTTTCTGCTTCCAAAGTATCCCTTACTGAAATTCCTTTCATATGAAAACACATTTTTAATGAGTATAACTGAAGTACATTAGATTCAGATATAAAAGACCTATATTATTACCACCTTGTGCAGTGCACTTGCCAAAATATATGCAAATCTTGTTGACACTGGTAGTTAAGCTGGCACAAAAATAAATGTCTCATTCATTTACAGTATCCTCTGATCAATCTTCAAGTGGGTGGCCTTTGTTCATTTATATAAAAAATTAGATTGTCCTAAGTTTTGCATTGCCAAAGTCTCCTGAACTTGCTATGCAAACACTTTTTCATTAGAATTAACAAATTAAAAAATGAAAGACAAGAAATGGGCAGTGAGCCCAGTGGCGGCAGACAGAGAAAATTAGTCTTTTCTTTCTCCTTCATTTTATTCTTTTTAAAAGAACTCCTTGAAGTTACTGTTTTTGATGCAAAACTAATCTAATACCTGGCTGAATATCAATAAAGGATGAGATGTAAAAGTGTGGAAAGGGAATTAGAGCTATTTACTTTTTTTTTGTGTCAAAACTGAGAAAACAATTAATCTTATGGTCATTTATTTCCATTTTTCAGTACCAGGGTTCCAACATGCAACTGTGCCACAGTCCACTGAGAAGAATGTAAAAAGCTGCCACTCTCCTAGCAGGACATCCAAGGAGAGGTACAGTATTAGCAAAACTTGGCCTCCCTGCCAGCAGTGACAAAGCTTTGATTTGACTGCAAATTTTCTGCCCCTAACTGCTGCTTTGGGAAGATTGCATTAAAATACTCAAACAAATGATATGATGGATAGTCCATGACTAATATTTCACTTCAAGGTTCAAAGCAATGAACTTTCTGGGAGCAGTGGCATGCATCACAAAAATACCTTGCAGTTTGGCGTAAGTGGAGATACAAAGCACCTCTGCCACAAAGAAATCATGAGCTTACCATGCAGAGTGTTTCTTTTCATGATTCATGTGCATTATCAGAGCCATGCTGAAAGGTGACTGCCACCTTCCCTGTAGTGTGCTTCTCAGCATCTTCTT
Organism: Rhabdornis inornatus; assembly: GCA_013397075.1. NCBI lineage: Eukaryota > Metazoa > Chordata > Aves > Passeriformes > Rhabdornithidae > Rhabdornis > Rhabdornis inornatus. The sequence goes on from VWZS01011053.1 coordinate 446,235, forward strand.
GCAGACAGTTTTTTCTTTATACATTCCTCTCACCTGTGTAACTTAAAGAAAAACAATGCAAAACAATTAATTATTAAATATTAGTCAGCTGAAACTAACAACTGTGGTCTTTGATTTAGAACATTCTTCTTCAGAGCTGGAGTTTCAGGAGTTAAGCATGTTTAATTCCATTACCAAAATAATTTGAATTTAAAGGAGATCTCTAGTGAAACTTAAAGTGGAAATAAACATATTTTCCTACAGATTAGGTTCATATAGGTTTTTATACAAGTAGTAGTTGCTCAGCGAGATAAAAGTTGCAGAAATTAGTTCTATGCTTTATTTTAATAGTGTGGGAAATATTTTGAGAAAACTATTTGAAAGTTATTTGCAACATGTCATAATTTACAGTTTTCTGAGTTAAAACATGTAAAAGTATTTGTGCAGGCAGCATTGCTATTTCCTTCTCACTCTGTGTACCAGACTGAATCAGCAGATAAGATAAAACTGTCATCTGCATTCTGAGATGATGGTATTCAAGGATTTTAGCTCTCAAACAAATATAAAGTTATACAGGTCTGTTTTTCTCATTATGGATGGGAAAAATACTTTTGTTCTTATACCACAGATTGGTAACTTGCATAATCTGTCTGATATATCCTATCTGAATGGTTCAGTGATTTCTGCTATATTTGCATTTAAGTTTCATTGCAGAGTGAATTTTAAGGCCAAATTTCAACTCTTAATTTTTTTCTGATAAGAGTACTTTGAACAGGTGCTAAGAAAATGTTGTTGTGAATGAAGAACTGTTGAATCATTTATAATGCATTCAGTCATTTATTCCACTGCTTGTAAAAACAAATATAGGCTTACATGTTGAAGTTTCAGATTTTCATATTGCTAGCTAGTGCTGCTGGTAACTAGCAAACACTTAACTGAAATACATTGTAAGGAATTATTTCAGCTGTTCAAATCAAGAGGACTTGCATTTCAAGCATCAAGTTGGATGTTTGTCTACTCCCAGCAGCCATGGCAGTATTGATTTAATGCAGTGTACTAACTATTTTGTCCTATTTTCCATCTTCAAAGTTTTGGTTGAGTGTTATTCCTCAGAGCATGCCAGTGAGATGAGAGCTCATCTCTTTGTGCATAACAGGAGTGACAGCTTGATTTCTATATCGGTGTGTCAGCCTCTAATGATGCCTGAGATGTCTTAAGGTATCCCCCCTGGCCTCAAGCTGCTGGCTTTCTCTCAATACCTATCATATATGCCAGCTCAGTGCAGATGTTTTGGCTGTTTTAGAAGGTGTTCAGTAAATGCAAATGTGTGTTGAATTGAGCCTTTGATGTGATTCATTTCCAGATTTACACATCTATGTGTACAGACATGTCTACAGGGAGGTGTTGACCACTTAGCTCAGAGTCTGAGCTTCCACTCAGACTGTGGGTAATCTGTGAGTTTCATCAGCACAGGCAATAGAACTAGAGAGTGCTTCAGTTTGCACTGAAGTGGGAATTCAGGCAAGTTTTAGCAGCTCTGAAAATCAGTATCAAGCGCTTTCTAGATTGCCCTTGAGCATCTCAAGATTCAGCACAGTGCTGTCAGGAAGTCTTGTGCCTTTCTAGAGTAGCAGCCAGGTGCCAGGAGAGCAAAGCAGCTAAGATGGCGTGAGGAAACTATGGATAGCCGTGCATATCCCACATATGGTAGTGACACAGTGAGTGTGTCAGCCTTTCAACTCCACTGAGCAGAGCTTGACAGGCTATAAGGGGAACATAAAACATAGATCAGAGGCATCTGATACTTTGTATCAGAGTAAAAAAAGAAAAAATACCTGTAAGCCTAAAATGTAACCATTATCATAAGTGACTGATAAGCTCTGGAACATAAATTCATTCCATGTTTTATTGCATGAAAGTCACTCCTACAAGACACAGTAAAAGAAGGTGTACCTTTGATTTATATGGTGGCAGAGCACTCACTGCTGAGGAGGCAAGAAAATTTTGTTATTTTTCAAGTGTTTTCAGTTGTGTATTTGGAGCTGATGTTAAAGACATCTCTTGCTAAGGACATTCTTTAGCCTTCTTTTGGAAGCTGAACTATTGTTTTTAATACAAAGACTCAAATGTCAAAATCTTCCAAGGCTGAAGAGACACAGTCACCCTTGTCTACTGGAGGAGCATTCCACAGAAATGGAGATACTTGGCCTTGAAACAGTTTCAAAACTTCTCTTTAAACAACAGCCACAAGTGAGGGGTGAGAAAACCAGGGAAAACACAGTTCTGTGCTTTTTCCTCCTTGATGAGCAGATTCTGATATTCACACACACACACAAAATTAAAACAGTTACCTTAGATATTTTTTAGGCATAATAATCCCCTCAAAGTTCAGAATTATTTCAAAACTCTTAACTTTATTTGTGCTGTAATCTTATTAAAATTACAACCTCAAGGCATTTATGGGATAAAGGTTGGTCCTCCTCTGTCTAAGGCTCTGTTTTCTGAGGAATGTATTTTAAAGGGTCTGGCTGGCAGTGTAGAAAGGAGAACTGCTTCTCAGGATGTGTTCAGGACAGATGGAAATAGAAAAGAACAGAAAGAAGAGAAGACAGCAAGAATAAATAAATGCATTCAAAATGAAAGGATCCTTTTCTAAGATTGTATGTGGGAAATAAAAATAAGTGGTCAGAAACAATAAAAAGAATTTTTATGGATCTACTGGATTTACTGTGTCATCAACATAGTTAGGCATCCCCTTTCAGCAATCGCTCATCCTTTTTCTTAACCTCTAAGGATGAGAGCTTGTTGCAGAGCTTTAGGACCTTTGACAAAGTCTAGTAACACAAAATACATTGGAAACTTATTCACATTGTCAGCAGGTCATAATTGTATAGAGAAATCAAGGCTTTGAGTAGAATAATTTTTAAGTGTCTGTTTTATTATGATAACAGCATTCTCTTTCCACAGTGCTTTTCTGCAGTGTTACTATATTGGGTGCATTCATTTTTGCTAACTCAGGACTAAGCCATATTATTACAAACACTGGCATCTTCTCAGCCAATATAGAAGCTGATACTGTGACATAATTTTTCCTATGAATCCTGTTAAAGTAATGAGAACTTTTTTTGCAACAATACAGAAATAGCAGATGTGCTTCTGTCCTCACTTTCCTAAAGTGCATAATGATAGGGTCACCTTCACCTTTATGAATAGAATAAACAGTTCATTGCAGTAGGACAAGAGGGTTCTGATAAAACACTGTGTTAATATGGTGTACATCCTGGAGATGTTTTCTCAAATGGCTCCCTTGCATATCTCTGTAGAAGTTCTAGAAGTAATCCACTCATTTTGAGAGTGTATTTTATTTTCTTGTTTTAAGTCATAAGAGAAAAGCAAAGGCCACACAGTTGTACTGGTGTTCTCTTATTTATTTCTGTTTACCTAGGTAAACACAATTGAAAATTGAAATTGAAATTGAAATTGAAATTGAAATTGAAATTGAAATTGAATTGAAAACACAAGGATGCTTATGTTTAACTGGCTTTTCTTTGAATTTGAATTTTGAAACATCGTATATAAAGTAGATATGCAAATATCTGAAAAAGCATTAAAGGAGGGAAGCATGCAAGAAAAAGAAATGTTTTGAAGGACCATTCAATCTTGAAAATAAGGTAACTAATATATTAAGCTCCTCAAGGATGTTTTTCAGTTTGCTCAGACACAATGAAAACAATTCAGTCCCTTCAGCTGTGTGTACATGGGGCACACCTTCAGAGTCTTTGCTGCAGTCCTTTCAGGAGGTGAGTAGCCTCATCTCTCACAGAGATAAGGCAAATACAGTTTAAAAGTGTTCAAGTATTCATATTAAACTATAGTTTAATATGGAAAGCATCAAACCAACTGATACTGTCCATTCCCATTACAACTATTTTTAAGGCATCAAAAATTAAATATTACAGGGTCAGAATATTTGTATTGGTTGCAAATTCCATTTTCTATTGTCTTTGATATTGACTATCAAAGACAATAGAACATCTATCCACTAGTAATTTTAACATCTATCCACCAGTAATTTTATTTGACTGAATGTATTCAACAAATAGCTTTATCAACAATATTTTTATCACTTACAAAATATTGGAACAAAATCCACAAGATTTTTTTTCCCCTATTTTATCTTCTGGAATAAAAATTACATTATTAAAGAGAAATACCTTTTTCTGTTATTACCAGCTATGATACAGAATTGTAAAACCATTACAGATCAGTCAAAGTTTTTTCTCTTAAGATTTTTTAGAGCCTGGTAGTATTTTGTCTTTTTGTCATTTAAATAAGCTTTTAGACTTTGGCTTGTAATATAATGAAATTTAAAACTGCTAAAAGCTGGGATTTCAGTACTAACAACATCCAGAAATGCCAAGTCATGAGTGATTCCCAACACAGATTCATGTAATCCAAACTTCACAGATCTGTATAGGCAATTTGGGAGTACACACATCTCAGATTGCTTCTCTAATCAAGGCAACCCTACAAGTCTCTTATTGCAATGTGGGTGGTTTATGACATATCTCTGCTCTCATTTCACAGTAGAAAGACATTACAGCAGAGCAAAGGCACCTCAGTTAAATATCTGAAATTAAACAGAACATATCTAGATTATGTACTAGAACAAGAGAGAAATAAGTATCATATTTCCCTTTCCCGATTACAGGGGATAGGAAACACTCCTAAAGTGGTGCCACATATAAAATCCCTATACATGCTGAGACAACTTGCTTTTCCAAGTATGGAAGTTTTTATGCTAGTGTTTACTTGGTTTATTATTTAATCTTTGTCAGTGTGGAAGTAAATTTCTTTAAAGTGATAGGGACAGCTGCATTTGATGCAACTGGCAGGTTTTTACCGTGTCACTTGCTGTTTGAAAAAAAGAAAACTCACAAATTACAAAAAGAATTAAATATAGCAGGCATAGAGGCAAGGAGGAAAGGAGTCTCCTACTCTGTCTTCTCAAGTCTGCAGGTGCTAGATGGCAGTGTGCTGAGTATGCAGTTCTCCAATGGAAGTTGTATGTGTGGTAAGAAATACTATGTGGGAATTACAAAACCAATATGTGTAAATCTGCTCAAGGGGAGTGGAAAAAATCCTTCTAGCCTAAAAAGATGCACAGATTGCTATAAGATTTTAGTTGTTGCATGGGTCAAATAGAGCACAACAGCTTATACATCATTGCCTCTTCAGCGTCATTTTCTTCATCAGAAAATAATAGGCAAAACTAGGTAAGCCGTTTTTCTTTTATAGCAAAACAGTGTTTAGAAATAATTTACTTGAGTTGGGGCTACTTTTCAATTGAGTGTTCTACAAAGTGATCTGGGTGAAAAAAACCCAATTTGAAATATGAAACTGTTTTTCAAAAGACATGCAATTTTTATTTTTCAGATAATGATTAAGCTACTGTAAAACTGAGTTTTCTTTCACAGTGTTACAGGGATTTTGTCCCTTTCTTTCAACATTCATGAACTAAAAAATTAAAAAATAGGAATAGTAACAATTTTAACTTTTATTAACAACAATAAAAGGAAGGGCCCTTTCAAGCACTTCCACTAAGGGTCAAACCGAAATTACTTACTAGAAATAGTAGTATGCATTAGGCCATACTTCATTGAAATTTGGAATCATGAATACTTTACAGATGTTTTAAAGGAGCTGCTATAATTTTTATTGAGCCAGATACACCTCCCCGTCCTCCTCTCCCTCCCCCCAGAAAAAAAGGGGAAAAAAGGAAAATATTTAAAAGAATACCAAGAAATTAGATGTACATGGGAGCAATGAAACAAGTTGCCATAGCGGCCAAAAAAATAGAGGAAAAAGTATCAGCAGAAATTAATGTAGAGAAGGTACCAAAACCTATCAGATGAACAACTGTGGGTGAAATGAAATGCAAAAAGAAAAAACCATGTTTTTAAGAATTCGACGTAAATAACAGAGGAAAAATTCCAAAAATTATACGACCAGATGCACGTGGTTTTGTTCCTTCTTTTTTAGTTTATAGAACTGATGCCTATGACTCCAAGTGAATATCACCTCAGTTCCAAGTGTTCTATATATTAGTTCATCAATATGTTCACCCTCCTTTGATTTCACAGAAAGGCTTTTTTCTTTGATATATAGTGGTGTGATTGCTCAAAATTTCTTAATGAGATGATTGTGACCTTTTGCTGGCAACAAACATACGGGAAGATTGAAAGATAAATATGTGTTGCAGTGAAACTCCTGACATATGCTTAAGAACTGAAGATCCCAGGAGAAGAGAAGGTAATGTGTGGGAGAGTTAACGCGTGAGACATGTACCTAGAATAGAATAAAGATGCTGCTGTAAGAATTCAATTAATTATTATTAATGTTGGAAAACTAATAACATGTCAGTAGACCATGAAATGAAAACAAATCAACAAAATTATGGTAGAAAGTTGCTGGGTCCCAGCAAGATGCATTTTTCTTTGAGAATACAACTACTAAATAGTGAATTTGGACACCCAACTATTAGTCCAAACTTGGTAACTTCAATTTAGCTCAAATTTGTAAAACAAATTAGTCTGAAAAGTAGTTTTTAAGGCGCAGATACAAAAACTTCTCGAGGACAAACTGGTTCTCCTTTCCACCTAAGAGCACAGAGATACTCCAGGGTACTCTTGTAGCTTTTGAATAATGTGTCTCAATTTCATCTGCAGTCTTTGAACATAGTCTCTATATCAGGGATTTGAACCACTGCTTTTCCATAAAAGAATACTTTATCTATTGAAGTGTACTGAAGTGGGGAGAGAAATCCTCATTCATCTGCTAATGAGTGAGTGGGAAAAAAATCATATTCTTTAATTCATGAGGATTAGACTTTATTTCCCATACCAAACAGAATACTGAACAACAGACACCAGAGCTGAACCTTTTTTTCTAGATTCGTTGATGGTTAATTTGTTTAAATCACAGAATAACTAGAAAAATACAGATGTTATACCAATATTTAGAAAGGTTATATGTGATGACCCAAATATTTACAAGTAAAACAAATATATAAAACTTAGGTAAAACAAAGGAAAAGCTGTTTTGCAACTAACATGGTAGTGAACCGGGGCATCTGATGTGAAGACATGAACCTATTAGAGCGAGTCCAGAGGAGAGCCACTATGTTGATCACAGGGCTGGAGCACCTCTGCTATGAAGGCAGGCTGAGAGAGCTGAGTCTGTTCAGCCTGGAGAAGAGGAGGCTTTGGGAAGACCTAAGACCACCTTTCAGTACTTTAACAGGGCCTACAGGAGAGTTGGGAATGAATAAAGTGATAGGACAAGAAGGAATGGCTTTAACCTGAAGGAGGATACGGTGAGATTGAAATTAGGAAGAAATTCTTTACAGTGAGGCGGGTGAGGCACTGGAACAGGCTGCCCAATGAGGTTGTGTATTCTCCATCCCCAGAGGTATTCAAGGCCAGGTTGGATGGGGCTTTGAGCAGCATGGTCTAGTGACAGGTGTCCCTGCCTGTGTCAGAGGGGGCTGGAACTGGATGATCTTCCAGATCCTTTCTAACCCAAACCAATCTAGGATTCTGTGAATTAAAATATAAGAATACATAGCAATTAATCAAAACACAAATGATCTGTGCAAAGCTCATCTTTTAGACGTAGTGAACCTGAATTTACTCTTTGATTAAATTATAAATTTTGTGAAGCCAAGATGTAACAGTCAAACTAGTAAAAGATATTTGAATTTTAAATTAACTACGTACTTCAAAAGTTAGCATTAGGTCACTTCAATAAAAAAAAGTTTAGCAATTTCTAAAATTAATGCAGTTACTACCTCTTAATGACAGTTGTCAGGAAAAAGTCCTCAGATAGAATTTGTCCTTTAATGATGGGTTTTACAGACAGATTCTGTGGATATATGTTTTAATTTTATATTCATTAATAAAATCCAAATTAATAAACAAGTCCCCTTGTAGTCCAATGTAATGCCATAAAGATATGAAATAGAAAAAGAAAAAGCAAGAAAAAAAATCCTAGGTTTTGGGTTTGCTTTTGTTTTGTTTTTTTTCTGTTGTTGTTCTATAAGCATAAAAGTAAAAAGAGAAATAGAGAAATAATATTATTCTGTACAAGGCATTAGTCAGAATAGTGCTGAAATGTTGCATCCAATTTTTTATTTATATTTTAAAAAGTAATTTAAAATTGGGGATATATAGATGAGTCACAAATTTATTTCAAAATAGAAAATAAATTAATTTGAGAGCTTGGAGACCTTCTATTTTATTTTTCTTAAAGGGAGTAATGAACTGATTGCATTGAAAATAAGTTCTAAATACAACACACTTTCTATAAAGGAGTAAAAGTAGGCATTTGGTATCTCTAGATCAAAGCTGAATGACATTCTGAAATGTAATCTGAAACAGTCAGGCACAATTAATTGAGATAAAAAACATACCTAGTGCATTAAATATTGTGTGTTTGTAACTTCTGATGAACAAGGGGCAGACTAGATGCAGTGATGTGGTGCTAGACCTTTTGGAACTATGACATAGATTGATTTTATATTGCCTTGATTCACCCCTTTTCCTCTCCTCCCCTCTCCATGTTACTGGAATTGTTAGATGAAGAAAGAAAAGTTATCTATTAATGTATCTAAAATCAAACACAGGTGATATTTTTAAAGAATTTCAAAGAAAACCACTTTATTACAAAGTGTCTGATAGGAACTTTGAGCTGTAGCAATCACAATAAAGCCTATGGCTATCTAGACTGTAGGGACAGATTTTAAAAAGTGAATACTCTTTCTTTATATATTCACTCACTGATATGACTACTACCTAAACAATCCTTTGTCACTGTAATTATTGAATACTTAGAGTAAAAAAGTAGGCAGTGTGGAAAAAAGAGACCAATCATTGAGAATACTCCTTGGAATAAGATAGAAAAATAATGAAGGACATGGTTTGTCATACATGTGTAAAATGACCTTTCCCCATAATAATCAGTCTCCTTATGTAGAACTACTTCTAGAGAAGTAAACTGAATCCAAATGAGTCAATATAATTTTGCACATTATTGAAGTTTTCAATTTATTTAATTTTTTAAGCCAAGTAATCTCTTTCTGTCTCTTCTAACCCTGCAGAAATTAGCCAATGGAAAGTACAAGCACAGGTGTCTAGTGAGCATTAATGTTCATGCATGTTTAGTTGTGCACATATATGTTTGACACACATGAAAACTATAGGGCATGAAGCCTAAATTGTAGACATACAGTTCTGCATCTAAGTTGTACAACTTTATTCTAGTCTGTCCAGAAGCCTTGTATCTTGCACAAACAACCTTCCTACTGCTAACCCATAGTTTATTCACTTTTTCTGAATAACTTGGCCATTTGATATTTTCATCTACCTTGGTTAAAGCTGAGGGAAACCACTCTGAAATTCAAAACAGAGGCCACACAAAGGAGGGAGGATCAGAACAAGGATTCTTGCCCATCATTCATGTGGAAGCACTTCATACAGGGCTTTTCTTTCTCAGCTCTGTAGGTGAGGTAAACTGGTGTATTATATGGGAAAACAAGGCAGGATAGATTGGAAATAAATTTCTACTCAGCTGCATCTAATTGGACAGTTGATAACACTGAAAAGTTCAGTGGAATATTAACACTCAGTAATTATTGGGCAGATGACTACAATGAATGGATATATTAGGAAGAGAAATTTAAGCAGTGCTGTGTAACTGACCTGCTTGGCTTGAACAAACTCAGAAGTGATAGGTCCAATATCCAACTATTGCTCTTGTGGGACTGTTATTTCTCCCACAAGCAGTACTGTCACTGGTTATATACTGGCCTTATCATTGTCCTTTTAGCTGTTCTAAAATACTTGGATGATCCTCAAGAGTTTCAAATTAAACAAAGGACTACAGTCATACAATAAAATCTTGCTCCTACTCACCTATTATCCAGTGCAGATAAATCATGGTTTTAAATTGACATCAAACATAGCCAGGTCTTCTTTTTATTGAGCTATTATAACAATGATTTAAAATTTAATAAACTCGTAGAAGCCAGCTTTTAATTATTTTCATTTCAGTCTGTGCCACCCTCATTGCTGATCTGTGTAACAGGCAATTTTCTTCCCTTTGTGCTGTAGGTGAACAGTGGGGCTTTAATTTTCCTAGCAGACATGGTGAGAACCCAAGGAAGTAAGGTGATAAGCACTTTAAAATGGAAGTGTGTATCTTGGTTTATCTTGAGTCTGTGGACATCAGGCAGTTCTGTGATTTTCAATAATTCCTATGCATTCTAGAAATTGCTCAGATTATGGCAGCGTTTACTCACTGTATTATTACTTTGGTTTAATAAAAATGGGATGTTGCAAAAAAAACCAACCAAACAAAACCAAACAACCCAACAAAAAACTAATATAAATCAGCAAACCAACCAACCAGCCAGAAAGTTCTCTCCGTTCTCCCACACACTGTGTATATCCATTAAGAATACCTGCAAAAAAGTTGTCAGAATCACATTAGTGGGAGGGATGGGTACATCCCATCATGTACATTCACATCCATCCCATGTAAATGCCACAAATTTCTCAGTTCCTATAACAGTAATAAAGCCTCTAAATATTAAGTTTCAATATATTTTAATAACTTTTCTGTCTTAGTTGAAGTTTTTCTTCTCTGAAAATGAAATTATAAATTTGTTTGAGGGTATCGTTTTAGTTATCAGTAATCACATGATTACTAAGACAAAACTTAGCATTGCTGAAAGCAATCATACTGTTAAAGTTAGTGCACATATCCACAATACATCATAGACAAAGACTTGGTCTTCCAGAGGAAAAAATCATGTGCTGAAAGACTGCATTAGCTGGGGAAACATGCTAGAAATCAGAAAGAATGCATTTAGAGAAAGAAGATATGAGACCATCAGTTCTATGTTTGTGGTGGAAACAGGTGTGCACCTGCCTGACTTGAAGTCCTAAAAGGCAAGTTGAGAAAAATATTAAAAAAATATAAAATTTGTTTTGCATTGACCTAGAATTAAAGGCAATTTTCCTCACAAGCATATACTAATAGAATAACAATTATTTCAGAGTTTGTGAAAGATTGAAGTTTTGGTGTCTTTCAAAAAAAGTTAGGAAGCAAGGGAATACTAATGTAAGAGAAGATGTTACAACATTCTTTTTTATTTTTTATTCTATTTACTTATTTTTCTCCCTCTCTATGGAAGACCTGTATTCACATTCTTTCTTTACATACAGATGTTTAGATCCATATGTTGAGAAAATAGCCTAATGCCCACTTTATTTAGTATAGCTGGGTGTTCTTAATCTCTTCTACTGATACTTTACTTTGAATAAACTATTAAATATTAAATAGAGTTCAGATGTCTTATCTGCTGGGAAAGAATAGTAACAATGAGGTGCTTTATTTGTCTGTCCATTCTTGTTCCTTTGTTTGATGACAGTGAAAGCTCCTCATTTGCTGCTGATTTTTGTATCAAATTAGGTTCTTCCTTTGTGGTTGGATAAATAAAGGAATATATTTATAGTTTCTATATTACAGACTGGAATATTAAGTGATTTTTCTAAGTGAAGGAATGATGGAAACATTAATGAAAAGGTTAAGATAAATAGAGGGGGATAAAAGGAAATGAGTAATTAAGGCCCAAATAACAGTAATAGCTAGCTTTTACATCAAATAAAAATATCTTGTGTAATCAGTAAACCCCACATATGGTAAAAGTCAGGAGGAAACAATCCCACAATCTCACATGTCTGTCTGCAGATACTCTGGAGTGCTTCATCTATTTTTCTGCTTGTAAGAGTTCTCTGTAAGACACAGTACAATCATATGTGTGTAGAGAAAAATAAGTAGAGAACTGCTGAGGATCTGCCACAGTTTCTGAGCCCCATCATCCTCTACAGTGTTGGGCAGGCTGTAGCATTTATTTTCCTTTAAATTTTTGACAAGAAGAAGCATACCTATTCTTCAGCTGATAGATAGACTCATCAAAAGTTTTTACTCCCTTTGTCTCTGTTTAGCTACCAAAATCTAAAATGTAGGCCTCAAATGTGCTGCCCAAAACTTTGTGATACCTTAAATCCCTCCATTAGAATTGAAAAGAAATTGGTTTAGAATGTAGATCTTTAATGATCTTAAAGGGAGTGATCTGGCCAATGGACTCGAAGAAGCTTCTCTTACGTTTTATTTCTTGCATAGACTCATAGAATATGCTGATTTGTGAAGGACCCACAAAAATCATTGAGTCCAAATCCTGGCCCTGTGCAGGACATTGCAAAAATCACACCTTGTGCCTGAGAGTATTGTCCAAATGCTTTGTGAACTCTTGTCAAGTTTAGTGCTGTGACCACTTCCCTGGGGAGCCAGTGCCCAAGCACCCTCTGTGTGAAAAACATTTTCCTAATATCCAAACTAAACTTCCCCTGATTCAGCTTCAGGGCATTTTCTTGAGTCCTGTCACTGGTCATGAGAGTGGAGATATTGGTACCTGCCCCTCCACTTCGTCTCATGAAGATGCTGAATAGCACAATGAAATCTCCCTCAGTCTCCTGTTCTCCAGGGTGAACAGAAAAAGTGATTTCAGCTGCTCCTCACAAGGCTTCCCCTCACAGCCCTTCACCATTCTCATGGCCCACTTCCAGGGATGAGTGAAGGAAGACAAGAGGAGGATTTTTTTTTTTGAAACCCATCATTCTGATCAAATGATGCAAACAATGGTATGTTTTCTTTAGATTTTAGTGTGTTCTACGTCTGACATCCTGGTTTTCCAGGTTTTCCAGCACACTGTAGAAACCTAGAGCAATGCTCTAGTTTCAAGGAATTAAGCAGAGCAGCCAGGGAATGGATTGTCCCATGTGAAAACAATGGATTTAAATGTCTTTCTGTGGATTTAGTTAATATTTTCTCCCAAACAGATCTGTGGACTAGAGGACAGGTGAAGCATACAAGAGAAACAGATGTGTTCCTGTTCTTCTGCAATTATCTAATCATAAAGTCAGAGATAGTCTCTTTTCATGAGTTCTTTCTTTCTTTCCTGCAGGGAACTTGAATTAAAGTAGTATGGCACTCTGGTTCATTGAAGTCAGAAATTACAGATACTAATAGAATTTTCCATTACTTATATGAGGAAGAAAAAACAGTGAGGTTTCTTCTTTAAAGGTTTTTTTCCTGTCTTGTATTTATAGGTCATAAACCTGATGCCACTTAAGCTCTGCCCTACGCCATCACGTCATCATCTACAAGCTGTGCACATCAACCAAGTTACATCACAGTGTTTCCATACATTCTTTCAGTTTATTAAAATAGACTATTTTGCTTAATGAACCACCATATTTCACCTAATTATAATTCAATTCAATTCAATATTTTCAGCAAAACTCATAATTGCTAAAGTATCAGGTAGTTATGTATTTACTATTTTGTATATGTTAAAAGTTATCAATGATTTAAAAATGCACACAATTTTTTAAGAAAATAACAGATGTAAACTATGAAGCAATTTTGGTAGGCAAAATGTCTAGTCTTGTTAGTGTTAAGATTTTTCACAAATACTATGTTAATCTTTAAAAACAAAAGGAAAAAAGGGAAAATTTTCCCAAGAGTGCCCATTTTCAATCTTGAAAAGAGTGCAAAAATGCTTCAAAAATCAATTTGAGAGTAACAATGTATTGTTAATATAAAAATAGAACCATAGATCATGCTGAGTTGGAAGGCACCCATTGGGATCATCAAGTCAAACTCCTAGTGCTACACAGGACTCTCCAAGAACCACACCATGTGACTGAGAGCATTTTCCAGCAGTCCTTGAACTCAGACAGGTTTAGCCTGTTCCAGTGTTCAACCACCATCTGAATGAGTGGCCTGGACTGTAAGGAACCTTAAAAATCATCTAGTTCCAACCCCTCTGGCATGGGATAATGACATTCTTCAATTACTGAATCAGCAGAGGCAGGTATCTAATGGAGAAAAATTAAGGTGCAAGATAAGGCATTACGATGAGGTGGTAATATTATAGTATTATAAAAGCTTTAGAGGAAATTGAGTTTTGAATTTTACCCTTAACAGCACTTTTCTTCTGTAAGCCATTAACAGTCAGATGACTTATAGCCAGTCCATTCATTCTAGCTGCTATTTAAGACTAATTAGAAGTGAATTAATCTAAAAGTTGGACAGGACTAAGGGTGATAGAAAAATCCATTCCTGTCTAGCCGTACTCTAGTTCTAAATCATCTACTCAGAATCTTTGAGTATTCTAACAGGAGCTTCATTCAGCTGAGGGACATGATGCTAACTAGATTTAGAGATTTACACCTCTAAATCCAAACTTGCAAGTTAAAACATTGCTGTTCAATTACCATCTCCAAAAGCAACCAGGTAGCTGTCTTCTGGTCGGAGAGGTCCCTAAAATTTTTTTCACCATGGCAACCTCTACAGTAGTCTAGATTCCAGTATAGTTAAAATGAAGAGGATTAGGCGCAAGAAGCAGTTCATCTAAGGAAGAAGATACCAAGAATAGGTCAGTCAAATAATTCATTCAAATTGTCCGTGTGCTTCTATTTGCTTTAGTGGGAGCTCGGCAAATAACTCAGACTGGAATGTCTACAATTAGAGAGCCTGAATCCTATTCTCAAATCCCTTCATTTTTTCTTCATGCTTAGAGCATTTTTTTTCTTATTTTTTGCTTGTTGAATGTTTTGAAACTGCAATGACAAAGAAGCCCAAAGAAAGGACCCTGAAACCCCCCGGTCCAAGCCTGGACAGTCCAACGGTGGTTTCCCCAGGAAACGGCTCCAGCAACTTTATGGAGAGAGACAGCTTTGATCTGATTGTTCGGAAACAGAACTTTAATGAGGTGAAAACAACAAACGGAAGGCATGTGGAGTACTAGGAACAAACCAGAAAAAAGCAGGGTCCAGTGTAGAGCAGAGATATTTATACACTTGGGTGCAGGAAGGTGGGTTAAGGCGGAGTCTGAGGGAGAGATCCAATGGGAAAGAGCAATTAAGAATATTATAATTTCTGCAGCAGAAAGTAACCAGTAGTAAAAAAGAGAACTGAGAACTTACTCGTAACAATCTACATGACTGAACAGGGGAATCTTGGGAGTGAGCCTTTTGCTCACTGTGACTACAAGGGTTTTCCCACAGCCTTAGGGCAAGGTTTGTTTCTCCTGCTGAGCCAACCCCAACAGTACTCTTTAACTGTGAAATTCCTACTGACTTTAATGATATCAGTATTAAACTGACATATTGAACTAGGATACACCAGAGCATTCTATTTCCAATACACTACTCTCATACAGAGGGAATGAAACCTTCTAGTCAGTGGATTAAAACTTCAGAAATTAAGGAAAATTCTGCATCTTTAAAGGTTTTATCCTGGGGTTATTATTCGAGATGGTTGTTTTTATTTTGGGTGGGTTTTTTAGTAAATCTTGCTACTTGTCTGAAAATTAAAAATTAAATTGCTCTCTCAAGGATCAGTTTACATCTGAACTTTATTGCTTAGCCCATTTGGAAAGTTTGCATCTATCATCCATCAATGCTATTTTTACTCACTAGTAGAACCAGAAGTTTCAAAGGAAAGAGTATATCCATGTAAAATTAATTAAGTTCAACCATGACCTCATTACATTGATGGAGTGTAGTGCTGCTACCTGCAACCAAAACAAATTTATTTTGATTAAATATACTTCAGGTTATAAAAACAATATATCTCACCCAAGTCATAGGATTTCAGAAATATACAGGTTTTATTCTAAAGTTATCACTACTCACAAAATAAAATGAGATTTCTTCTTTCTCCTGTTTTTTAAGGCCAAGGCACAAATATGTGGTTTGCACAAAAAAGCACTGCATGATCAGTTCCTTGGCAGAAGTTTAATATAATCAGATTTCATTTTAAAATTCCTGTGTTTTAAAATACTTACTTAATCCATCAGAATATGGTCTACTGTCACTTTTAATCTTCTAAGAAAATTTACTTTCATTCCTTACAGGGAGGAATGGGTAGGAAATACTGTTTCAAATTCACCAGAATATTTTGAATTTTAGAAAAATTATTGGGTGGTAAAAATACATTGCACTGTGAATAACTAAATTGATAGGACATATAAAGTATGAAAGTATTAAATCCCTTAAGGAAGGAATTTAATCCAGGTCTTCTACATCTCAGTTAAATATCCTTACTACCTGGTCACTTGTTATTCTGGGATGTCACTTGTCTCTTCCTTAACAGATATTCTATCCAAGATTTGCAAAACCTTTCCTAGAGTGTTTCATTAAAATCAATTCATCACAGCAAAAGGCCTGTTTTGGGGAAAATCATATTTTCTGAGAACAAAAATCTTAGGACTAAAACTTTCCTAGTGGATATTCGTCACCATGTCCTGAGACTTACTTTGATTATTAGACAAGTAAATTTCTTATTAGGTTTCCATATAAACAAATACAACAAAATGAAACCGAAAAGAAAACCCCAAAAACACAAACACCAGAGTGAAAAAAAAAATCCATAGGGAAATCAGTGGTTCTAGCAATACATTGCTCATGAGCAAATCTTGCTGAAATAAATGCTGTATCTGCTTTACAGTGCATGCCTCTGGTTATTTTTTATAATCTTAAAAACATTAAACTTGATATTGAATGATACACTTAGCATGATATGCACATAAATTCATTTTAAAATCTGGTTTCTGACTACATATTTTGAAGAATGAGAAAAAAAAACATAGTCTCATGTTTCAAAAAGGATGAGGAAAGATTTAATCGTAGTCCTAATTCTACTCATCATTTGTTACTGTGTCCTGAATAAATTATTGATAACTTACCTTATCCTTCTGAGAGAAGAAGATGATAATACAAAACACAGAAAAGTAGTGAGATGGTTCATTCACTGATGTGTCTTTGTGTAGGAAAATATTTTCCTGAACAGCTCTGCATATATGTAAAATGGTATTCTAAAATAATTGTATCAATTATCAAATAGTATTGATATGGCATTTTTTTCTGTCTTTAAAATGATATTTTAGCAACACAATTGCATTCACCTCAAAAATTTCATTTTTTTTTTAACTAGACCTTAGATTTAGATAGGAGGCAATGTAATTATGGAACATTTTCCATGACACACAAAATGTGTCATCTTATCTCTTATCACAAAGAGGCATTAGATTAACAATTATTGCATTATATAACTAGTGCTGAAGAGCATGGTGAGAAAGGTGCTTCTCAAATCGAATAATTATTATAATTTGCATCAGTGAACTTCCAGCAATCATACTGTATATTTATAGACAGCAATGAAAATAAATGGAGTGCTGTTACTTGTTCCATCAAAAACTTCCACAATGGCAATGACAAGAACATTACATTCCTCTCACTAGCAGAAAATAAAATGTACACCTTGAGACGGATAAATGCTCCTTACTATATTTTACTGTGTAATTCTAGCACTCACCATACTTCAACTTTTCTGTTAACACTTGCAAATTACTCCAGGACCGACCGGTATTCATGTCTAATATTCATGTCTAACTTGCTGCTTATTTGCAAGATGTCTAAAAAGGCAGCTTTTATTAAGAAATGCCACCATTAGCTTTAGAGCTAATATGTCTGACAGCTCAATAGTGGTTTGGGGTTGTTTTAGTTTTTTGGGGGTTTTTTTGAGAGTACAGCAAGTGTAAAAAGAATTAAAGCAACTAAGTCTATTATTGCTTCAAAGTAGAAAATTTCCTTCTCTTCTTCTGATTTTGCAGAGGAGTTAATATTGTCTTACCTCTGACCAAACCAGTTGGGAAACTAGAGTATCTGAAATTACATTTAATTATTTAATTGTGTGGATAGCAAGTAGTTAGCATTGCTTCTAGACTGCTCACATTTCTAGATGGGCATTAGTGTTCTCTCTGTGGCATGAACAGAAACAATTACCACATCAATAAAGTAAGAGGTAGCATTACATGGGATTGAAATCATGATTAGAGCAGTGACCTGGCTATGACACAAATTAACTTACCCTCCTGCTTTTCTTCTTTTAAATAATTCAAGAATCCTTTCTCTGTGTATGCTTGTGTATTTTGCACTCTTTGCAGTCTTTATTTGCTATTGTTGATATGCTATTTCTGACATTTAAACAATTCTATTAAAAAGAGCTTGTAAATACTAAATTGAACCTTATAATGTAAAAGGAAATTCTCTAGGCAAATATGTTGTATAACTGAAAAAGTTTCTTCTTTCTTGTGCTTTTTTTCCTTTCTTAGCCTCAAGTCTTTGATAACATGATTATTTACATGAAAAGGAAATTAAGTTAATTGAACTGGTTGGGTTTTTTCTATTAGGAAAATACTGAAATTCACAAGTATTCACAACAATACTTTCCATATTTATAATCAATATATATAAATCAGAAATATAAAATTGCTGGAAACTATCTATTACAAAGGGTACAGAAGTGGGGAAGGAAAGGGGAGAAAAGGGAAAGGTAGATGGGATGAGAGATAAATTATCTGAACAGAAAGGGATTTTTAATTATACTGTAACTTACATATAATATGTTACAGAAATCTCCAGTAAAGACATATTCTAAATTTATGTGTTGTTAAATATAGTATACTATATAGGAGTCATTACATTCCTTAAAAATGGGGAAAAAAATGTGTCTTCCTTGATCCTATGAATTTTGCTCTACTTCAAACTTGCTTTCTGGTTTCACTTACTCCTATATAAATATATTTTTTCCCACTCTTTAAGTCTTTTTTTTTTTGGCTTTGCGCTTTGTGTTTATACAATTCCTTTTCTTCACAGATTTCTTAACTGTCCTTTACTTCTAATGCTCAAAGCAGATTAGGTACCTCTAGCCCATATCAATCACTTCTTTGTCATCTTTATGGACTTTATTACCATTTTCTAAGTAAGTTTTATAAAATAAGGTTTCATACCATCTTAACGGCTCTAGTTTGTCGTAAAATCTGAAAGATCATGCCTTTTCTTCTCCATATACATTCTCAGACCTGGGTGTCTATAAACTATACAGAAAATGCAGAAAAGAAAATATTGTACTCTATTTCTAGACGGTGATCTTATGAAAACAGTGATTAAACTTAAATACTCTGGGTTAATACTACTGTTAAATAAACAAGTCTCATGGGGTAAGTGTGATTCTTTCAAACAGAACCCTGAACAAGATGAGTCTGTTCACCTGAAATCCAAAGTAGCGAGTATTAAGACTCTGTAGAATGTTAGAAGCACTGAACTTCAAACTCATATATAAATATATAAATATTTAAAGGATTTTGGCAAGGTTAATTCTCATCTTACTGAACTTAAGTTTCAGAGAGCACCATGAGTGGCGCTGGTCTCCAAGGGAGGATGAGCTGAGAGCCCAAGGCTCCCAGGCTTCCCCAGCACAGGCTGCATGCTACCTTCACTGCTAGGTGCAGAACTGCAGGATCTGGGCAGGGCATCACTGGGGACAGTGGCAGGGGCCATCCACAGTGCCAGACAATCACTGTAAGCAGTCACATCTAGGGTCCACCCAGGGTGACTAGTCTGGAACAGCTGGATACAGGGTCAGAGACAGCATTAGAGACAAGGGTACCTGTAGCATAGTTCTGTGCTCCATCTGTGGGAGAGCAGCAGAGATAGGACTGGATGCTAATTTACCCATAACATAACCCCAGGACCCAAGAGGTCTTTCTTATTCCTCTGTCCCTCTAAAATAAATTTATATTAACTTCAACATATCAACCTGTAGGAGAAGAAGAAATGGCTCTTAAAGGCCATCATTAACGGTCATGTAATGTACCTCTTAAATACTAAAATAGTTAGTTTGTCCATAGTATAAAGAAGGCAAGAAACTGTAATGGAAAATGTTGTAAGGTCAAAATAAACAGAGATCTAGGGAAGATTTCTATTTCAAAATCATGTCAGGATACTAAGGGTAGGTGGAAGGAAGGAGAGGATATAAGAAAACAAATGGTCTTTTCTAAGCCAAGAAAAAATACGTTAACCTCTTTCTGCAAATTCTGTATGCCTCACAAAGCCTTTAACCTATAGTCATGGAGCTATACATTTCATTTTTGAAGAGAATGACTATATACAGATACCACTCCAAAAACACTGAGTCACCGAGAGACAGATTTGTCATGCAGGCAGTGTCAGAAAGAATTGAGAGAGCATACAAGACATGAAATATGGGGATGTATGTACTGATTAAACCAAATAGCCTTGTAATCTCTTTTGTCTCACAGTGGCAACATAGCAGATACCAGTGGAAAAAAACATGAGATTAGGATAAATATAGATTGTTGGCTTATTTTTGGTCTGATATATCACCTCTCTAACAATGTCAGTTTCTGGAAGCAAGGAATTCCTAAGATTAATGTATTTCTGTCTCCTTGTGCAGAATAGCTCTTTCTTGCATTAATTTGTCTGACACTCCTTTTGAACTCCTTGAGGGTTTTGGCATCCACATCTTGTATCAATGACTTCCACAGTGTAAGTATTTATAATATGGCAAAGTAATTCCTGATCTTTCTTCAGAACCTGTCAGTTAATTTCATTTGATGAAATAGTAATTGCCCCCAATCCATGTGCTATTCACTGCTTTCATACCATTCATGATTTTACAAGTCTTCATCACAAAAGTCTGTTCAGTCTTCTATTTTCTGGGCTACACACTCCCTGCCTGTTTAATTGCTTGTCATAACAAAGTTTGCTATATATCCTCTCATCCTTGCCAAACCACCTTTTCAGGTTTCCTACATTTTGAAGTTAAGAAAGCGGAAGCCTAAACAGACCTTCACAGAAAGTTGTAGATGTGTACTCATCATGGGATTATCCACTGATATATGCTGTTTTCTCTTGTGTTCTTTAATCTTTTCATAATAATTCTTAGCATGCCTTACTGAGTGCCAGTGAGCACAGAGCTAACATTTACAAAGAACTAATCACCATGACAGCAAGAGCTCTTTCCTGAATGGTAATAGATAATTGAGGTCTCAGTTTTTTGTATATAATAAATTATTTTTTTTACCCAAATATTCATTATTTTGTAGTTATTGACACTGAATTTCCTCCCACATTTTATCTTCCAGCAATTCAATATTGCTTTTACTACTTTACTATTACAATATCCCTTTTCCAGTTAATTTATGAATAGACTGAATAGGACCAGGAAAAAATTATTTGTGGTGTTGCTTTTTGTTTCTATTTCCTTGTGCCTCTTTCTTATTTTTTATCTAACTAGTTATCCATGAGAGGATATAACATTTTAAACCAACAGCTTCATTTCTTTCAACTTTTTATGTGAGCCATTGTCATTATAGAATCTTACAATCATAAAATACCAGGTTGGAAAGGACTTCAAAGATCACCTGGTTTAAATTTCCTTGGCAAAAGCAAACTCACAATCTAGACAAGATGGCCCAGCACCCTGTCTGAACTGCAAAAGTATACAACATTTGGAAGCCCACCGCTTCCATGGGAGATTATTACAATGGCTGGGCATTGCAACATGAAAAAATTTACTTCCTGTCCAATCACAATCTCCCCACGAGTAACGTATTTCCATTATCCCTTGTCTCTTCTTTGGGACTACTTGTGAAAAAGGGAGTCTCTGTCTTCTTTGGAGCTACCCTTGAAATACTGGAACATGGTGATAAGGTCCCCACTAAGCCTTCTTTTGTCAAGGCTGATCAAACCCAGTTCTCTCAGCTTTTCCTCACATGTCAGGTTTCTAAGTTCTTTCATCATCTTTGTGGCCATTATCTGGACTCTCTCTAGCCTGTCTGCAGCTTTTTTGCATAGATGGGATCAAATACAATGCAGCCTGACAAATGCTGAGTAGGGTAGGATGATGACTTCTTTATCTCTGCTTATGATGCTGTTTTTGACACAATCTAGCATCCTGTTGGTTTTGCATCAATACCTCTGGCCAATTTCAATTCTAACTGAGCATTTACATTCCTGATTGCATCTATGGACATCCTGGTAATGTCCTTGTAGCTTTCAATATGTATTTGTCTGCTTTTCCATTTCTGGAACACGTCTCTTATAAACCATTTCAATGCAATAAACTCTGAAGCAGTCTACCAGTCTAAATATAAATTATATCTACCAAAAGGAAGTAACATGAGAAAAAGCCATGACATTTCACACTCTAGGAGTATTTCTTGAGACTATCATCTCTGTATACTTAGTAACATGTTACAGGAAAACTGTGCAGAATAAGAGAATAAGAATAATTCCCCTTCACTCCCATGACTCATAAATTTGCAGATATTATTCCAACGAGGGCAATGTGATTTGCTCTGTTACTTCCTTTCTGAGTAACGAGGATTGCTCAAAAGATCAGGTTAGTCAATCCATCCTATGCAGAAATAGAAGATGGTCTCAGAGGGGAAAAACACAGGCAAGAAAATGTTGCTATACTGTACATCTTCTCTAGTCAAGAATTTGCCACAGCATCCTGCAGATATTGTTAAGATGGTGTTAGATCTAGATTCTCCAGATCATTAAGAAAAGGAGAGAAATAAAACAAAATCAACACCCATCCTCCATAGAAGTATAGGAGAACATGAGGTGATCCAGGTCCTGGAAGAGTTTGATCACGTGCTGCTATCATTCCTACAGATGCAAATAAGAAAAGGTCTGACCTGCAACAGATCCACAGCACAGATCTTCTGACAGTAGGAACCAAAGTTAAAACCACTAAGAAACAGGTGAGAAACTGAGCTGTTGTCAACACACACTAAGGAGCAAACCAGGAAAATGTTAAACCACCCCAGCAAAGAGTACTTCATGACTAGACAACCTAAAGAAACCCGAACAATTTGCATCTTTGTTTTTTTCTATCCAGCACTTTAACTGCTACAGTTCACTCTGCTCTTCACATAACCAGTAGCAGTTTGGAGACTAAAGGATATGTAAGTTTGCACATTAGTAGAATATCTGCTAATATATTCCATGATCACAGACAACAATCTATTTGTTCAGGGGGATATCTTTAGCTTTGCCCCCAGCCAGTCTCTCACATGGTACTGAGAGCAGGAGTCAGAGAGCAAGATCAAAGAATATTTAAATGTGGTTAATAAAAAATCCTAGTTTAGGTGGCTTGCATTATTTATCTCATTCTTTATTCAGTCTGATGCAGCTCCTGGGTCATGGCAAAGTGGTTTTACTTTTCATCTTCATGTAAAGTGAAACTAAATTCTTACCCGTTGGCAACAAAGTACTGCTATTTAGCCTCGCTAATGAGGGGGAAAAGCCAAAGTGATAATTTGTTTCTTGATGATAAGAAACACTAAGGGATTCCTTCTTGGCTTTGCTTTTCTGTGTCTGTTGTTTTGGATTTGGCTTAAATTCTTTATGTTCCTTTCTTTCTTTGTGCAGAGTGTGAACAATGTAGACATGTGACACTAGATATAGCAAGATACAAAAATAAATACCAGGCACTTACATTAATAGCACCAGAAAGAATTTACAAGAAGCAGGATACATGAAAAATAGTGCCACCCTGGATAAAAATGTCTATAAATACACATTTTCAGATCTGACACTTTATTCCATCGTATGACTCAATAGAACCCTCCAACAATGAATGCCCTTCCATTTAAAATATGATCAAAACATTCAGAGCTGAATTCTGATATGCTTATTCTGACTTAGTAGAAGTCTACTTTGAAGAGAAATCCATTAACTTAGAACAACTTGAGCTAGTAACTCTTCAGAATAAATGGAAGCATCATTCTACCAGTTAATTGCACAGAAACCTCTGATTTTTTTAATTCTTCCTCTGGTTTGACACTGTGTTTCTACCTATTTCAGAAAAAAAAATGTTAGGATATCAATGTCTTCCCATATTAGCTAGAATGGCCACATCTTCTTTGAAAAACAATCTTTATTGGAAATATATGAAAGAGAGAAATATGCCACCCTCAGTTCCGACAAAAGAGCTTCTAGATCTTGCATAAAATCATTTCTACAGTTTTGTATTCATGTGAGGAAAGCACCTTCATTGTACAAATTTTGATTAGTATTTAAATGGTTTTTAAGCAACATTTCAAAGAGATGCTAAATGTGATTCAGTATGACAAAGCAGGTGGAGCATAAAATGAGTCAGAACAGAGCAGATGACAGGTCTATCAAAACCAGGATACTTTCTCCAACAACTTCCTACACCAGATGTTTCAGAGGGCTAAAAAATTAAATAAATCACTAGCAAAATGTGTGAAATTTGAGAGGTGTAGAGAGTGTTACTTTTAGAGCTAGGATGTGTTCTGTTATATCCTGACCAAAATGGATCGATGACTTTTACGACATCATCTAAAGCAGGTTATTCACAAATCCTATTCTTCAGATGGTTGCTTTTCCCTTTTCTAGTTTATTTGCTTTGAAAGGCTTTGGAAACAAAAGATAAATATTTTAAACATTGTCTTACCCACTGAGTCTTTCATATGGGGTAGTTTCTTCCATTACTGGATTACTGGATTACTGGATTACTGGATTACTGGCTCTGTACTGTGCTCCAGGCATGGAGGCAACATCTCTGATTTCCACAGTTCAGTTAGAATATTCAGACATTTACCAAAAATAAATCAGAAGAAAAAATGCTATTACACGAATTACACATGCTTACAAACAAAACAAAATAATTACTTCTAGTATAGAGTTAGAAATACATTTACATTTATTAATAATTTAATTTGCCCTTGAATCACTGAATAAAAATATAAGTTATAGCTTTCATGCGGTATTTGGAACAAGAGATGACCACCACAAAAATATAAGGCTTCAGTCAAAGAACTCAGCAGATTTCCTAAACTAGAAAGTTTAGTGGCTCCTGAAGTGCTTCAGAACTCAGAGGCTGAAGTATAGCTGTGCATCTGGTAGGAGTCTCTATTAATATTTATAATACATAGAAAATTTGTGTCCGATTCTGTAAGTTTTTTCCAAAGGTAAACATCACTATATCCCATTTCTATCCAGCAGAACAGTATAACATAGTCAAACAAAGGCACTGATGGCTCTTCTACATAACTGCATTAAGGAAACAGAATACAGGCATGATAAGTAAGCATAGTAGGTGTATAAGAGGGTTTATTTCCTCAGGACTACCCTTTGCAGATGCCAAAATAGGGCAAGACAGGTTTAGCCATGTTGGAAATTAAATTGACATTTTAACACCTTGGAAAAACTCTGAATGTTATTCACTTTTGGACTTTTTTCTAATGAGTTCCAATTAAGTTCAAGCCTAATATATTTGCATATTGTGGCCATAAAACTCAAAATTTACATCTCTGATGAACTACTACCTATAGCTGGGAAATAGCTGAAGGGAGATACTCCTGCAAAATATAGCTTCTATCACTGAAAAAAATTTTCATTTGTTTTGGTTACAAAACATTCTGTCTTCTAGCTGTATTTTAACACATTGTTTTGTTCCTTTTCTAAAGTCTTTCAACTTAGCAGTCCATATACAGCCGTCCACCATCAATCCAGGCTTTTACTTACATAGCTGAAGTTAGACAAAGGTCCAAGACTTCTGTGACTTCTTTACCACACTCAAAAAAAAAATATCTTCAAGTTAAGTTAGAAAGGCTTGAAGTGCAAGCATTTAAGCATATGGTATACCAGTTCAACCTCAGAGGCAGAAAAGACACAATGTGGCCAATGAGTTTTGAAGAATCTGCAGGTTTCAGTACGTGCAGAACTGCTCTGTCCCAGCTGCCTCCAAAATAAGAAAAACTGGCTGTGCTTCAGAAATATCCCTTTGAATTTTAGACTTAAAAGAAAACAAGTAAATGTACTATCTTTCTTACTTTGCACAAGTCCTTCTTACTCTGACTAATTGTCAAGCTCGTTTCTCCATTTTGAGGATGTTGCTTATGCTGATGGAGCACCAAAAGAAGTAAACAGTGAGAAAAATAGCTCCTATCCCACAGCTCCTCAAGAATGGCAGAAGTCAATTCTATTTGTAATATTTCAGTGTGATGCTTAATATTTGTGAAAGGAGTAGGGTAGGTCTGTGTGGGACTTGTTTCCGCAGAACAATTCTACAGACATCCAAACTTTTGGAATTTCCTTTAAAGAACATCTAAGCAGTGAAAATTTTTGGACTTCTGAAAATTGAAGGCTTCATGGTTTTGTCTTTTTATTTATCTTTCTGTTAGTCTTTTATCTGCTACTATTTTCTACCTACTATCTTAATTTTATAAGGGTGTTGCTGACTGTTTCTGAAGTTAAATACTCTTAATATCAACAATTTCTGTGAAAAGCATCAGTGTTTCTTCCTCTAGAAGTTTAGGATTACAGAAGAATAATCCGTTGTTAGACATTACAGAAAAAATAAAACTGTCACTGTTTTATTATTAGGTCACACTTTTACGCACAGTATGTATGAGACTGAATGACATATTCCTTAAGATGTAGAGATGAGAAGTTTAAAGAAATTCTATATGCATAAAAAACTATTAAATACTTATGCTGATTTTTAAAGGTTTTTATGCAAAGCAAATTAATTATGTTTACTCTTCATATTTTGTATGAAATGGGCATTAATTACTCATGCATGCTTTCCTGATTTGCAGTTCATATGGCAATACTTATAAATAATCTTCTGAAAATGCTTGGGGAGATTAATTCATTTGACAGAACGCATCAAAAACTCTGCTCTCAGCTGATAACTTAGGCAAGAAGTGCAGCTGGGAAAAAAAAAAAGAAAAAAAAAATGTCAAAGGCTGGAGAGAAGGAAGAAATGAGCATTGAAAATTATTCACAGGCTGGAGAACTATTTCAGACAGTGAAAAAGTTAAGGAAATTATTCTTTTTAGGTGATCAAAGACAAGAGAAATGTCTTGATTATAGTAAGTGGAGTATCTCTGGAGAGGAAAAATACTGAATACAGACATAGTCTTTTTAACAGTGTAAAAAAATCCTAAAATGACCCAAGAACTAGATATTGAAGAATAACATTAGAATTACCACAGATTGGGTAATATTTTTTTATTATGTTTTAGCATTAAGAATGATTAACAATTGGAAGAAATTTAAGCAGTGGCTCTTGATGGCACCAAATCATGAAAGAATTCATTTCCAGAGTGTATGCTTTAGCGAGAAACAGCTAGGAAAAAAGCTAATAATAAGAGAGTTGGTATATTAGCATCAAGATGGATAATTTAATGGTCAATTGTGATGTTAACATTCAAACATCTAAATTAATATCTTGATCAGTTTTGTGAGTATCTTGGGTGTGGCGGGTGATTCATCAGAACAGTCACTCCTGCTCTGCAGAAGGCTATGCTTGTATAAAAGTCTGCTTTAGAGCTGTCTTCCATAACCATTGCTATTACATCTCAGGGCCTCCCTACTTTTCATGGTATTACATCTGCAACCGTGTCAAAAGAAACGTAGTTTAATCACCAAAAACACTTGAGGGCAAATAAATATTGAATTGAATATTTTCATTTGGGTATCTGGGAGAGACTGGACTATTAATGATGAATGACTCCAAATATTTGCCCATTTGTTGATGTTCCAGGGTGTTTTGCTGAGCCAGGTTGCATTCCTCCAGGGAGAAGGTGAGTTTTTGGGTGTGTGATGACTAGCTTGCCTTCAGCAGAGGGGCTGAACCATCACCATCTGGAGGCCACAAGGAAGAGGCAAATCCTGCAAGGCAGGATGGTGACTCTTATCATGCTAATTGCCCTCCCCTACACAACTCAGTTGTAAAACTTCTGCCCACCTGCCCCTGGGGAAGGTCTGATGGGGCATAACTGGCTTAACTATGCTGACTGAGGGGCAGCTGTCATGGCTTAGAAGGTGTCATAAATCATTAAAGACCCCTGAAGCGTGCCAAGACTCATTTCTGAGGCCTTCCACCAGAGGACTGAAAGCTCCACCCAGGGGAGGTACCTGGGCATTCCAACCAAGGCTGAGTATATTCTAACACATCAGCCTCTCTGTTTCACAGGCTTCTTCCCTCACACCCAATGGATCACAACAGGTCAAGATCATCACTTGGACCAACAGACAAACTGCAACAATCAAGCCTTGTCATAGATCCATAGGTGATTATATGTCCTTCCTCCCTTCCTTCCTTCCTCCCTCCCTCCCTTCCTCTTGTTGTACATTTTAAGTGATATTTTTATTCTTTCATTTATTCTTTCATATTGCCATATCACTATAGATAATAACAACCAAAATGGCCACATACCTGCTTTTCATTACAAACAGATTGTCCTAAAATAAATCCAGATTTTTCTAAAATACACCTATATTTTTACAAACGAAGATAATTCAGTGTCATTTTACTCTAATCTGGCCCAAGGGATCTATTAACAAGAATCTGGGTTACTCTTGCCTGATGGGGCAGGTCACAACAGTATCATATCACCTTTGTAGTCAGGGTTAGATTTATTTCTCCAAAGCTGTCACCTGTATCAAGATTACAGCATGGATATAAATTAGTAATTTAAGTAAATTAGTAAGTTAAGTAGTTTTTTTGAAAAATTAAGTAATTTAATCTTAATACCTAATTATGAAGACAAGCAAATTAGAGAATTTGAAGGAATACTAGAAACTACATTAATCCCACTCAAATTTAACCAACTAGAAGCTAAGTATTTTGTACCTTCTCATTAGGTTCTTTCTTTAGCTACTACAAGCAGGCAATTCCAGAGAACATTTTATTTTTGTATTTTGATACCCTTGGATAGGATGTCAGCCTCTGGAGCATACCCTTGTTTCCCTCTGTCAACATTGAAAACTTTGTATTAGACTAGATATCTGATTAAAGCAGCTTAAATTAGACAAGATGAATAGCATCCCAGCACTTTTTACTCACTCTTTCCCTTGTATTCCAAATGGTTTGGACAGTGCATGTTTTCAGTGTCTCTTAGAAAAGCAGATCCTAAGGCAGAAACTTTGAGAGCTGCCCGATTACTTTTTCTCACCAGGAGAAGAGAAGCCTCAACTTCACTACACTGTTATCTCAGGCCATCTATCTATTTACTTCTCTGCTGAGATGCTGGGGTCTTTGGACAAGACAGTGCATGGCATTGGGAGGGAAAGAAAAAACATCCCAAAAGAATGAATGCTTTTATCAGGAGTAAGTAAAGGAGGAAGTAAGGTATTTCCTTTTCCCCTTCCATCCTCCTTGGGAAGCCTACACCATGTATTCCTGCTAATAACCGCAGTGGCCAGGAGGACTGGTAGGACCAAGCTCAGACACACAAAGAATCACCCCATGATCTCTGTCCTTTACGTTCTGAAATCTGAATGGAAAGTCTTTCCAACAGTACACATTGAGTACTTGTAACTTTCATCCCTCAGCAAAGTTATACTAAAATTTATTCAGCAGATGACTTCATGTTTCTCTTAATACTGACACAAGTCACAATAACACGGGATACAT
This sequence comes from Rhabdornis inornatus, assembly GCA_013397075.1. NCBI lineage: Eukaryota > Metazoa > Chordata > Aves > Passeriformes > Rhabdornithidae > Rhabdornis > Rhabdornis inornatus. The sequence continues at coordinate 475,671 of VWZS01011053.1, forward strand.
GAGTTTATATAAGTGAAGATAGAGGTGGGGGATTACATATGTCCAAATAAAATGATACAAAAATGAAAAATGAGTATATAAAAACGAAAGTGAATTTATACGCCATTCTTTATTGGCATGAGGCAACCATTATCCTCTTCATCCCCACTGAAGTGTACAGAGGCAGGGTCTTCCTAAGATACAGCAAAGCTCTTCTTTTGTTAGCACTTGGTGTCAAGTGACAAGCCAGTCACCAACTGGCTTGTGGTGTAATTCGTTTCCCATTTGCATCACAGATGCGTCTTCCCTCCTTTACATAACTTTATTTTCTAAAGGGTACCATCTGACTGCTGGTGCTGTTCTGCACACTGTCAATCAGAGAAGGAAGCAGGACTGAACATTCTCATTCATCATTTGATCCATAAGTCCTTGCAGGGACTAGCTCTCAGTGCTTAACACAAGATCTGTTTTTCCCTTCTTCACCAAAAGAAAGAACAGCTTTCCAGATGATACATAGGGTAGCCTAGTGATGCATTATGACATTTGTGAGAGGATAACTGCAGTCAGGACTGATGTACCTGCTTTGAAGGATTTCTTGATGGGACCCTAGGTAACTTGTCAGTCACTATTAACACATTGTTGGGATTCAGCAGGATATCTAGGAATGCCTTAGCTCACAGTAGAATTGTGGAGAATATAGCCTAACAGACAAACTTCCATTTTATGCAGGGCTATTCCACACAGCTTGGAAGGATCATACTGTATTCATGTCAAGTGATACAAGCTTGTAACTTCCCATGTTGACTAATATTAGCTATTGAAACCAGGTTTGCTAAAACATTTATCACCCTGACCTGTCCACGTTGATGCTCCCCAACATCCCAAGCCAGTACAGTTTATAATTTAGTCCAACGACTGAGCATCAGCCAATTGTGTCTCCTTCTAGTGTATCAATCTAAGGAACAGTGGCTGGTCAGAAACTTCTGCATGTTAATAAAACCATGTTTCTAGGGAAGCAAAATCAGGCAAGAAGGGCAGGTGGTAGCCATTTCATTCATTCACATATAACATGCAGTTCAGTTGGAGCCAACACAGTAAGAGATTCATCTACCCTACCTTAGATTTTTTTTTAAAAAAATGGATTTTTAAGTCTGTAAAGTGTCATTTTCAACAAGTGATTGAAATCACCCTTTGTTTCCAAGGTCAGCAATGGAAACATTTATACAGCAACTCAGAGCACTCAATTAAATTAAACTCCCTCTCTCTGGGCTCCCTCACTGTTCCTTGGTGTATGAGATTATCTTGAATCTGAGGAACAGAAGGAAAAGAAAGAGATCTGTACTGTCTTCACAAGCATCTTTTCCAAGCAATATTTAGGAAGAATGTCCAGAAACTACCAGGTGTTTTCTGCAGAAGTACATATGTATAATTAGTATGCAGGTTTGAAGAGAATAGTCTTATGTAACCTATTTTGAATTTTTATTTTGTTATGTTCTACAATAAACTTGAAAAAAATCAAACCCTTTTGATGTCTCTGAGATCAGTTTATTTTTGTTCCAAGTGCTCCCCAGGTGCTTGCTATGTTTAATAGAAAATGCTTTAAAAGAAACTTTACTCAAGTAGAACAACATTGTCTTTTGGAAAGCATTGAGGTGCAAGAATTAAATAAGTAGCATTATTCATTAAAGTTATATTTAATTTTTAAGTGTTTTTCATTAAAATAATATGTGATGTTTGGACTGACACACATTTATAACACTTCAGTATTATTTTTAGGCTTCTTCGTTCTTTCTGAGGGAATTTGTTATTACATAAATTAATCCTTTTTTTGTTTTGACTTGGTTTGTTTTTTTAATTTTGTTTGATGAACTAGTGAAACCACTTACAAGACTTGGACCCAAATTAATAATGAGTACAGTATGCCCTTGACTTATCCTTCTCTCAGTTACTGAATCATACTAGCTACATTCAATTGCATTTAAATTGGCTTGCCACTTATTCCTTTTATCCTTATTTGTACTGTGATGTGAAATAACTTCATCTGTTTTTCCCTTTCTTGCTTTTCCATTTGAAGTTAAGTGCCTAGATTCTATTAAAAAAAAACAACAAAAAAAAGAAAAAACCACAAAACAAAACAAAAAAAAACAAACAAAAAAACAAAACAAAGCAAAAAAAACAAAACAAAACAAAACAAAAAAAACACGCTGTGTATTTGTTCTGCATGCCACATGTTTAAAAAAAAAGTTAAAAAGTTGCAGACGACCACACAACACTTTTGAAAGAAATTTCCACTATTTTAGAAATAACCTTGATGGAACAGGAGCATATAAAAGCAGCTATGTTATGTAGAAGCCGTTACTGAAACTAGAATGAGGAGGTTTTGAGTATTTCATTGTAGGTTACTCTGGTTTCCAGCATAGGTTGTTAAACACAAAATTTCAGTATCAAACAACAACAGTTCAAAAACATGCTAAGCAAGTAACATTATTTCAGTTTTGTCTTTCATCATTAAGGTTGTTAACAAACAACTGTATATTGTTCACACTGAAATATTTCCTTAAAATGCAAGCCTCAACTGAGGTAAAACTTTGCTACTGCTTTATGTATCACAACAGTAATACAGGATGAGATAGCCTAAATTGTCTCACATGATGAAAAAAAAAATTGAGTAGGAGGTTAATAATTATCCTAATTAGATTTGCTCAGTACAATCTGCTGAGTAGTCCTTGATGATCACAAGTGCATGATCACAAGTGCTCATGACCCTAATTCTATTTACATGTCTCACCATCACAATTAAGACAGGGATTTAAGCCAATCTGCACTTCCTTCATTTTCTATATTTCTTTTACAGCTGCTACTTTAGATGAGACACCGCATTTCACAAATTAAGTTAGATAGCTTCTGAGCTGGAGCTGATTCGTGACTGGGCAGCTCAGTGTTGGGGGACTCAGTAGACAGCTTGCTGTATCTGGGTATATAGGCATGTTTAAGCAGATGAACACCCTTAGCCTGTGTCAAATATTCTCAAAGTCACACACAGTCAATCAATTTGTGTTTTCATTATGCAATTTCTCTGCCAGGGATCTAGAAAACAAGGAAAATAGAGATGTCGTGAGAAGTCCACATCTTCCAACACATGACACAAACTTTAATTTCCTTAAGCATACAGCTGCAAGCAAACATGTTAAAACAGTTTAAGTTATGCAATGCTGCCCCTGAACTTGCTTCCTCAGGCTCAGAAGTAGTGGTTCAGTTATTATAAAGAAAAAAGTAAAGGCATCTGCATAACAGAGTTCATTCATTTCATGCATAAACCTCCTCCTCTGACAGCCACCACTGTTGTGATCACAGGGCACTATGAAGGTTTAAAAAATGATGGCCCTGATTGGTTGCAATGTTCTCCAGCAGAGAATCACCACGGTTCTCTCCAACTGCCATTCTTTATTTTGGAAAATACTACTTTGTGAAAGGAAGGATTTCAAGAATTGCTATCTCAGCATTGTACAGTTTTAAGGAAAAGGGTTCTATTCTTCAGTGATGACAGTGGATAGCTCTTCAGAGCACACATGTCATGTCTTCTAAGAATGAAAACATCTATATTAAATTGCATTTTGGAATTAGTCTTTGCTATAGGTTGATTTCATATGAAGTTCTGGGAATATGGCGCAATGTATTCATCATTACATTATATTAGCAATTTTTTTATCATTTTAGAGAAGCAATTTTTAATGTGTTATTTCAGAGTAATAAATTGAGGAAAATGCCTCATTGCTAATATTGCTAGACATACGTGTCATGGCTACATCAGGCTTATTAGTCCAGTAATCTCCTGAAAAAATTATTACACAATAAAAGTGAAAGACAAGTCAGAGGAGAATTAAAAGAAAGAAACAAAACCATTTTCAATGGACAAATGGACAAATTGCATGAGAATACGCCAGAATACCTCAGGATAAGGAAGACATTCCCTTAAAAGCAACAGGAAGCAAATTACACCATCTGTCCAAAAAAACTGAGCCTTTTTAAAGTACCTTTAGGGCTGCACATAAACACTGTTTTAAGTGTCTTTTGCAGTATGTCTGTCACTGCCTAGAAATGCTTCAGAAGAACTACCCACAGGGATCTATAATCTCTAGTCAAAACCAATTATTATAAATGCATCTGTAAACATAGCTGAGCTTTCAAGATCTTGCCACATATGTTCTACTGTATTGCAGAGGTCTTGCTCTAGTGCCATGACCTACTAAGCTTTAGACTAGAGCATTCAAATACATTTAAGATATCTGACTCCTTCTAATTACATATAAGGAACACAATAATGCCAAGATATATTCAATCATGTTTTTTCAGGGTTTTGGCAACAATAAATTCTTCCAAGTTGCAAAACAAGAGTTGAATGTCTTATCTGTGTACAGTATATACATTAAAACCAGCCTTAAATTTGAGTATATATGGTGTCTAAATAAAAATAAACAAGCAAATATGGTAGACAGTGTTTGTACTAGGTCCCACAGGAAAATATTGGGGGGGGTGAGAAGCTGAATAGGGAAAAGAAATCTACATGTTTTATTGTTTATATTTTTTCCCTTAGAAGAAGAAGTGTGTCTAAAAGAGCAAAAGAGCTTTCCGCTCAGGCAGAAACACAACTGTTCTATCCTTGACCTGAATCACAAGGTCAAAATAGTATATAGGGGGGAAAATTATACATGGAGATATATATTTTGTATATATACATCCAGACTAAAACAACCAATGTAATGATATTAAGATCTTTGAATCACTCTATCCTATCTCTGCTTGCATGTTTGGCTTCATCCTTAAAACTACTAAGCATCCTAATGTTTAGGAGTAAAAAGGTGTAACTGTGTAGCCCTGTAATACTGCATTGTCATGACTATTAGCAGGTCTCTGAGTTTGCAGAGACTCAGAACTAAGGTTTGTCTTACTTATGTCTGCAGTTACCTTGACCTGCCTACAGCTGTTTTACTTGGTTTAGCTGTGATAGAGGTTTTTCAACTGAGCTGGCAGATAATTTTTTTTGTTTATCTTTGTATAGTCCAAACATGGATTTTATCGATAGCAGTTACAAGCAGCTTTTCTATAGAGACTATTTATGGCTGTGCCATAGTGATGCAGGGTAGAGAAACTGGAATCCAGCATGATAACGGAGGCTTTGAGAAGTGAGGACACGGGATTGAAAGCTCAGAACTGCAGACATAGATTGATGGGAGAGGTGGCACAGGCACAGACTGGCACTGGAGACCCCACAGCTATACACATCTCACCCACAGTCAGTTATGGTAACGTAGGCCTGGAGCTGGGGCAAACCTAGTGGTAACACAGAGGACAAGAGTATCGACCATACCTAAAGGCACCATGGACATTTGGAAATACTATGGTGCTGCATGCATACTAATAATGTAGAAATGTGTTAGAAAATACATAAAATTGTCCCACCTGGATTCCACAATGAAGAAGGAGAAACCATTAATGTGCGCACTCATTCACGTAACCACAGAAAAAACAGAATAAGTTAAGCTGGAAGTGACACTCATCATTCTCCCTGGGACAGAACTCCAGACTTTCCAGAAACATTCCAGATGTTCTCTGGCATAAAAGGCAACTGCACCACTTTGCTTTACTGGCCTCTTTTTGCTAAAAAAATAATGTAGCTATTCATTGCAACATTTCAGTCATGCAGACCATTGGGATTTAAAGAAAAACTTCCCTTGGTGGTACATATATTGTGATGCACTTACACCATTAAAGATAGTGAGTTTTGCATCCTTATTTCAATGAGACATTCATTACTATCAACATCTTCTACAGAGAGGAAAAGTCTGGCTCCTTCAGTTCAGATATTTCTTCCTACACCGCATGAAACGGCATCACTGATTGGAAAAAATAAACAAAAAAAAACAAAAGATGATGCACTGGACTCAAGAAAGAAATGTATTATATGTGTGAGGTCTAGCAAAGATTCAATAACATAAAGACTATAAATATGAGTTTTTATTATAAAAGATTTCTTTAATTATTTCAAATTCCAATAAAATTTGTAAGGTATCTGATGTGTTTCACCTCGTCATTTTGACTAGATTCTGCCAAATATGTTCTTCATTAGACGATATTCTATTACATTAGGTTTCCCAGATTTTAAGTACTATTTTTCCCCTCAAAATAATTTGCAGTGTCATGTTATTTAACCTCTCACTGCAAAGATGTGTTGGAATGATAACAAGATATTTCTGAACTTGTCCCTGATTTTTACAATTAAAAATATCACAAATCTATTTCTCCTTATACTGCTTTACAGCAATTACATGTAATTTCACACAGTTTTAGTCTGTGATTTGTTTATGGAAACTGTATCTGTTGTGCCACATCATCTGTTTCTCAGTTAGATCCTGCTAATACCCAGTTTTCCAGCTGCACTGATTGAAGCACTGAAAATAAAATTAATTCAGAGTGGTCATCTGCATTTAACAGTTCCAAGTTCAAGCTTTTTACCTTTTCTACAAATCACAAAAAGAGAGCACAATTTGCTTTTGGCTACTTCTCATAAAAAATGCCAAACCAATAACACGTCATCCAAAAAAAAAAAAAAGTGAAATATATTTAGCTTAAAAAATTTATTTCTCCTCAAAATACATTTTGCTGACTGAAATATATAAACCTCATAAAAATTTATAGTCTTACAAAGAAAATTAACTGCAAGATTTTGCTATGCTTTTGCACATAAACGGGCTGCTGGCAGCTAATCTCTCTGATTATGAAAAAATGGAATTATAGTATGAATTACTGATGTTCTTGTAGGCTTGGATTCCCTGCTGCAAAAAGACTAAATTCTTTTATGTTCTGTGACAAATGACCTACCGGGCTGTTGGGCCATAGAGTGCAACAAGCATAGTAGCTTGATACCGATGAAACCTGGTTGTAAAAAAAACCTAATCCACTCTGAGTGCTAGCCGATTGTCTCAATATGATTAATGTTACTTCCTTTGTATCAACTTTATACTTTGTTTTCATTTTTCATAGCCTTAGAACAGGAGAGGAATGGAGAAAAATAGGACCATACTTCAGACAACAGCCTGCCAAATCATCACAAAACACTTGCACAAAAATATTTGTTGACATAGCTGTCTTCAGTGAAATTTAATGACTTTGACAATGTCCTTCCTCAGTCTTATACACTCATATGCTTTTAAACTATATGCAAGACTCTGTAAGAGCTACATTAGAAATATTTCACAGAATTGGTGTCTGTAGAGACCATGATTTCAAGGTCTCATGAGGCTCACAGATGTCTATGGAGAACTAAATAACAAGTCAGATCCATTCAATATGTAAAAGAAATGAGCAAGTACTCACAGGAGTTTAAGCACCACTTCTGCTAATGACACAGTTGTGTTGGTGGTTTGTTTTTACAATAGCTTCCCATTTTCTTCTTTCAGAGTAGAATTAATTTCCCTCTCCTTGTTATAAAGAAATGAAAACTAAAATTTCCAAAGAATCCAAGGTTTCCATATATTCACTGAAAATTTCTTCCACTTAAGCAACTATTACAATTGATCAGGGAGCAATTTTGAGATGGCCTCCAAGTGAAAATGCAGAATATTCAACCAAAATTGTTGATAATTAAAGACTAAATAAGTGGGCCATGTCAGATATAAATTTACTTCTGTGATCTGAATTCTATTTTTTATTATCCTCTTCAAGAGCAAGGATCTGGAGAGGGGAGGAAGATACTGAGGAAAAGATTTGCCTTGTTAGATATATTAAATTTATCTATATGCAAGAGGTGACAAAGCTGCAATTCATAGGATAGATCTATTTCCTCAGAGCTGTCTCTGCATCGAGACTACCTTTCTTTTGATACAGCATTTTTGTAAAGAGTCTTTTTTGAGTGAAAATTAACCCTGCACACAAGTTGACTTCTGCTCAGCCGTTACCCCCATCACTCTATTGTTGGCAGGAGGTATGGAATACCAACTGTCAGCACACCTCTTGAGAAGTTGATTTCTATGAGTTTTTGTAAATTTGAAAATATAGGATTGCCATTGATATAACGGGCCACAGGATGTACTAACTCTGTAAGCCTCATGACTGAATATCTTAATATTTGTTTTCTCTGGGATTATTTTGGGGCTTTCTGGCACTTTGTTTTAGCTTGCTTAACTGTAACAACCATTTTCCAGTAGCCAGGTGAATATTACCTTTTTTGTTTTGGTTTTGCTCACCTTTGTACAATTCTGTATAGCAGGTACAATGTCTAGTGTTACAAAAACATTGATGAATTTCTGTAACATTGATAAAAGGTATTTTGTGTAGAATCTATTACCCTAAAATACTGGCGGGATGCAGAGGAGCGCAAGCACAGGACGATAGCAGAAGCCTTGTAGGCATGTGCACATGACAGCCTCAAAAGCCTCAAGTCTAAGAACAGGTCAGCAGTTGTTGGTTAATGCATATTAAAAGGTGCAGTCTTGTGATATGGATAGAATTTGTTTCAGGGGTTAAAAAAGAGAGCAAGAAAGAGGTACTTAGATCACATAAACAATAGCATGTATAATAAATGTGGATGTAGTGTGAAGTTAGAGAGCAACAAAGAGAGAATGAGGTGTTCTCGATGTGACAAAACAGCTCTTAACAGCGAGGAAGAAACCTCCATTAGCAATATCTGGATACCCACACCAGGATCTGTAACCTAGAGAAGGATTTGGGATGCTTACCCTTCCAAATAACACTCTCAGAACAGTATTGGTTGTACAAGCAGGATCCCAGAGAAACAGAGTTACACAGAACTTTTTGTAAAACAATGTTAAAGGTATTAATAACGATTTTTATTTTTATGGATTAATTGGATAATTTAAAATAAAACTCCCAGTATCATTATACCAGGACTACTAATAATACGTATTGCATCTCGAATATACTTACATTTTAAATAGATTAAGAACAATTTTTCAGCTTCATATAAAAATGTGCTATTTTGGTCTGCAAAGACTGTACAAGTAGTAAAATAAGTCTTCTTTTTGATTGGCTAAAAAACAGGTCATGGTCCTATTGTGGCAGTTCATGAACTAAGAAAAAATACTTTCTTCTCTTTCTAGCTGCAAACTTTCAGCAGTCTGTTTGACTGGGAGAAGTGTCAAAGATTTAAAGAAAGACTGTGGCAGAAATCATTAAAATGTTGAGCAATGAAGCTATGTATCAGTGATTCCAACCCAAGAAATTCTTTTTAATGTTTATTCTAGACTGTCAATGAGTTATTTTTCAAAGTTCCAGGGCCATGGTCCTCTGAAAATGTATCTCATATAATGGTAGTGAAAGTGTATCAATTTCCACCATGTATTAACTATCCACAATACATATTTGGAGTACTAGCTTTACATAATTTGTACCTCTTTCTTTGAATCCATGGGACTAATGATATTCTTGAGGAAAGGATGGAACCTCTTTAAGGTGACAGCAGGAAATGATCAGCACAAAGAATTTTAGATAATGAAATTGGTTCCTAAATAGAAAATACCCAGATTATTTTCTGACTGAAGAAATAAGAGTGTCATAAATAAACAGCTGGAAGAAAGTTTCTTGGCTCTGTATTAAACAGCAGGTTTTAATCTTCTCGATCACTTTTACAGAAATAAATTGCATATATATATATATATATACACACACACATATATGATTTTGTTTGTGAATAACGAGGCCATACACCCTTGACTGCTTCATTTGAATAATTGCTTCAGTGGCACGTTTTTGGCTAGCAAATTTTATGGCCATTGTCCCATGTATTGTTTGTAAGTAAAATGGATTCATACAATAATTTTATCTAAAAAAAAAAAAAAAAAAAAGAGGAGGTAGTGTGCTTGAGGTAATCAGGAACTATGTTACACAGCCAGAAGTTAAATACTGATCTTTTAATCCAGTGTCTTAGTCTCAATCCCACCCAATCATATTTGTTCAGATACTCTTCTAAAAGCAGATTCTAACACAACAAATTCCTGTTATGTAAAGGGATATTTCTTTGCATATATATGCAGAGTTGCTTCTTACTTGTCCATTTGTGTATTTATTCATAAACACTCTGTCTCAGAAATTTAATTACTTGGTAGTTTTGGTAAATGTATGGAAGACGTATGGAAAATGTATATAAAACAAATTCAAATCTTAAGTGAAAACTCTAATAACTCCATGACCGAGCTTCACCTGATACTGGATCAAAACATGGAAATTAATTGCATGTGATTCAAAAGCCTGCTGTAGTCAGTTACATCAAATCCTGCCCAAGGCAGGCAGCTTGGAACTAGATGAACTTAAAAGTTCCTTCCAACCCAAGTCATTCTATGATTCTTCAAAATCCATTATTAATCATTCCTGCTGCTTCTTTTCTGTGAGTCTGGGGGGTTTGTTTAACTGGATTTAGGTTTGCTTTTTTTCAGCTGGACAAGATATATGAGCAAGTACCAATACCTTATCCAATATTTTGTCAAAAGTTGTCTGAGGACAAAATTTTTGAAGAGGGAATCACAGAAGCAATATGTGGGAGACTACATTGCACAGCTTGTTTTTTTATTGCCCTTGAAGAATACTAACATGGATCATAATCCCTTAAATAAACTCTGGCATATTCTATATATTTTCAGTCTGTACTGCAAGTATTTCACTAAGGTACCATAAATATTAGCCATGATTCACTGACACTAAAAAAAGTGTACCACTCTCTGTGACTACCCAGTAAGTCTATAAAGAGCCCAAGAATTTTGGTATTTACTCTTCATTCAGAAATATGCCAATATAAACTATATAAAGCTCCTCAAGTAATAGTTTTCTTTTTTGAGAATTTGTTAATAATGCATAGTATCACATTATATTACAATCTGAGATGTTTGCTGCTTATTAATTCAAACAACTGCATAGGCACAAATACAGATTATAGTAAGGCCACGTATCACCACCACTAAAATTTCCCTAAGGAATCACATGCAAGATGGAATGGTGATGGCAATTTGAGTGATAACAGTGGGTTTACTATAGAAAGTGCATTAGAATAAATTGTATTGATTATTTAGTACTAAACAAGTGGCATTACTTGTCAATCTCATGTAATTCAGTTCTGCAGAAACTAAACCCGATATTTAGCTGTCTACTTGACATCTTGTCTTTCTCAAATAGAAGCTATATAATAATCACACATCGAAATAATTAATCGCAAAGAAAAGGCTACAAGAGAAAATAATATATCTGATATTGATATTACTGTCTTAAAGGAATTCCCTCAGGAATTTTTTACTAGAGGAAGGACATAAAGTTAGATAAGGCATTTATTTAGTTAGATAAGAAATTTTGTTAAGAAAGGAAATTGCAGTGAGGGGGATGGGATCTGAAGAAAATGCTAATCCACAGCAAAATTAGAGATTAAGTTACTCAGGTTCTTCTTCAGCTTTTCATAATAAAATAATCTTTAGTTTCTCCTGGAATAATCTTGGCTTCTAGATTCAAACAGTAGCAATCAGAAAATTCTCTTATTTTCAGCCATCATGGCATTCTTTCCAGCAAGACACATGAGTAGCTTTGGTGCTTGATTCTTTGTGTTGTGACATTGCAAATTATTTTATCCAGCACTGGAAGCCAAAGGTGGAAAAATTTATCATGTCACAAGCCTTCTTAGAGTTGCTTCAATTGTCTAACCTTTGCAGCAAGAGAGTCCACATGCTCAGCAACAAATCCCATTTCATTCGCATTAGCACCTATCTCCAGAGGCATGATAAGATTTTTCTGCATGGAGTATGAAGAGACCACAGTTTCTAAGAGTCTGTAATGGGAAAGGACTCCATTATACACAACTTTACTAGAAAGCCTGCTCCATACTCATTAAAAAAAATATATATATAAAAAAATTACAGACTGACTGTCTCCTCCTGAACATTTGATGGATTTTCAGAGAAATTTCTCTGTGTTTATTATCTGGAGAAAGTGTTTGTCCATGGTTATTAATTTTGTGTGAGATGTGAGGAGGCAGTGCAGAAAGATGAAGATTTGCTCATGACAGATGGCATATCTTGGGTTCTCTAATTCCATAAGGCCCCTATAATTCCTTGGAAGTCCTAGAAAGGTATGTATAAACTGTGTAAGAATTATTTTCAGTTTTTCAGTTAGAAAACATTCCTTTGAATATAATTTTATATAGTAGTTCTAGAGTTTTTTTCATGACTCTACCTAGAGATCTTAATCCTTTATACTCACTCAAGTTAACACTAAGACCAACAGAATTTTTGCCTGAATAAGAAATGTAAATTTTGGAGAGAAGATAGTATTCATAAGTAAGAGAATAGCTTCTTTGTGCTGATCTGTGAATCATGCAACAGATCTGCTGAATAGAACACATATTGCCTGCAGCTGAAGAGCTGATTATTTCTGATTATAAAGCAGATAATATTCATCTGAGGATAACTTCAGATTTTAGACATCAAAATGTCATTAGGTTAAATATAGGGGTTAAAATACAATAAATTAAGTATCCCAGCCAAGCAGAGACTGGATTTTTATTCCAACTGCAATAATGAGACTGACTGGAGGCATTTAGTTTTTACACATTCTTAACCTGGTCTGGAAACACACTATATATTTGCTATCCTGCATTAAAAAGACAGGAAAAGTGTTGCTGATAATGGTACAAATCATATGCGTGTATAAATGGAAAAAAGGAAAATACCCGTGTTCTGGCTTCTGTAGTTTAAATAGCAATATATTTGCAAGGGATTTGAGAGGAAAATTCTACTCATTATAAGTAAGAGAACTTGTTAAGGATATCTTTATGTTTTTTGCTGTTAAATTCACTCTGCATTCCTTGGAGCAAAACACACTGGAAATGTATAAAAATCTCACAGTTATGTAAAGAGTTAAAATGTTTTAAAAACAGGCTGCCTATCTACAAATGATCTTCTGCCTATTGCCTAGATACTGATGTTAGTGCTACTTTCTACTTTCCTATTGCTGAACTTTTCTTTCTCAAGGCTATCTGTGCTTGGTTCAGTTGCTACCACCATTCATGATGACTGAAAAAGTCTTTAAAAGAGACAAATAAATGAGAAAATTTGCTGTTCTAACATGATGCTCCTATTCTCACTCTATCAGGCCATATCTTTTATTGCCTTTGATCCCTAGTATTTATCACCTCTCAAGGTATAGCAGAATATTTTGGCATAGAAAGATAATTAAAATTATTATTGAAATCTGGATATTGCAAGCCATAATATTTTTCCTGACTAGTTTCCTACTGTCATGTCTATGCTGTACAACTATGTTGACTGAAGGCTTTGCAGCTGAGCCTGTAAGCCAGTTCTTTCTCTGAGTTTGTTTGCCTGTTTTAAGCACTAGACAGCACAGTATAATTTGTGTACTTGTTTTTTCAGAACCACGTCACAGAACTGTGAAATAACCATATTTCTCAGCAATGTACTTCCTACCATCTCTCCCATTTTTGACTTTCTCTTTTATATCCAAGAATTCACACCTGCTCATGTCACTTTCTGAAATGTTGCACTGACACATCTAACATGCATAAAGTTAATTTAGGCTGCCATTTTCTGTATAATATTCTGGATGATGAAGCAAATGTAGTCTCCTAAAAACATAAAATAGCAGGATAATGTCATATCTATGACTACAGGGTTGACCTTTTCAACACCTGATTATTTTTTTATTTCATGGCATTATTTCTTTTTTCAGAGAGGAAGTCTAAGCAGTCCACAAAAAAATCTTTCTACAAATGTGTTCTTAAGCTACTGTAGGCCCATAGCTCAAACTACTATAGACTACGGATGATGCCAAGATGATCCATGTGTGTCTCACACCATATGCCAGCCTCTCTACTTAGTGTGTGCAGGGGCATGGATCTGTGAGAGATTAAGTCCTCATAAAACTTTTATCGGATTGTGGTGTGACAGCCATGCTACCCTGCCTTCATAGATGGAAGAGGAAAAGATAAAACATGACCTTAAAATTACTTTGTTTCTCCACTGACTATGAAGAGAGCTCAGGATGCCTAGACCAGGTATGATTATCTACATTCAATCAGATGAAATCTATTCTGGGTGCCTAAATTAGCAGCCCTGGCTTCATTGGCCACTTATAGAGAGAGCTATGGCAAGGTATTGATTTCATCCAGGAAAAAAAAAACAAATTCAGACCAGGGTATTCTGAACCATTTCATTCTCCATTCACTTTGCAGAATGACTCATAAACTTCAGTCTACATCTCACACATCTCAAATTGGGTCATAAAGGCAGACATTGCCTTCTTCACCCTCCCAGAAAATCGGGGAGTAACAGCTAAGTTAATCTGACATTGATTTAGGACAACTTTATCAGTATAAGGACTATAAACAGTTCATGGACTATCCCCAATGCTAGATCAAACCTTCATTTTTTTTTGTCCAAATCCCAAAAACATGCAGAGATTGAGATTTCTCAGCCTGGGTAGGAAATCTGGTTTCATGTTACTCTGCAGTTGTAGTCAGTATGTTTGGTATTAGTGATCTCAAGCTGATTTGCAATATTTGAAAATGAGAGGTTGGGGGTACAAATTGTTCATATAAATATGGAAAAAAGGTAATTAGGTCAGTTGAGGCAATAATAACCACATTGTATTTTTAGAACACCTCTGCTTTGATGAAACAAGGTGATAATAAATATGCAGATAAGAAATATATCTATTTATAGCATGCATGCTCCACAAAGCATTGAAATATCCATCAAATCCTAATGGTAGTGCAAGATATTATTCCATGTATTTCTAGTCCATTTTCAAGTATTTGAATATTTCTTGTCATTCTTGAGGAACTAAATACTCAATTTAATAAGTCTCAACAACAGAATGGTTTCTGACCTTCAAACTATTTTTTCTGTTATTTATTTAGACCATGCTTCTGAAGCTCTGTAGTTCACATTCATTGTACCTTTTGTTTGTCATTCATGGATTTCTCATAATTTTGAATGCCACAAGTCCTCAAATTCCAAGATGATAAGCCTGATTAAATCTGATTAGACTAGATTTTTCTTGACGGTAACCAGGAGTAAAAATTTTGATATAGTTTCACAAGAGGGGGCAATTTATTATTTTTTTATTTTCTCAAAAAAAAAGAGCAATTGTAGTTTGGAAAAACCCATAAGCAAATGGCTAAAGCCTGGGCATTTTGGCTCAAACTTATACACTTAAACAAATTTGTTTCAGGTTTACTAAAACAAAAAAAAAAAACATTTCCCACTCATGCCATCCTAGGAAATAATATGTATAACAGTTTTATAGCTCTGTGGACTGAGGATGTATGATAAGTCAGAAGCAGCAGCTGCTCCCTTTGCTAGCCAAACCATTTGAACCGCATTTGCTCATCAGTTTAATTTTTCTTAGCATGTTCCAAACACAGTGACAGAAAACAATAAATGTCTTGGCTGACAAAATCCTGGGTTTAGATCTAATAATATTCTTCTGCCAAATTTAAATGTTTATACCAAGTTCTGTTTTTGGCTTTTCTACTCAAGAACAGTTCACAGAGTACAGTTCAAAACAAAGTGCTTACAAGGGTATTATTGAAATTGAGAAAGTTATAGATTGTATGGTTATCTTTCAAGGATTAAGGATTTCACAGGTTTCTTTGATTTACTAACTGCAAAGACTAATTTTTAATGAAATGGTCATTTTTATAGAGCTCAGTCTAATGGAAATAATAGAGTTTCATAACGTTTTCTGTGTCCATTTTGTTTAATGAGCCAAAAAAGTTCTTAAGCATTAATGGCCCTCTCACTGTAGTCAACAACAAATAGAATCATCATGGATGTTAATTGTAATAAGATTCACTGAGTAAAGCTTCTGGGACTAAAGACTTCTCTCAAAAAGGGAGAAAAAAGAATGAGGAAAACCTCAGGTTTTGAGTGGAAATATTCCCTGTAGTTGATGCAGCCCCCATCTGTAATCACAAACAAGCAGTAGTATATCAAGAAAGACATCAACAGCAGAAGAAAAATGGAAAAGAATCACAAGATAAAGTGAAAGAGGAACATAAGACATTGGAGTCAAACCCCAGGCAGGATACATTCCTTGTAGTATAAAACAGCTTTAAGGACCCTCACTACAGATGTTTTTTTCCCTCTTTCATCTCCTGATAGTATCAAAAGGTAACCTGAATGCAAAGAACAGTTTAAAGAAATTTGGTTCTATTATCTGCTTAATTGGTTTCTTGCAAAAAAAAATGATTATGCAATGTTTATATTGAAATATTGAAATATTTAATAAAAATTTGGATAATATTGAAAAATAAATATTGAAACATATTTTATATTAAAATAAAAACACAGCAGCTAAGGCATATTTAATTATTATATAAGACAACACAGCCTCTCTGATTAGAACTGTGAACTGTTTTTTAAGTTTCCTGAATTCTTGGTCTTGGTATTTACAGCTCTATGAAATTTTATATTCATGTAACAGAGATTACATATAGTCCAACTTTGGGCAAAGACAGTTTATCTGTCTTTTTTTGTCAAGCCTCATAAATGTAGCAATCAAGAAAGACCTGTGCATAACTCATCTGACCCCCAGTAAATTATATCATTTCAAACAGTAATTTCTAGTTTCAGTAGATGTGCAATTGAACTGTGTCTTCTCTTTAGAAAAAGTCATAATCCTGTTACATTTAGTAGTTGCCAGATACAAAAAATATACTTTTCCACTTGAGAAAAAAAATGGGGGGGGGCAGATAATTTACTTTAATTTATTGGCTTTGTCACTGAAATAATTAAAAACAAGACTCTGAAATTTGGAAGTAATAGCTCTTTCACTAAATCCCTTAGGAAATTATGAGAAACTTACTCCAATTTCACAGGACTATACAATTTTTAAAACGCATGCAATACCCTCATTCTAGCTCTATTTCCCCAAGGTGAAACATAAAGCAAAGCAGTAAAGTGCTCCTTCAAGGAACATATCTGCAGAGTAAGATGTACATGTAGCTAGAGAGCATAACAGTTCAAGGGAAAGCTGTTTCCTAACAGTTTTGCAAATGTAAAATCTAAATGAATTTTTTTGTATTGGCATCAAATTATAGACATAATTCTCAAGTAATGAACAGGAAATAGAAAAATCCAGCTGAAAATACTATGTGAATTGTGCCTCCCTCCCCAGTACAATTGCTCAACATTAGAGGTCCTATAACAGACTCAGCTTTTTAGGCGTCAACAACTACAACAACTGTATTAAAGGCATGTTGAGAGGAATAAACTGCAGCTGAAGGTCATCATTCTATGTATTTATTGCTTGTAAGCAGTTCTTAGATATTAGCATCAACTTCCACAGCTCGAAGAGTTGACATTTTTATCACAGAGAATTCAAGGACCAGTCCTTAGAAACTATGGTTTTTAAAACTTGTCATAAATTGTGCCTAAATAATGCATTGCAGGTTAGGTATACTGTGTATAACAATAGTGAAGAGATGCCAGTAACAATGGGCAAAATAAAGATCTAAATGTACAAATATCAGCATTTACTCTGGTGAGATGTATGTCAGTGGGAGCATGGAGTAAGTGTTTCTTCTCTATAAATAAAATGCTTTCAGAATCAGGCTATTAGTTTTGTAGTTAATGGACATCACTTCTAAAAGGCACCTAATAAAACTAGCACTGCTCGGACATATGCCACTAAATTAGCTTCGTTAACTGGCTCACCCTCTCAATTACATTGAAAGAAATCTATACTTCTAGAAAGAAAATATATCTTATAGTTGCTGATTAAAATCCCATTCCACAAAGCATTGCAGCAAGTGCTAAGTCTGAAACACCTGCTTAATTTCCACTGAAGTTAGGGAAACTTCTGTACATGTTCTAAGGTTTTCCTGAACAGCTGAGAGGAGATATAACCATGATATGTACCGTAGACAAAAAAGAACATGTTACATAAAAGGTCTGATTTACAAGACACTTATTCTTACATGTGCTTCAGTTTAATAACAGAAGACTGAGGTGGGAAAAAACTTTGTTACAGATATCCAAGACATCAGTACCAGAAAAATACAGATGTTATTCTAAGATATAATGTTGAGTTATAACGTATACTTCGCTAAAGCTCACAAACACTTGTTATGCACTACAGTTATACACAAAACTTTGATTTGTCACTCCTTGCCTTTACAGTGCTAAGATAGACTGATTAAACATTCTTCACTGTCATTCCTATCATTAATTTACTATTATTTTGTTCTATAGGGACCATTTTCTAAGATTAACAATACAAAGTATTTTAAAAGTGGCTAAACTGTGACTGGTGTTCTAGTCACTAGAAATCATTATCAAGAAAGAATTATAAAGAATCATCTGTTTCAGGGCATAAATCCATGTTCCATGGATGGATAGAAAAAATTTTCAGAATACAATAAATTAAGTTACCCAGTCTTGCTCTGATCCACATGCAAATCTATATGAACTAAACTTTAATATGTTAAGAAAGTTTGGAAAAGGCATCAATGTGAGTGACTTCGAAGAATGAAAGTCATCCTTTCCTCAGTAACTCTTATGTACTTTTATTCCCTGTTTTTGTAATTTGACTTTTTTTTATGGCATGGGTTCTGGGTATGAGCAAGGATGGTAGTTCTATGTATATTTTCCCAGACCAGGCAACATTAATTAGAAGCCTTTTAAGAGCTGTTAACAAGAAAAGGAAAAATAAACGGACCATCTTAATGTGCAGAGCATGAAGTCCTTTAACATGAAACAGATGAGACACAGAGAGTATTTTTTAAGCTATTTTTGCTTCAGGCTTCTCAGTGGGGAGAGGATACAGAGCTAAAAAGATAGGTGGCTGTATTTATAAACCCATTTAAAACACAAAAATAACTCTCCAAGTTTTTCATAAGCTATCTCATAAAAATATAACTCAGAAAATCTGGTTTAGTTTGCTTTCAATGAAGAGATTTTCATCTCATTGAAATCAGTGTAACAATATAGTGAGAACCCACATCTTAATAAAATTGCTATTTTTGATACTTGGATAATGAGTGAAAATATTGAAATATTAGAGTAAATAGAATATACATATCTTATGCATAGAATACATAGAAAGATATATTTTCTTTATAAAATAAAGGGTCTGATATTAACCTTTATCAAACATATATAGGTTGAGTCTATGAAACAAATAAAATATACCCAGATAAGTGGCAAAATACTTTCCCGTTAAATGAAAAAAATGAGAGAATGGATTGTATAGAAAAACTGCAGGAAATAAAGAGAAGAAATGGAAGAGGAGATCAAATACGTTATTATGGAGATGACTGTTGGAGGGAATTAATTATTTCTTGAATGCACAGAGAGCAACAGAGTAATATAAACACATATTAGGAAAAAAAATACATAAAGAACATGCTTATTCCGTGATCAAGTCATCATCATATTAAAGTTGACTATCTGAATCCTAGTGCTTCTCCAGAAGCATTTCTGAGAACAGATTTAGGAAACTCAGTACTACACCAAATGGAGCAAAACTTTTCATATTTAAGCTATTATTTTCCTAAGAAAAGAGCAAGAAATAGCATAGAATTTATGCGGCCTTGTAAAACAGAGACAAGAAAAAAGGAGGTTGGTGTAAAAATAAAAGCAAATGAGAGCAACTAGAAAAGAAACTAGGTAAATGTAATCCCTGAGGGAGTTGATTTTCACTGCTGATTTTTTCAGAAGATATTTTAACCCTCTCCTCAGATTTAAGAGAAACTTTTTTTATCTTGCATAGTATTTTCTGACTTGTTAGTTCTGAACCTACTATTTTAGCTACTCCCTTTTAGAAGCTAGCTAGCTTCTTAGCTAGTCTTGATCAGAAACTAGAGGACAGATGTCTCTGTCCTATTTCTATGTGCCCAACATTAAAAAAAAAAACATTATCAAATATATCTCCTTTAATGTATCATCTTATGTTTTTCTCTCTTTATCTTTTTACTGTCAGGCCTAGACTTCATGTCCAGGAAGAAGATTTAAGTGTAGTATTGTGTAAGCTAAATACAGATGGCAAATAACCTCACTGCAATCATCTGGAATTCTTGTATGTTGAAACTAATGAGAAAAAGAGAGCAGGAAGCAAGTTCACAAATTGAGCCCCTGGCAGTCCATTTGCTGTATTTGTTTAGACTGCTCCAGTTAGCACTCTCTACAACAATGCCTAAACAGAGGTCTGAAAGATTATTTTGGGCACCACCCCAAAAACCAGAATTGATCTGCACAATTTGGCTACTTTCACTCTGAATAGTCTATTACCACCTGGGGCTTTTCACCCCCAAGGATTTCGGCTTTTCTCTCATGTAACTTCCAGGGTTTGTCATGCTTTAAAAACATTCCTCTGCCTGGCTGAAGTTCAGCCACCAAATTGTTTCAGACACATTCAGCTGAAAAATCACAGAAACCAGTAACCATACGATGGGTCCAAGGAGTTACAGCACATGGGCCAGAGGGTTGAGTGCAATGCAGCGTGGACACAGCTGCTGTGGTTAGGGTAGCCAGCCCTTGGCACAAGAGGTACCAAATGGTCTCCAACAGGTGCCCTTAGAGAGGAACAAACATAATCACCCCATAGTTTTCTTTAGTTACTGGTATAGTCATAGTCCATGTCTCCAGACAGAAGTGAATTTTTGGTTTATGAAATCTATCGAATGAACCAGCAACAGATTTCTAAGAATTAATGGAAAAGTGAGCAGCAATGCAGAAATCTAAGGCTGAATACAACTAACAATCCAGAAATATGAAAAGCAGGGGATTCAGATGCTATTGCTATGCTAATTCCAGTAAGCTGAATGTGCCTGGGACAGTTCTGTGTCACAGAGGCCAAGCAGTATGGAATGACCTTCAACCTGTTCCAACATGTTTTACCTCACTAGATAGGATGGTGGCATGCAAATTGCTTGTTCAGAAAGCTCTGTGGCATGTATCAACCCGTCACAGATGTTGAGGAAATTAGCACAGGAGACCAGTCTCCTGGCTTCAAGAGTGGGTTATTGAGACTTTGGTTCTAAAAAGATCAAGAATCACCTCCTCCAAAGTGAAGAATTGTTCATCTCAGAGAGCAGGAGCTAAAACTAGACTGCACAAGGAGATGCTGACAAAACTAATGTGGAAATTAAATATGCAAGAGAGGGAAGCAGGGACCTTGGAGAAAGGTCCACTGAAAGCACGCTAGATTGCAGATAGGAAAGGCAAAACCCACCTGGACTTTATCAGGCAAGGCATGTGAAGGGCAACAAAAAAGGCATGTACAGATATATCAAAAAAAAAAAAAAAGTAGGTTAGGATGCAGGCTGGCCAAAGATATGGAAATAGATGAGGTAGTCAATGGTATCCTTATACCAGTCTTTAGTGGTATTCACTAGCCTTCATGAATCTCAGCCCCTTGTGACTGAAAAATTCCTTGATGGAGTACGATCAGATCAGGGCAAATTTGAGAAATCAGGCATAAAGAACTCCATTATGAAACATTATTGCAAAGGAATATTTCTGCTCTTCTAAGGGTGTCTAGTCAAGGACATTTTCACAGTAGATAAAAGTGATAATAAGAAAAGGAGGAAGCCATAAACAACAACACACAGGAACACACTCCTAACTGACAAATGATAGGGGAGGAAGTGGTAACAACTAAAGCTAGTCAGTCATGGTAATTGATGAGGGCGTGGGAGTGTGAGAATGTTTATTCCAGTAAGGTTATCTGGTTGATGGTCTTGTCAATTGGAAAACTAAGGGAAAATAGAGAAAGCAGAAACAAAATATACCAAACACAGATGTGACAAAATATACATGAGGACAATGAAAAGAGACAAACCACACCAGTCACACTAACTGACGACCTATCCAGAAATTACAGGCACTACTTCCAGAAAGATCAACCTGAATATTGCAACTGATAAGGCTGTAAACCAGGGAAGAACCAGGCTGGGTGGGTTGTGGGCATGAGCTGAGTTATACAGACACATGGTGTGATGTGTAGGGAAAAGAGGATCAGAGAGGAACTAAAAGGATATAGACAAAAATTAGTATGAAATGGGCTGGTCATGTGTAAAATGAGCCTTATGCTCAGTCACCCCAGCCCGTCTGGTTTCTTAATCATTTCTTTACAATCTCTCAGCGTAATCTGTGGTTTTCTCATAATGCTCAAACTGAATGATGTATAAATTGTGAGGTACACTGACAACTGGCTGTTGTGCTACAACCAACAGATTATTAACATCACTGTGAAGTCCTCTAGAGGCAAGTACTGTATTCCAAGGGTTGACACTGACTCCAATAACATGGCGCACTGTCAGTAAATTTGCAGATGATGTAAAACTGGGAGGAGTGTTTGGCAACCACAGGGTTGTACTGGAGAACTGGGCAGATGAGCTAATGCTGTTAAAAAAAGACAAAGGCAAAGTATGGAACCTGGGGATGAATAACCCTGCCACCAGCATTTGGTGAGGAATGACCAACTGTAAAGTAGCTCTGCAGAAATGGTCTTGGGAGTCAAGGTGGACAAACTGTCAATGACACAGTGCAAAGAATCAGCGAAGAAGGCCAACAGCATTCCAGGCTACCTTAGAAGAAATGTCCCCAGCAGGACACAATATTCCTCTCTGCTCAGCACTGGTGAGACAAATCTGGAGTGTCATGTCCAGTTCTAAAGTCCTCAGTACAACAAAGATACAGAATTAATGGGACAAATTCAGCAAAGCTACACAAAAATGGGACACAAAGGTTCTCTAATGGGCTGGAGTATCAGATATAAAAGAGAGATTGAGGGAGCTAAGGTTGTTCAGTTTCAAAAAAGGCAAATTCAAGAGGTTCTTATCGAAGTGTACAAACATCTGATGAGGTCAGGGAGTAAAGAAGATGGAGACTCCTCTTGAAGGTGTGAAGTGATAAGAGAAGAGGAACTGGATATCAATTAAAATGTTCTAGTTATTACAAGTAATTCCACTTGAACATAACATTTTTTTTTCCTGACAGGGGTTAAACAGTGGAACAGACTGCTAAGAGAAGTTGTGGAGTCTCTTTCCATGGGATGTTAAAAATATGATTGGCCATGGCAATGACAAGCTTACTCTAGCTGGCCTTGCCCTGAGAAGGGGAAGGGACTAGATGACCTCAAGAGGCACCTTTCAAGCTCAGCTTTTCCATAATCCTGTGACTGTTTGCAAACATTTCTTGAGTTACTAGAGTGGATAAAGCCAGTATGACTGGCTATTCATAGTAGCTGATGCCCCTACATAAAAAGTCATTCCACTTTTCCAAACAGTTAAAAAATTAGGGGTTTTTTTAACTATGAAATTACTCACTAGTGAAGATTAATCACTCTGTTGTGATCTGTTATGAATTACACTGATAATGGATGAAGACTGTCATTACCAAAAATAATAAATTCAGCATGTGTAGTTCATAATTTCTTTTCTAATCTTAATCTAACAAATAAGAAAGAAAACATGAAATCAACACCAAATGATCCCATCCCAATAATCTGTATATTTTACAGCTTTTCTTGCTTTTAAATTGACTTCAGATTTCTCATATGTATTTTTCAGTATGTGCTCTGAATCATTCTGGAAGTTATTCCTGTTCCACTTAGTTTATGCAAACAATACACACCATGGTTTAGGAATAATAACTTCCAGCCTTCTGTTCAGGAAATAGAACAACAAGGAAAAAAAGAAAGGGAGAGAAAAAGACATTTATACTTCGAAGGGTAGAATATAGATTTAAATTGTTTGTGGAATGTTCTAAAAAATCAAATGAAGACTTTAGCTTTCAATATGTGCAACAATATTGAATTTAGTATCAAAGAGAAGATGAGAGTAGAAAATTAAAAGATTCATATCTGAAATGACAGTAAAATCAAGCAACTTAATGCAGTCAGGGATGAAACATTGTCTCCTGTAGAAAACTGCAAATGAAATTGCAGTTGTAATGGCAACATTTTTCAATAAATGCATCAAGTCACATATATTTCTAGGTAATCAAGGAACAGCAGACAAGGCTAATAAAATGATGGACAGATACTGGACAGTAACAAAGCAGACCTTAAAGGTATGCAAAGCTTTAGAAGGTATTTGCAGGGAAAGAATAATTAGAGACATGAAGAAAAATGCTAAATGGGGGGAGATGGTTCAAGACATAGATTTTGAGCTATAAATCTTTCTTTGACACCTACTCTTCAGAGTAGTGAAATGTAGTAGATGAAACACGTCTGGATTTCAGTGAAGCAGATGACACGTTGCCACAGGAGAAATTACTCATTGAACTTGAGAAGATTATAGGTAGAAAAGAAAGTTGGAAAATTAGGGATACTATAGCAAAAACCTCATGGAACACTTTTTAAAATAAATTTGTTTAGTATTTTAATATTTCTTAATTAAAAAAAAGTGGTGGGAAATTAAGGGAAAAGGAGGGGAGAGGTTAGGGTTCAGAAAACCACAAAGCCCAGAGTTCCAATCACACCACAGCTAAAAAAGGCTTGCCAAGTGGAACAGAAGAATTCCACACCATGGCTCTCTCCACACCTTTCTGCTTGGTACCAGCTTCATCCCCATGAGGCTTTAACAGCTCTGACTAGGGTTAGGGTTACGACTAGGGTTAGAGTTATGCATTGGTTAGGGTCCAGAAAACAACAAAGCTCAGAGCTCTGGGGACTGTGCAGCTACAAAAGGTATGCCAAGGGCAACGCAGAACTGCAACAACATGGCTTCCTCCAAATATTTCTGTCTGGCACCAGCCTCCCACCCATGAGGCTTATACTGCTCTTCCTAGGGTTAGGGTTATGNATGCATATTAAAGCAAGGAGAAACCATCAACTGATAGGGGAAAAGCAGTGCAAACAAAACGTCAAATACTATCTAAAATGTGTTTGTGGGAGGACAGATATGAAATAAGGCACTCATTAACCTTTGTGTAGAATACCCCACACAGTTTTGGTCATCCATGCTTAAGAAAGATTAGCTCAGATTTCATGTCTGTTAAAAAATTTTTATCAGGAATACGTTGGGAATAATATTACTACCATTGATGCCTAGAGAGGCTGACCTGNTTCTTCAGGTACTGTGCACCTGAAAAAGAGTGCAAAGATGAACACAGGACTGCCACAACATATCTCCCTCCATACCCTTCTACTTGGCACCAGCCTGAATCCAAGGCTGCTTTTACTGCTTTGTCTAAGGTAAGGGTTCAGAAAACCACAAAGCCCAGAGCTTGAAGCATTCTGCAGTTTCAAAAAGCATACAAAAGGGAACAAAGGATTGCAACAACATGGCTCCCTCCACATCTTTCTGCTCGACACCAGCCTCACCCCCATAAAGCTTTTACTGCTCTGCCTAGGGTTAGGGGGAAAACCACAAAGCCCAGAGATCCAAGGACTATGCAGCAACAAAAGGCACGCCAAGGGGAACACAAGACTGCCAGAGTATCCCTCCCTTCACATCTTTCTGCTTGGCATCAGCCTTACCCCCAAGCAGCTTTTAATCTTCCACCTAGGGTTAGGGTTCCGCCTAGGGTTAAGGTTCAGAAAATCAAAAAGCCCAGAACTCCAGGGACTGTGCAGCTACAAGAGGCATGCCAAGGGGAACCCAGGACTACCACAACATGGTTCCCTCCAAATATTTCTGCCTGGCACCAGCCTCACCCCCATAAAATTTTACTGCTCTGCCTAGATTTAGGGNCCTAGAGAGGCTGACCTGGAACAGAGACTAGAGAGAGATGAAATAATAAAGTAGGTATTTATTGGAAGGCCTTTTAAGGATACACCTTGGGCAGTAAAAGAGCCTGGCCAGGGCTGCACCCAGGATGGATCCAAGATGGATCCCTGTCATGAGTTTTTACACTTTTATGAGTTTTCGTCCGTTTACATATTGGGGTTAATTGTCCAATTACAGCTTCAGGTCATGAAGTCGCATCCTCCTTGTTTGCTTTCTTCAGTTCTCCATTGTTTATGCTTTTTGGGCCTGAAGTTTGTAGCAATTATCCTTGGTCTCAAGCTGGAAAAGGATTGTTTCGTCTACCTACCCTGTGGAGAGAACTTACTAACGCTTAATATGAAGCTTACGCAGGCAGCACAGAATCTGAAAAATATGAAAGCTAAAACTCAAGGCATCACCATATGATTAGAAGACAGAGAGTATGGCTTGGTTATTACAGAAAAATGAAGACGAAATGGAGGCATGATTGCTCTGGAAATCTGTTGGGGAAAATATCAGCTAAGGAAAGGATCCATGTAGGATGTTCAGAAAGCCAAGAATACATTTATTTCAGTGTCAAAAAAATTGAAAATATCTTTCACATACTGGAATTGAAATTCAAAACCAGTTATCAAATTAGAAGCAGATTTTCAGCTTCTTTTAAGCAATCTTATAAACTTAGTGAAAGGGATTGGTTTAAATGGTTGCCTGTGAAGAACTCCACTGGATTCAAAAATGCTGGAGGTAACTTCAACCTGTACATTCCTGTAAGAGATAAGAGACTGAAACTTTCAAGCTGAGCATCATAAGGCATTATATACCTGACAATATCAGCAGTAGCCCTTTCTTCAGGCCTTTTCAACACCATCAAATCTTCAGAGACCAGAAGCAAGATTAAAATTATCTAAGCATCAGGGACAGACTAAAGAGTTTGCTGTATGAGTTTTACAGTCATGCACACTGACAGGCTTTAAGGCCATGTCAACATCTTATGCATCAAAGACAACTCTGCTAATTGTGTGGGTGGGAGGAAACCGCCTAATACTGACTGAGATTACATTGGCTCAATTGGAAAAGGAAGGAAACAAGATCGTATCCATCCATCCGCCCATCCATCCATCAATTAGGTTTTTTGGTTTTTTGCTGCTTTTTTTTTTAAATTTGGAGCATGAGAATTTATTCATTGTAGTGTCTCATGGTCCATAACCAATTCCATTAAAGGAAACCACATAACTGAAATCTCCACTGTTGTTTGTGAAAGATTGTCAGTAAGCAAATCCTATACTTATAAGTAGCTTATCATCTTAGCTATTCACTAAGTGGAAAGCAGCGTGACTGCTATAAATTAAGGGCAAAAAAATTCGTGAACACTGGCTTGGCAGATATTCTAGGATGCACTCATCTAGCAATTGTTCAGACTGGGGCATCTCTTAGAATCCTTTGAAACTAGGGCATGGACTGGGAGAAGTCAATGAAACTCCACCTCTGTCTGTGATTGAAGGTAAAAAATAGATGGTGCAACCTTGGTGTCACCAGTTCAGTGGGTGGGGGTTTATGCCTTTTAACTAGACACTCTTCATTTTTCAAGTAGGTTAGAAACTCCTGTGGCTGAGGTCATGAAACAACTCTCTTCCATATTCACAATGACAATTGTAATCACTAAATTAGTGAGCAAAGAGTGTTTCATATTTTTAAGTCAAATTTGACTGAAGAAGAACCCCTGTTAGCATTTTGAAAGAAAAGCTGACAAAAGAGCTTCAGGAATGTTCAAAAGACAGAGGGATATGTCCATTACCTTCACATACTGTGTCATTTTACAATGATCATGCTGATTCTATGAACAGGATGAATGTGAATAGGTTTTAGAAAACTACATTCATAATAGCAACATTTTACAGCCATTACACTACGGTTAATGTTCTGAGTAACTGATTCTTATTAGAGATGCCTGAAGCATATCAAATGAGTCATGACACACAACTGCCTTCTCTGTAAACGTAGAGGGCACAGTTCAAGTGCACAAACATAGCATCATAGAGTAATTTGGACTGGAAGGGGCCTGTCTGGGTTATCTGGCTCAACACAGTTCAGATTGCTCAGTTTGAGTGGAATCTGGAATATCTCCACCTGTGGAGACTCCATAACTGCTCTGGACAACCATTTGAAGTGTTTGATTGTCCTCATGCTGAACACTGTTTTCCTAATACAGAATCAGAACTTCCCTCGGTAAATTATACTTGGGTCTTTTGTATATCACTATGCACATCCCAAAAAAATCTGGCTATATATTCTTCATAGCTTCCCATGAGGTAGTTAAAGGCAGCAGTAAGGTACCCTCTGTCTTCCAGAATAAACCCAGTCCTCACAGTCACTACATCTACACATTGCACTCCAAGTCCCAATCACCTTGATGGCCTTCCATTGGATTTACTCCAATATATCAGTTTTTTTGCTCTAGGATGCTGAAGGCTTATGCAAAACAGACATATGGGAGAAGGTACCTATAGGAGCAGGCTTGTGCCTAAGTGTGAAATCCTAAGTAGCAAAAATTGATACATGACCTGATTAAGCGAGAGAATTACACAACAAAAGTTTAAAATAATTAATTTCTGTGCTGGAAACTCATTTCTCGCCAAGCTGGTAAATTAAATCATTTCCTGGGTTTTGAATGGGCTACTTTTTCAGATTACATTCTGCACACTATTTTGCCATGTCAGGCAAATCTAACTTCTCAAAAGTCCAAGTTTCTTTCTTCAACAATGTAGTCAATGCTGTGGTCCATAAATCTCCTGTATGAAAGCCAAGCACAAAATATTCAAAGGAACCACATTTCATTTGTATACAGCATAAAGTATTCTTCGTTCAACATTCAACATAGTCTAATTAACCTCTGATTCAGATATCCAAATTCTTTAATACGAAAAGATGTTACTAGGAGAAAGGTCACAGCCATTTTCCTATACAGGAGGTTATTGACTTACTCTTAAAGATAAGGTATCAACTGGGTAGCAAAGTCCACTATCTTATAACCTGAATTGTTCAAGTGATGATACAGATTGCTTTCAGCTAAAGTAATAAAAACATTCAAAATAAACAAGAAACAGAACAGAAGTGCACAAGCGAAATATATCTCCAAGTAACACTTCTGCTATTTTGCTCATATTTTAGTAATCTTAAGGCCAATACCAAGGTTTTTCACTCAGATAATACTGCCATGGACTTCAAATTCAAATTATTACTTAGACCCCTCTTCAAACTCTTTGAATACTCTCTGCTCATTCACAGTGTTGGCACAAGTAGCTCCATCACAAGTCCTTCAGTTAGAAAACCTTGTAGTAATGCAGCAAACCCTTCTTTAATAAATGGGGTTCTACCGAAGCTAAGAGGATTATAAAGAAAGTATTTTATAATTCATATAATCAGAAATCAGAAATGTGCTTTACCAATTACCCTTGCATTTTTTTAATCATGCTTGTTGCAAGGTTTTTTTCCAAACTTACAGCCCAGCTGTGTGGTTTTCTCTCTGGCAATTTAGAGAAATTCAGTAATAAATGTGTTTTAACATATTGTTTCAGATTCTAGAAGCATCTAACAAAATGGCTTGAAAAACAGTGCTGAAGTAGCTATTATGGCATTAAATACTTTTCAGTCAACAGTGATTGAGTCCAAATTAGTCTAATGTAACAAAACTCTGCATCTGGAGATAATCTTGTCTGGTTCCTAAGGCATCTACCAACGTATCAAATTGTAAGATTATAGTTATTACAGAAATTTACACCTCTCTGTGCAAAAATGTGCTGGGAATTGATGAGATAGTCTATCACTATTTCTTTCCTCTTATTTAATTTTAAAAGTGTCAATGATTTTTAAGTTTTCCTTCTCTGTTGATTTGATCTTCAGCAAAAACTGAGTGAGAGCTAAAGGTAAAAGGTACTTAAATGAGGAAAGTAAATGAATCTGCTGTGTCTGTTAAATTTCTTTCCTTGTTCTCAATTATCTAATCAAAATGTACAGTAAACAAAATCATGTATCTGGGGATAGGATTATCTGGCATAAAGTAAAAGAATGACAGGATTTGCAGACTTTGTAAATTAAATTGTGTGATTCATGGCTTTTCTAAGGGTCTGAATTAGATTCAAATGATGCAGCCACTATGCTTTCTAATCCTTCTTACGAAATAAATAAGAAAAATATGCTGATGAAACTTTTTCTAACAATATATTCACACAAGTGCCTTTCAAAAACATGCATCAGTCACTTAATTTCTTAATTTTTTATTGCGGACTTTTTAATAGATTTGAGGATTTTTGGTCTTGGGTTTTGTTTGAGGTTTTTTCCACTCAATCAGAAACTTCTGAAAGGATTTAAAATAACCTCTCTTCTTCTGTATGGTACTAGACATTGAAGACTTGGAACAATCCTCAGCTATTCACACTAAGAGGTTTTCAGACAGAAGAAAAAATGTTATTAATTGAGTGTTTATTTGGTGAGGATGATCTTACAGGAACTGGAAGGAGGCACTGAAGTTAATCCTTATGATTTTATTAATTGAAATGTTATTTATTTATAAGATTTATATTTATTTATTTTCATTTCTTAGCTTTTTTTTCACTATATGAGAAATTAACCTTAACTGAGAGGCAGTGCACAAATGGGCTTGAAGCATTTAATTAGAGGTATGGACATTTTTTCAAGTATGGTCATTTTTCAAGAATAAAGGAGACAGGGAGGTTGTATGGTTGTGTGACTGTCTGTCTTGGTTTAAGTTAATTTCCTTAAAAATTGTCTTGGTTTAAGTTTGGTTTTCCCAGCCAATGCACCAAATAATGTCATGGTTTTGATTTGCCAATTAAAATATACTCATTTTCTGTTGTGAGACAGAACCAGGAGTAGAAGCAAGGCAGGCCTAAAATTTAAGAAGGTATAAAAAGAAATGTATTAACTACACAAAGAAGGAAAGAAAAAAAGAATTCAGAACAGGATTTTCAAACCACTCTTTCCTTCCCTTTCCCAACCTTCATAACAACGAAACAAACATACAAAAAACTACTTCAATTAGTTAGTTCCCAACTCAAATAGTCCCTTTTCCGTTCACTTTGGAGGGAGACGTTTCCTCTTTTTAGGCTATAGGGATTTTTCCACAAGAAGGTAGAAAACAGTCCTCTCGTGGTTTCATTTTCACGATTTTGCATCCGCCCAGAAACCTGCAATCGTGGCACTCCTCTCAACTCCACAGCCTTCCCAGAGCTGTACTTGTGGGTCATGCCAAAATTCATGGGGAATTACTTTTAAGAATGAAATGTTCCAAAGCAAAGGTTCTCTTCATCTCTTTTCTCTCTGTTCACGCTTCATCATCAGAAAACCGAGATCACCTTCTTTCCTCGGGACAAAAGATTCTCAACACAGGTGCTTTTGGTCAAATGATCTATCAAATGGAACATTTCCAACCCCCCCCATGTCTTTCTCCATGATTTATAGGAATATTCAGTACATCAGTTCATCACTACAATCTTACTAAAGTATTTTCAGCCGTTTTCACAGCATCTCCTCATTCTCCTTCCATCTAAAAAAAACCTTAGACTTAGCTCTTATTTCACTGACTTCAGAATATCTCCTTTTTTCCTTTCATTCCAGGGAGGATTGAAAAAGTCTGCAAGTCTCATCTGAGCATTGAAAGAGTTAAGATTTTTGCACAGGAAAAAGGAAAAAACCAAGGCTATAGTGCTGGAGCTTTGCCAGGATCTCGGAAGCTGGCCACGCTGGAAAAGGAGAGGCGGGAGGAAAAAATCGGCTGGGATTTTTACATCAGTCTGAGTCTCTCTGGTCACTCTCCATGGCCACCCCGTCTCTCTCTGCCAGGACATGCCAGCTCCCCAGACAGGGGGCCCGGCCCGGCCCCTGCCAGGCCCACAGGCCTGCAGTGGAGCCAGGCCAGGGCCCTGTTACCTGCACTGCTGCCGGAAAAGCCAAGAGGGCTCAGTTCCGGATTACCTCCTTCAAAATGTGTGTTCACAGAGCGAACTAACTTTCTTCAATTGGTTCTTCACACTGTCAATAACCAAACCAGCCTCCAATTGGTCACTATCAACTCCCAGGGGAGTACTCACAGAGAGAACTTTTTTCTTGTTTTTTCTTCCTCAGGTCAAACTACCACACTGTCCTTTATGTTCAGTCTATACCCGTGAGTGCTATGAGACCAACAGCCAGGCTCTAAAAGCCTGGTGCTCAAGTCACACAGTCGCATCAGTCAGATCAGCTCAGAACTGAGCTATATTAACAAGAATACTTTGCTATGTTTTCTTTCCCCTATTGTCAAAATGTCCTTCCAGCAGAGTAAAGTACTGTCAGGATGATCTGAGGTGAAGAAAAACAGAAATAGAATGTTTGCATTCTAACTGAGAAAATTAAATTGTTAGTAGCTGCAGGGCATGAAGTATTTTCTTTCTAAACAGCATATATTTTCTATTATACAAACATACGGTGGGAGTAGGGGGAGAAAAACACTAAAACAGAACACAGTGTCTATTACAAGGAGAGGAAGAAAAAGATAACACATAAGTGCACATGTTGCATAAGATCAGAGTCACCCTGTAAGAACTCATAATTTCTTTCTTTCTTTCCTGTTCCTTTTATTCCCAGTTTTTCCATCCCAAGCCATCTGTACAGATCAGGGTCAGGTTCTGTAAGCTTGGGATCAGATTCCTTCAAAGGTTTTCATCAAAATCTACACAACTTGATCTGAGACAGGGTTCTATGTAGCATTTATATGGACAGAAACACAATGAATGAACATGTGACAGTAATCCAAACTGCTTCATTGTATTGACTACATAAAGCATGGCATAGTTGCTGAAACCCCAGAAATAAATGAGGCATTATGAAAAATATAAAACCGATTATTGAACAGAAGCGTTAACCTTCACCAAATGCAAGGCAAATATTATTCCTCTTTAAAGAAACAAATGCATTATCTTTCACATAACTAAATGTCTGCTGTATATTTCGGGACTGTTTGTGTATGGTATGCTTCAAAATAGTTCAATATGCTACCTCAGTTACAAACATGCTGGTATTATTTTTCTTCCTTTGACCTTGAAATGAGATACTGACAAGAAGAAAATAATTTTTTCCTATTTACCTGATTTTAGCGGAGAAATAGACCCATTTAAGAAGGCAACTTGCTGTGACCGTGATGCATCACCAACCTACTGTAACCTTAGACATGCTTCTTGTGTCCTTAAGCTCACCTTCCTTAAATTGACTGTATGGGGGTAGAATAAAAGGTCTTTAGGAGACCAGAGTTGCAGAAAAATAACTGCAAAGGATTAACACTTTTCATTTCTTTAGACAATTGCATAGATCTGAAAATCACACTGCTCTTTGTTCTGCATCTTTGAACAGAAAAGTATGAATTATTTTTCTGCTTTCTTCTTTCAGTTTAAAACCACACTGTTAACATGTTTTTATTGGTTTTAAGTCATAAGATGTCAAGCATTCCTGTTTTCCTGAGGATCAGCTGCCAAAGATTAGTTTTCTCCAAAATTTGGAATACCATTTCGTTAAAATTTTAAAAATAAATTGGGTTCATATTTAGACTCTATAATGAAACAAAGAAAGCAAATAGCTTTGATGATAAAATTATTTGTTTATTCTAGGAAAGTTATTTGTTTAGTCTTAGAAGAAACCAAATTTCTAGGTTTTTCAACAGGTTTATCAAGTTTCACAGAAGTGTTTTCGTGTGTTTAATTTAAAAAATTATTTTGAAAAATTATTTTCCTCTCCTCTATTTCTGTACAAGTAAATCTAAATGTAAAAGAAAAATGTTTTACTACAATTAAGCCATTTTTAGAGTTAGCCTTAAAGAAAGAGACTAAGTATCCTATATGCCTTCTTTGCTACAGAAGATGGAGAAAAACAAAAGAGGCAGAAGTAAAGATGCTACCACTTCAGCTTTCATTCAAACCAACACTGTTTACAGGACATTCTATCCCTGGCATTTTAGCTTTCGTATTTTTATCTGCTTGTTGGCAATTAATAGGTGGGTTTGTGCATTTGCCCTGGAGGTTTCATTTCTGTGAAATGGTAATAAAAAAGAAGTCATTGAAATATAAAGATTTACATGTTCTTTTTTCAATCAAGATGTCATATGCAGCAAAAGTAGAATCAATTACAGCTATGTAGAAATGTAAGTAAATTGACATTTAGTCCCAGGGAGTTCCAGAAAAGAATTCATAGAACACTTATTACCTCTTTCTCATTCTAGTGACCAGAAAGTTAGCAATAGAGCTTTAGTGAGTAAATGTGTGCCCATGTCTTCAACACAAAATGCTACAATTAGATCTTAGCCTTAAAGTAAAATTACAGTGTTTCAGGAAGCAGGGGAGAATATCAAATCGAGACAGTTTTTTTTGGATATAGTTGTAAGATTTATTTAATCTGACTCATCTAGGAGTTCTATTCATGTATGAGGGTGATCAGCATAAGGATTCTTTACAGCAAAGGAAGGGAACTAAGTATCTTCAGATGATAAAAAACAACACCCTGCTTCCCCAATACCAATTCTTTCACCTAGGCACCAAACTAGACCTGAAAATTTTGCATTCCTTTCTCAATTTTGAAAAGCATAGCTTTTCAGCTTTCAGTCACAGTCCAAATATGTTTTCTTCTTGAACTAGTAACTTAAACAACCATGATTAATTTCTAAGATAGAAAACTGAAAATTCTACTTGAGGTCCATCCTCAGCCATTGCAGTGGTAACCTACATTAACCGTGTCTCAAGGTCTCCTCAGCTTGCACAGTCTGAAGAAAAAACACCTAAGATGTCTGTAAGAGTTAGCTCTGTACATAGCTGAGATCATACTGTACGTATTTGTGTTTCATTTACCCTTTTATGCAAAAACACAACTAACATGGCATTTACTCAAATTGTATCTCCTGAGGAAAACTAAAAGAGAAACATGAAGAGCTGCACACGGCCTGTCTGTAAGGATTTCATCAGTGCCAAAGCACTTCCTAAAGACTAGTTAGACACTATCCATTTCTTTTTATGGATGGCCAATTTGCTTATGTATTTCCTGACCTGCACAAAGAATGTCCCCCTGGTCTCTGGCACTTTAGATTCCAGGAAGCCAGTCTGGTTAGTAAAGACTTTCACAAAGACACCGTTCAAATATTTAGTCTTTTCCATGCCCTATGTAACCAGGTCCCTCATCTAATTGAGCAATGGACTTACATTTTCGATAGACCTCTTTTTTTTCTTTTATGTCATCCATGTACTTACAAAAGTCCTCCTTCTTGCCTTTGGCATCCCTGGACAGAAGCTATTCCATTTGTGCCTCAGCTTTCCTAACTTCAACTTTGGATGTTCATTCAATGTTTCTGTATTTCTCCCACGTTGCTCATCCTTGCTTTCACGCTCTGTATATTTCCAATTTGTGTTTGAGTCTGGCCAGGAACCATTTTTGCCTGATGTCTTACTCATCATGAATGAGCTCTCTTCGCCTTGTAGGAGATGATCTTAGAATATTAACCACCACCTTTCTTGAGTCCCCACTTCATTCCAGGGCCTTATCACATGGAATCTTCCAATGTATGAAATGTATGCTTTCAGAAAGTTGCAGCCTTTTCATTTCTAGAGAAAGTAGCTTCTATGCTTTTTTTTTCTATTTCTGTGTTTTCCTCATGTATTAATAAATATTTGACTGAGGGAAAATTATCAGAGAAATGTTCTTCTAGCTTCTGTTAAAGAAAAAATTCTCTCTCTTTGCTGTGTTCTTCTGAGACATCATCTTTGACTGACTTCAAATACCACAGAAACTAGAATTCATTAGACTCAAGACCACTGCCAAAACTGTATGTTGGACTACCGTAGCAGTCACCTGCGAATAGAGTTGAGGAGCTGTCAAAAAACACAGTTACTCATAAAAGGCAATCTTATGTCAGAGAGATAAATCTAGATGTCTGAAAAAAAAGGGGAATTACCAAAACCAAAATTCTCCTACAAATGTGTTATGAAACACTTTTTCAAGCTCAGGTAAGAAACAGTGAAAATACGTTTAATCAGTGTAATGGACTACAGATTAAAGAAAAGGCTGCCAATGTGGATCAAGCAGCTTCAGTGAATCCATAAAAAGGAAGTGAATTGATTCCTACAGGTTACTGCATGATTCATAAAAGTTATTTATAACACCCATTTTTCATTAAAGCAAAACAGCAGAAAAAAGATAGCCTGAACTAACCTTATAATAAATTCAGATAAAAATGGCTGTGCCAAAAAAACCCACCAGGTTTATTAAGCATATTGACTCCATTTTTAGAAAGTGTAGCGATGTAGGATTTTAATCACTGTGCTCTATGCTTTAATAACATTAGCAAATAAGACACATATTTACAGCAGTTCAGTAATTTTGGAAGTTAAAGGCTGTAAGCCATACCTGATTATTGTCAATATATTGTTAATAGTGATAATATAAGTCTTTATCTTTCAAAATTAGCTGGAAAGTAATTTAGTGACATTTTCCAATATTGATTATCTAAATTTTAGTCACTTAAAATTTCCTTTTACACAGAAGACACAGTTTACCCTGAATCACAAATTGTAATTCATATTCCTTAAAACTATCCAAAAGCTGTTATCTAAAACACCTTGTTAAACCCCAGGATTAGTTTTATTATCCCAGTTACCTATTATTCTTCATAAAACATAAACAGTAAATACAAAAGGGAAAGGCAAGAGGAAAATTCTGACTTCATTATGACAATTATGTGTTTTTCATTTTACATAAAACTAGTGAGAAAACTAGCCATTCTCCATGACACATACATTACTAGAACCTACCTGATCAAATACAGTGTGAATCTTATTGTTTTGTACTGGTTTTGTGGTTGTTTGTTTCCATGTACACTTAAGATGGAAGGTTACATTTAAGAGAGGATTCCTTCATTTAAAATTGTACACAATTCTTTAGGTGACTTTTGAGACACTGTCCTCTTGAGACACATGTGAGAGCTTAGTCTCTGCAACCAGTATCTGGAAAGAGTTAAGGTCTCACCAGAGGCCAAAATATACCAGGACATTGTTAGAAGGCTGACCTGAACTCAGTGATCTCAGAGTGACTTTTACTGAGCTTCCCTGAATGGATCACTGAGGAGAAAGCCTCACCTGAAATCTTGGCTATTGCTTACCACAGCCAAAGAGTCTTTGTGACCTCTATTTGATCAGGGCCGAAAAAACATTGTCATTTCTCCCACATGATATTTTTTCACTTTGCCTTTTCCAGGTCTGCCCACATCATAGGTTTGAGGTGATGGATCCTTGTGACTGTGTGGTCTCACAAGAAGTAAAGAATATAAGCTTAGTCTTTTCTGCTACCTTTAAGGAATCATAGAATGGTTTAGGTTGGAAGAGACCTTAAATATAATCCAGTTTCAACCCCAAGCTCAAATAATGTTTTCTACTTTCCAGCAGAGAACTTAAATTGCCAAACTGAAACACAGTGTGTGCAAGGAGGCTCTCAAACTCTTATACTACAATCCTGGCCATGAGCAAAAAGGAGCTCAAGCCACAGTGGGCCATGAAGACACCAGAAAGAAGAATTATCTCACTAGTACCTATAGAGTGAGGAGGATCCTCTACCTGGAAAAGAAATTGTGAAGTGCATTCAGTTAAGAAATCTCAGTAGCACACATTATATCATTCTGATGCACAGAGATTACAGACACTGGGGCTCAGCTAAGGAGATGTTTCTGCCACACTTCCAGCATGTCATGAGCAAAGAGGGTGAGGGACTTTCTGCAGACTTTGGGCTGACAGCTTTCACAGTACAGATAACTGCTGTGTTGGAGTGGAAACCTGCAACATTCATGCATGCATCCCAAGCAAGCATTTTTTTTCCTCCCTGGGGTTGCTCTTTCCTGTGCAAAGGGCTACCCAGGCTTCTGCTGTGAGGATAGCTGTGAGGTTAGTCTTCCAGGTGCTCATAGGCACCCAACTTGTCAGGTTGTGTTTTTCAATGAGCCAAGCAGTTAACAGTCACTATAAAGTTGTTTATTGCAGCAGCACATCAGTCTCAAAGACAAAAGTAAAGCAAAGCAATGGCAAAAGCAAAATGCAATGGCAAAACGCAGCAGCTCTCCCTGATGCATGTTTTTATATAAAAACTTTTCAACAAGCTAAGACACAAACTTGGACTACTTTTTAACTTATTAGAATTTTAGTTTTTTAGCATGCCGGGCTACGTATAAACTACGTACATGGTCTATCTTGTTCTATCTGAAAAAAGTAAGCAATTTTTTTACTATAGCTTTATTATGACTAAAACTATGTTCTTGGAGCCTCCATGGAAACACTAGTATCTAGGACTATGTTTTTCAACTTTCACTAGAACTCGAACTTTTACACTGGTATCTAAGACCTTTTACTTACTAAAAGCACTAAAACCCCATTTTATTTTTTTATTTACTTGCTTACTTATACTAAAACTTAAACTTTTACCTCTGCCTTATGTCTGAGTGGCTTAACATCGTTCAATTTATCCAAAGTTTTTAATTTAATCCCTGCACTCTGATTTATCTCTGAAGAACTCAGAGAGACTCCTGACTTACTGACTCCAACAGATAGCAAGAGCAGCAGTCTCAGTCTATCCAGCAATAGCTTTTTCCCATTGTCTAGGAGAGCTTTTAACTTTCTGTATACTTGTTCCTCAATAGGAAAAGAGGTGTTTCCCTGCAACTCTGAGTGACAGCACTGATTTTCTGGAAGACCTTTATGAATGATGCTTCTTGGTTGTTTCTTCATTTTCACCTGGTCAAGCAAAAATATCTTACTTCTTCTCATGGTAAAAATAAGTCAGAATTCTCCCTGATTATTTTTAATAGTAA
This sequence comes from Rhabdornis inornatus, assembly GCA_013397075.1. NCBI lineage: Eukaryota > Metazoa > Chordata > Aves > Passeriformes > Rhabdornithidae > Rhabdornis > Rhabdornis inornatus. The sequence continues at coordinate 514,256 of VWZS01011053.1, forward strand.
AATATATTCCAGTTAATGTGAATACACTCAGACAGGGATTGATAATGTACTTGGCCTTCTCACAAGAGACCAATTTAATCTAATGGTAATGATTATTGTTTAATTGGGATAAGATTAGCATAAATTCCACCCAACAGTCAGTTGGTGGTAAAGAATTACATGGTGCTCAATTAAGTGTTTAATCAAAATGTATTTCCTATATTATGTAAATTAATAAAAACTAAGTATAGCATATTAATAATAAATTAATAACCAGAAAAGTATAGCGTTTATGGCACAAAGTGTTCCGAAGTACTGAATAAATACTGTATAATTTTTAAGGCAGAAATTACCATCACAAATTATAGGAAGAGAAACATGGTTCAAATAAGAATCTGCTAATATACACGGCAGTGATGACAATGTGAAGATGGAAATGCACAAGAGTTCTGTTTATCAGATACAAGTATCCTTTACCCAACATGGGCTCTGCAAAGGAACAAGCTGTGGAATGGTTTGGGTTGCAAGGGGCCCTTAAAGGCTGTCTGCTTCAACCCCTCTGCAGTGTACAGGGACACCTTCCACTATATCAGACTTCTCAGAGCCCCATGGTCCAACATGATCTTGGGTGTTTCCAGGGATGAGGCATCAACCACCTTTCTGGGCAACCCGTTCCAGTGCTTCTCTACCAGAAATAAAAAAAATTCTTTCTTATATCTAGCCTGAATATACTCTCTTTTAGTTTCTACCAGTTGTCCTATCACATATACCCTGTCTATCTTATCAGCCTCCTTTAAGTCTTCAAAGGTCACAATAAGGTCTCCCTGAAGTCTTCTCTTCTTCAGGCTGAAGAACTCCCACTGTCTCACCCTTTCCCAAAGGAGACGAACAGACAGAGACTTCATAGCCTCACCATGCATTCATAAAAGGTCAGAAGGAAGAGGAGGATATGTGGTAACTGTTCTTGTAGATTTCACTGTTTTTAAAAATTTTCTTATACAAGAGCCACCCAGATGCAGATGTACCCAGATTTAGGGGAATGAAGCCAAACCTGTGTATATTAATGCCTCTTTTCCTTGAGAACAGACCCTGACTGGAGTGCCATAGAACACATAAGAAGTAGTTTTGGTACTTCAGAAAGAACTTTTCAGGTCCCTCCTGCCATAAAAAAATGGAGATGTAGAGAGGAGGACAGAGATGAATGAACATATCAATGTATTCAGGAAAATGGGACTTGCTGCTTCTGCTACTTCAGTCATGACCAGCCTGACCTTACAGGATTTCAGTTACAAGAAGTTATAAGAAAGCCACCGTCAACACAAACACAGCTCTTAGATTGCTCCACTATTCAGCTTTCCCGCACAGCAATTTTATTTTTGCTGTGCCTAAAGACAATTTAGTCTAGGCAGTTGGCAAAACTAGAGAAGTTGAAAAATGGGATTTATTCTTCTTACACATCAGTGCAGGCTGGCCTGAGGCTGTCTTCAAAGGTATGCACATTTCCTCTGTCTGGTAATCTTGTTAGCTTTCAGATAATGAGAATCACACTATGCACTGCACCTTTCTCCAACATAATACAGCTGTATGATAGGACATAATCAGTGATTTCTGTGACGAGGACCTCTGATGCAAAACAATTGGCCTGAGTATCATGTGGATTTAACAGTATGTTGTAACAAGCGACTGCAAGGTATTCAAGAACAACATTTCAGCTAAAGCATTTATCTTCATTTTTATCTCAGACCATTATCAATGCTGCTGCAGGTATAAATTCATCCTGCTCTACAGACATTTATACTAGTTTCTTTGTTGCAGTTACTTTGCTCCATCAAAAGCATTAATAGCATACTTCTAGATTTTTTCTCTCCTTTCTTTTTCTCTGTTTTCTTGAAGAGATCTCTTGTTATCAAATTGATGTAAAAATACTTGTCATCAAATTTTTCAAGGACATACGTATTATCTAAAATTCATCCTGACACAGAATCATCTTATACTTCTGGATTTGAGAAGGATGGTGGGAAGGGGTGGGAAGAAAAGAAAAACGAAACAAAGCAAAACAATCAAACAAAAAAATCCAAGTGAGCCACTAATTAGTGAAATTTAATGAGAAAAATTCAGATTTCAGAAGATTCACAAAAAATGACAGTACATCTAATATTCTGTATGCATTGATTTTCTGGGTTTTGCTTTAGTTTTAGATTTAAGCAGTGAACTTCGCTGCAGCTAATACATAATAAATCAATGTCATCTATAATGACATATGTAGGCTGGTAAACAGGAATACAGCCAAGCAAGCTCTTTTACTCCTACTCTTTCTAGTAAAGCACTCTATGTAATTCTTTTGCAGCAGTGCGATGTATTTTTTATTTTCAGAGATTGCTAGCTCTTCAACTTGTGATTATTTTAACAAGATTGATTGATTGTAAGGAAATGTAAGCATTACTTTCTGAAGGAGTCTTGTAAAACCCTTCCAGTGATACAAAAATCAGCTCATGTTAACGGTTTTATTAGTAATTTCTGTCAAATCAAATACTTTCTGCTATGGAACAACAATGCCTTTTAAAGATTTAGAAATGCGTTCCATTTTCATTATTGCAGTGAATTTTCCAACAGAATTAATTAAAAACTGATCTAAATGCATTTTACTAACTTGTTAGATTATTAACTTATTGATTTGCATGGCAATGTTAAAGCTTGTTCTTCAGCCTTTTTCCAGGAAAAAAACAAAACAAAACAAAACCAATCTCAACAACTTTTTGTCCTTGACACAAGTCCTACTTGGAACTATGTAGAGATTATGATCGTATGGCCAGGGTTACATGTCAGAGTACAATTCTGTCAAAAACCCTTTGGGTATACATTGCTGAGGAGTGCTTATCATCATAGTTTCTGAGAAATGTGTTTGTTAAATGGTCAACAACTCCAATGTATTTGTTCCTCATACTCTTCTTGTGCTGAAGAATTTTATGCAGTGAAACACTTGTTTCAGAGCTCTTAAATCTTGTAAACCATACCTTGCTAATTGCTTGTTATAGACAGTGAAGCTAGAAAGGTGTTTAAAGTAGGAGGTGTGCAGCATTGACCCTCCTCAGCATCATAAAATTGTTTGGATTGGAAGGGACCCTAAAAGCCATTTAGTTCCAAGCCCCCTGCCACAGGCAGGGGCACCTTCCACTACACCAGGTTTCTCAAAGCCCCATCTCATCTGGCTTTGACCACCTAGACAGATGAGATGCCAAACACATCTGCCAAATCCCAGGAATGAAACAGGGACCTTTCGATCTTCAGTCTAACACTCTCCCAACTGGTCTCGTTCAGGTCTTAAAATGCTTATCATTGTCCTGAGGTGGATCCTGAGTGCAGCCTCTGGATGGACAAGGAAAACTGCTTTCTATTAGAAAATCACAACTGCAATGTGTCTTTTGAACAGAGCATTTCTTTATCCTTTAGTTACTTTGCATTGCTTTGAGTTTCTAGTAGGCCTCCTATTAAGGAAGGAGATTTAGTCTGATGCATAAGAGAGAGAGAAGGAGAGGATAGGAAGACTTTTCTTATGTAATAGCCATTGTTGTTAAGGAGGTGTACTGTAGTCCTCCCCAAATGCTGAGAGTTTCATGGAAATATATACTGTACAGTTATATAGCTCAAAAGGTGACAAACCACCAATAACTGAGACTAACTATGATAGGACAGAGTCCTCTAGCCAGCCAGAAATGACAGGAAGCATTACTCACAGATACTGTCGTGTCAGTAGAGACTCTAGCTCTGCTTGTCCGTTAGAAAAGTGGACTGGTTGAGAATGTGCACCTTCCACATAACAGTGCTGCACCAGAGGTAAAAGCTTAAGTTTTTCTTTGTCCTATAAATAGAACTTTTGTATTGCTCAGACTTGAGTTACAAAAATCTGTTTTCTATCTTTGAACTGCCTATTGCCTGTCTGCAGTGTTATAAATCAATGTGGTGCAGGGTAGGAAGAAACTGTCTAGTACTTGTGAATCTAGATGCTAGTGGCAGGCACTGGTAAACCAGGAAACTGACTATGGTGGCTACTGCTGGGAGCAGTATCCTTGTTTAGGATCTTTCCAGATTCTCATGACTACCTTGTCTTTGACAGAAATAATGGAAATCAGCTGAAGTACTGGGGCTGAATACATAAATCTATCATGCAACTTCACAGTCTGTCTTTTACTGCTTCTTCCTTCTAGGGGAAGAGTCAACATGTACAACAGTAACTACCTGTTACCTGGCCTGGAAAAAGTAGAGTAGATGCTAAGCATAGCTAGAAAGAGAACTGACCTTGATGGGATATGAAGGAAAGGGTTCAAATGTCTAAGAGTAGGTTTCTTCTCACTTTAGGGAAAGTTTGAATGATTTTGATGGTTATTTTTCTGGATGTCTCTCATCTCTCCCAAATAAAATAGTATTATATCATAAGGATCAGTATTAGAGGATCCAGAAGGACGAGTCTTCAATTGACTCTACTTATTTAGTGGATGTTACTTAGCAGTGCCACTAGTGTGATCTCCATCCTCTACTGTGCTGCATCTAGTACATTTACTTCAGAATTTGCAAACTGATTAAGTGCTCTTGTAGCTCATTTGGCATGGTCAGTGTCAGCTTACATACAGTGCATTCCAAGCAAGTATTTTTATTGCATGGTTCTGACAAGAGCCTTGCTCCTGGTGAGCTGCTAAAATTTGAAGAGCGATGCATAGTAGAATAAGCAAACCCACATTGCAGCTGATGACCCAACTTCAAAACCAACTCACCTTCCTGTCTGTGTTTTTCATCTCTGCTTCTACCATCACTCTCTAAATTCTCATCCTTCTTTTTCTTTTGAAAAGAAACACAAGGCTTTTGCAACTCAGTTTCTTGGTATTAGCTCAATTTGTACTCAACCAGCTGGATTGACAGAATACATTTGAGCAAACTAAGACTGTATACTTAAGCAGCCTCCAATGAATTTTTAGTTTACGTATTGTGATGATAAATTAAGAGCTTATCTCTTGTCCTCCAATATCCAGGATAAGGTTAGTTAAATGTTTAAATTTTACTGTGATTATCTCAAAGCATTTTCTTTTGTTTACCTTTGAAATGTTTATGAAATGAAATATCCTTACTTATTTTATGGTTTATTATTTTGGTTTAGTTCCAGCCTTTCTTTTCAGAAAAAAGAGGTTTGGGTTTGTGTTGTATTTTCTTGTGGGCTTTTTTGTTTTGGTTTGGTTTTATTTGATTTGTTGTTATTGTTATTGTTGTTATTGTTTTGGGGGGTTTTGGGTTTGGTGGGTTATTTTTTCCTTTCTCTTGGTATCTGAACACATTGAACAGTTTATGGGTCAAGGTTACCTCTACACTAGGGAGGGAATAATCTTTTCTGGGGGGTTCTTGCACTGCAGTAGAATGCTACAACAGCAAGTAGCTCTTTTTAATGGGTTTTCACTTGCCAAAACAGGCCATTGGATCTAAATCTCATTCAGAATTTACCTGCTAATCTCTTCAGAAGAAGGAAAAGACAGCTGTACCTTCTCCCAGGCTCTACCTTTTATTTGTGAGCACAACTAGATTGCTTGCTTATGTCATTACCCTCAGGAGACCAAGAAAAGTCTATCAGCAAGGATCCTGTCCAGGTTAATTCTCTTTCTTTTGCCAGGAGAATACAAGTAGGCGGTAAGTCTGTTGTTAGGACTTGCCTTCCAAAACACAGGGAATCGAAATTTTCTACAGAGACATGATTCAGAGCAGTATATGGCATGTAAGACCCCTGACTATCTGGTAATTCACCAGTGAATTGTCTACGATATCTCCACATCCCTCTTCAGCTGGAGACTGTGTGATCTAAACAACACAATATTTCATCTTTAACCTCACCAGTGCCAGTTCCTGAGGGGTGATACCTTTGCTAGCTACTCTGCATGGTGCACTGCATTTTGAAATGAATGTGATGTTGGCTCACCTTTGACTTGCCATCCACCATACTCCCCACTACTTTTCAGGCTGCTATCTGAGAGCCCTTTCCTAGCTTCCACTAGTGTGTAAGGTTCTTACATCTGAAAGGCAGATCTCTTTTCCTCACTGGAATTTGTGAAGTCTCTATTGGTTCAAGGTTATCAGTCTCACTCTGAACAAAACTCTACCAATCCTTGTGTCAGTCACTCTCCCTTATCAGTCTGATCCACAGACTCACCAAGGATGCATGTCGTGTCCTCATCCACAAGTGTAGATGAAGATGCTGAAAAGTACAGGTCCCAGTAAGATACTCCTTTGCCATCTGACATGTGGATCTTACGTTGTTTATAAATACCCCTTAAACTCAGGGGTGTATCCAAATTCCACTCTAACAGACCATACTTCCTTAGCTTCCAAATAAGAAAACTGAGATTTAGGTTTGAAAAACCTTATTAATATTTCACAGAATATTGTGTATAAGCCTCTCCAGACACAACCTGCTCTAGTCTACATTTAGTTCAGCACAAATTATTTGACTACAGAGAGACCAGTGTATACTGTTATAAACCAATAGCTGGACAAAAATATTAGTCATCACTCAATTCTTCCCAGGAATCTGGGAATCATATTCTGAAACTAATCACTAAACAACAGTTTACTAAAAAAGAGTTTCCACTATGGTGAGAGCATCCATGTGGGCACTGCATTTTCATAGAATTGCAGAATAGTTGAGCCTGGAGGGCACCTCTGGAGATCATGAAATTCAACCTTCACGCTCAAAGAAAGGAGAGTTGTCAAGCATTAAAACAGACTGCCCAGGGAAGTGGTGGAGTCACCATTCCTGGAAATGTTTAAGAAATGGTTGGACATGGCACTTAAATCCATGGTTTTGTTTGGTCAAAGATTGAACTTGATGATCTTGGAGGTCTTTTCCACCTTTAATGATTTTATGATTCTGTGAAATTGCCCATGGCTTTGTCCAGCTGGGTTCTGAGTATCCGAAAGGATGGAGGCTGGGCACTCTTCAGTATTCAAACACCTCCAGAGTTTAAAAAAATTGAAGTTTTGGGGTATTTTTATGTCTAAATATAATTTCCTGTATTTCAATTTGTGTCAATTGCCTGCTATTTACTGGGCACTGGTGAGAATAGCCTATCTCCACTTACTTTAGACCCCATCTCAGCAGATATTTATTCACACTGATATGACCCTCCTGATCCTTCTCTTCTCTGGGATGAACAGTCCAGTCTCTCTGTCAGCCGCTCCTCTTAAGGACAGATGCTCCAAAACTTGGTTCTCTGACAAGGCTGTATTCCAGCAAGTCCATGTCTCTTCTGTACTGGTGATCGTAGAACTGGACCCAGCACTCCAGATTTGTCTCATCAGTACTGAACAGAGAGGAAGGATCCAATCCTTCAACATGTTGTAACACTTTTTCATATGCAGCCGGGAAGCTGTTGGACTTACTCACCACAAGATCAGATTGTTGTGTCATGGTCAGTGCTTTGTCCATCGAGGCCTTCAGTTCCTTTTCTGCCAGAAGAAGAAAAGGGAGTTAAAGCTCTAATTTGTCAAGGGAATAAGACAGCAATATTTTCAGAAAGGGGTTTCTTTTGCTGTGTCTGCAAAATACATCTGCCTGTTCCCATCTGCACCACCCTACTGTGACAGTGCTACATACAGGAGCATCAATATTGCTTTCTTCCCTCACTTTTAGCAAATAATACTCCTTTTCCCTACAAAACTGTGTCCACTTCCCTCACTTGGCCTCAGCCAAGCACTAAGTCGTGAAGTAGCTGCAGTCCAACAGAAGCATTATGAAATCTTTACACTGATTGAGGCATGCTTTGTTGAGCCTCCAAAGCACAGTTCCTTTTAAGTTAATATATGACTGGTGGAGAACTCATTTCAGGGAGCCTGACACCTCCTCAGAGGATAAGGAACTGTTGCCTACATGTGTTCATAGCTGCAGCCTCAGGGAAAATAAAGTACCAAGAGATCCCAGAATCCATAGAAAATATGTCATTTTGGATTGTGCCCTGGAACCTGTAGAGGATACCACACAACCCATCTGCAGAACTCCAAGCCTCCTCATGGACAGCCTCAGTGTGCAGGCAAAATGAAATTAGCATCTTCTTGGAGATGGAGTGCTATGCACTGTTGGCCAAAATTGATTTCCTCTCCTCAGACCAAAGATAAATTTTTAGTTTCTCACGGGGATGTTTGCATTGGATTATTTTTCTTGCAAGCTCAAATCTTGTCCCAGGATGACTGCATGGAAAATAGCTCTGGGCAGAAAAGTGTCTACTGGCACAGAAGCTACTCCAAGTCTAGAAAAAATAACAAGACTCTTAGGCCATCTTTAGTATTGGCAGTAAACTGTAAACTATAATCAGCAGAAAAAAAAGGAGAAGGGGAGAAAGGAAGGCTAGGAGGATCAGTAAAAATTTAAGTAATCTTGCTGAAGATTGACTACCTGTAACTGCACATTTCCATGTTTAATCTTTAACTCCTTAGTGTACAGTTAAGAAACATGTGTTGCAATCTAGGTGTAGTATCTATTATTTTTCTACTGTTTTCTGATTCAAGATGAAAAATTCACCTAGAATTCGCTGCTGCTTTCCTCAGCAGCGCCAGCTCAGGACCCATGTGCTGGACCCCAGCCCAGTGCCTGGAGACCTTGGATTAGGCTGAAGGAAGGCAGATGCTGCTTTCCCACTTTTAGGTTCAGCCAGGAATGAAGCTGAGCACATATCGCAAACAAACACATTGAGCAGGGGACACACACAGGACACTGACACAACTGCAGACAAGGTATTGTTTCAGCATCCCCCACATTCAGGACTTGCACCAGACACGGGCACACAGGGACACGTCCCCTCCTCCTCTTGGGCAGGCAGAGGCAGAAGGTCACAAGTGCAGCACACACACCACTCTCCCCAGCTTCACGATCACATGGACACTCACAGATTCCTCGAGCACCCACATAGCCCCTGTGCCAACCTGGCATCCCTGTCAGGATTACAACCCTCTTCACTCACCCCATGGGTCCCCGAGACACCAGCTGGTCCATCCAGGTGCTCACTGCACACATGCTGCATTCATGCACTCCTCCCATGGACACCCCTCAATCTCAGGTCCCCTCAAACACCAGCACAGACACTCCACCTGCCTGATAGCCCTTTCTGAACCTGGGGTTGATCCAGCTTGGAGTTTTCCAGCAGATCCACATGCACACCCAGTGAACAACCAGCTGGGAAGATACAGATGCTTGTTCCCATCAGCCAACATCCAGGCTGTGACCTACAGTGCTGCTTCAGCCAACAGCATTGAGCCCCTCACTCACCTCTGCTCATGCCCTCTGCTCACCCTCCGGTAGCTGTCACTGAACTCTTGCAGCACTGACATACACAGAGTAGAGGGTGAGATCACACAGAGACATTGTTAAGAAATTATTTATTATGACAGGACAGACCGGGGTGATCAGGGGGAGGGCTCAGCCAGACAAACTTAGCAACAGGCCCCATTTTACATGTCAGCCCCTTTTCTATCCCTTTCTGCCGGTCTCTTTTTTGTTTCTGCCTCTCTCCTTTCCTCTGCACATGGCCTCATCAGTTGGCATGGTCCCACTGAACCTCTTCCAATGTTCTGGACGCTCAGGTTTGCATCACTAGCTATTGCAAAGTCCTTGTTTGCCTTGCAGTTTTTTGATACCCCACCAATTAGTGTGACAGACAAGTTTATTTCTGGTTGTGGTCTTTGTTAATGGTAATTAATCATGTTTTATAACTATGTTTCTTTCCCTCCTTTTCCTTATTTTCCCAACTGAGAAAATAAACATCCTCATATTCCACATATCCTTATTAATCAGTGTATCTGACCAGGGTTGCTCTTATCAAGACCTCCCTTATCACATGTTTGTCTCTGTATGATTTTGTTCATGCCTTCTCTGATCAGATGCCATTAAAGGAACAGTCTCCTTCCACATACCATTACAGGCTTCTTTCCATCCTTTATGGATGAAGAAGACACCTGTAGAACATGAATCTTCTGTTCCTCATGTAGAAGTTTCAGAAACTGATTGCTGGCCTTTGGGGATGTGTGTCTCTTTCCAATACATTTTAAAGGATGACTGGATCACATGAAACACCTAAAGAGAATTCCTCCCCCAGAAAAGGAAAGTTAATTGGGAAAAGCTACCTAAAATAACAAATTATAAGAAAAGTGATTAAATTAAGAATAATTACCGTCTCCTATGTATTGGTATAGAGGTTTCTTTATCAATTGTTATTGGATATAAAAACAAGTAAAGTGCAAGGTATTTGTAAAATAATGAAATCCCTGTCATATTGAACCTTAGTCACTTCTCATGATCTACTGGGAAAAAGGTTCAGTTTCCATGTTTTTGTGAAGTGTATTGCAAAACGTTATTGTATTTTTATTGACTGACTTATTGTGCGAGGATTTTATTAGCATGCTGTCTGGCTCATTACATCGAGACATATATTTGTTTTCATAATTTCAGGCTTCATGACTATTTCTTCGATTGCTTAGCTGGAAGGATTAAAATCATAAAATTTATTACTTGACTGATTTCTGTTTTTGGAGATTCATATACTGTAGAAACTAAAGGTGTTTCGGGATTTTCATTCTTGTGTTTATTCTACTGGTTTGTGTGCTTAGGGATGACTAATGAACTACAAACATACAATGTCCTTTAAAGGTAATATTTTGCAAACAATATTAAAGCACTTTAAAAACCCCCACAATACTGAAAAACTCACATAGATTCAAGCTTTAAATAAATATAGCAAATAAAAGTGTCATAAAAGCAGTTTCAATACACGTACTTGAAATGTGCAAAATCCTCATGTTAATGGTGGGTGAGCTATTATGGTTCAAATAATATATACATCTACAAATTTATATAGAGTCACTCGGAGAAGTTCTATGACCTGCTTTATAGTCAGAAAGCAAATAATAAAAGTACATTTTGGACATAAAAATGAAATGGAGATGCCCAACTTGTAGTGAGGTTGAAATCTCCTGACATCTACTCTTCAGAGTTTTCATCTATTTCCTGATTTATATAATCTTATTTTTAGTCAGAAAATTTTATAAGTGTGCTCTAAGTCTTCAGTCTGCCGCTTAGTTTTACTGTATTTGTATTGCTAGGCAAGAAAAGAGACTTGATACTGGCACAGAACGTCATTTCAGGTAAAGTGATGCACCTCTATTGACTTCATTGAATTTAAATTGAATTTAATTTTATAGGTGCAATTGTGTCACAAACAATAATGTGATCAGATTTCTTGATCTTTAGAATGCCATTGGATAGATCCTGTAGCCAGTGTAGCTGCAGACTAAATATAACAAAAATTTTGATTGTCTAAAATGGCAAACTGTGGATATTAGACCTCTAGCTATTCAATGAGAAACCCCTAAATGATAAAATTTTACTCTGCTTTTTCTCTGCTTAATTTTACGGATATTGCATGGACGACATAAAATTTCAGTCTATATGACTTTACAGTTCAGTGTTTTTCAATGTTTTATCTTGTTTGTTACTTTCTTTTGGCCTCTGCTTGAGAAAAGTGGCCATGGGACTTCCGCATGACTATCTATAAACCATAACATTGATTTTATTGTGAGCTTCGCTAATTTTTTTTATAATATTGGCACAGGACTGCACATGGGGCAAGTATGCAAAGACTTGGGCTTGAATGCAGGCCCTTCAATATTACAACAAGAGTCAAAGCAGGAAATCTCACCTTCTGCAGTGAATCTGATCAGAAAGAAACAATGTCTATGGTCATAGACTGTGTTCTACTGCTGGAAGCATCTGCACTGAAGGAGTTTGTTAATAATAAGATGTTAATGTATTTTGTGTAATAGATGACTGTAAAACACTAAAATTTAGAAAAGAAATACAGGTGGGGAAAAAAGGAATGAAAGGAATAAACCCATTTCCTTTTTCTTAATATTTTATTTTCAGTGATGCGTGCCACTGTTGAGGCCAACAATAAAAAAAACAACATATTCTTAAGATTTTAAATGAAGGATGTGAGATAACTCCAGCAGCCGTCAGGAGTGTATTCTGATGTCAAATAGCTTAATACATAATCAGTTGACTGCATTATAGATTTCACCATGCCTCTCCAAAACATTACATTTTACAGAGGTATTCTGTTTTATCAGGGGTCTTATTTTACTCTGATGGTCTCATTGTTCCTGTCAACAGGCAAAGTTTAGAAGTTTAGTCCACACTGAAGTGTAAATTATTGAAGTTTCCTTACCTGGTAACAAATGGAATCCATTTGTGCTCAAAATCAATTTGTAGCAGTACAGAAAAAGACATTTATTTCTAGACAAAATGAAGACCTGCCTCAGTCATTTACATTTACATCAAGACTAGTAAACTTTGAAAGTGTCTAGGCATTTTCTTATTAATTCCTGTAAAAAAAATTAATGTTTTCAATTGTTTATCAAAAATGTGGTCTTTTATATATGTACGTAAGGATAGATACATTAAAATGCACACAAATAAAAATGGTGCAAAATGTCATGATGTATATAGGGTAATTTATACGAGTGCATTTTTATTTCTATGATCTACATATATATAGGTACATTATTTGCTATATTACCAAAACAGATAGACTTTCAGCCATAGACAAAAGTTTTTTGACAGTGCTAACATCAAAATGGAATATTTTAAGCCAGGAGCTGTAACCTTCTAAATTAACAATGAAGGCACCTGCCATCTGCCTGACTACATGCAAATAGTGTCCAGAATTTTGAATTTCTGGCAAGATACCAGAGTTTAAAGTTTGGAATCTCTGCTGGAAACAGCAGTGAACATCTGGGGATAAGAACTATTCATGTATGTCCTCCAGCGTGCACGGATGCAACTGAGAATAAGTGGTTTGCCAGTCTCATAAGATGGCTGTTACATCCAAATCAAAGCCAAAATATCAACCAGCCTGCTTTGCAAGACACCATGGGACAATTAGTATTCAGCTAGCCTTCTACCCAAGACATCAACTCTTCAGACAGCAAAGGTTAAACACAAAAACTTATCTCGGTCTTCCAGGCTTGTGTATCTTCTATAAACTGATTTACCTAGTGATAGCTGTAATTAAATAAATGTAATTCCCATATCCCTGATGCTCTACATAACATGCTTAAATTATTGTTGAGCCTCTTCATTCTTAACTCAGTAGAATAACTCAATTTCCAGTGTTCTGGTCATTATATTCTGCCTTTTTTGAACACTGTAAAATGAGGAATTATCCGGGCTGGACATGTGACGGTTTACGCAGATGAAAAGCGTAATCCTTAAAGTTTAATGCATCCATAGCTTCTACATTTGCAAAATCTAATTTAGGATATTGGAGAAGCTATTAACTTAAACCCATAATAGAATGAAAATAAAACAAACAAACACACAAACAAACAACTACTTCCAAATCATAGCATAACTTGTGAGAAAACATACCAAAAAAAGCCTGATATGTGTCTCAAAGTTGTATTTTTGTTTGATAGATATAATTTAAAGTTCAGATCTAATGAGATTTTGTATGATTCTGCTTCTTTCTAGTCACTGGTCTAGAAATACTGCTGTAAAGTTTTGTTCAATATGCTTATGAAATGAGCAGCTGTCAAGGAAGAAGGAAATACATATTAAGCTTCAGCCTACTGGTTTGCTTTCCACTGTATCACTTTTGAAGAGAAGGCACATTGTTGACAATCACAAAATTGTCCTCATCATTTAATTGATGGGAGGCATCACGGTCAGGAAACGCTGCAATGAAAACTTTTCCAAAAATTCATTTAAATGAATGGATGTATTTCCATTGTGGTGTTTTGGCTTGGGTTGGCTTTGTAGCTGCCTGTAAACAATCCAGACCTTTCAAGAGCCAGGATGAGTGCAGGCATTTCAGATGACCTTGTCAGTCCTTCCTCACCTTTACAATGACAATCTGGTTCTGTTGCCTTTGAAGTTAATGAGAGAGAACAGATACTTTTCCAACAGTGTCATGAATCCCAAACCAAAAAGCGATGACTTTCCTTCTTAGTAGGCTAGAAATAAAGATAGCCACAGGAGTTTCCAAAAATACTTCTCAAAACATGTTCCCAACAGTGCAAGAGAAGAAAACAGAAAAAAAAGGCAACACTGGCTTCTTTTTAAAAATATAGGCTACTTATCTTTAATTTTGTCTATACAGCCCCCTTACATATAGTGGATGCTTTTAAGGAAAATCAAATGTTATATTTTATGCTTAAAAGCTTTATGCAGTCTCTAAACTGTTACTTAATTTGCATCTTAAGCACCCTTAAAAACACACTTCAAAATATCCTCCTTTTGAGTTGATAGAATGAAACCTTCAAATAGCAACCTTAATTGACCTCTGCAGTTATTTGCCTCCATCACTTATTTATCTCAATGGTTTTGGTGAATATTTGCACATGTAGCTTTCAAATCTATTTTAATTAACAATAAATTAAGTCCATTTTTCCTGGATCAAGCCTGTTTTGCCCATGCATGTAGTCAGTGTGAGTGATCTCCATGTCTTTAGATTGACCCATGAGCTTTTCATCCTATTTTCTCTTCCTCCCTTGTTGAGGAGGCAGAGAGAAACAACAGCTGGGTTCTGGCAGCCAGCTAAGGTCACTACAACACAGAACTCAAGAACGTGAAACATTTCAAGTTTGAAAACTACAAAATATACAAAAGTCCACAGAGGTCAAAGAAAAAAAAGAAATACCTTTCAAGCTAAACTGAGGAAACTATTGAAGTCTCCATCTTCATGCTATATTATTATTTCCTTGTAGAGTGCAATAAGGAAAATGAGAACAAATTTGTAGACAAATTTGTTGGGGGAAAAAAAAACACCAAAAATATATTCCGACAACAAAAAATCCTAAAATCACTGCAAAATGTGTAAAATTGTATTTTTTACATGCTTCAGAAGAGAAAGGCTGAACTGTAGAAGTGTTAATTAGAATTTGCTATATATATATACATATATGTGATTTAGGGAACTATCAAATACGAACTAGTATATTCCTCAAGAAAGTTTCGTACTTTATTTATTCTGTGTTCATTGGGAACTATTTTCTTTGCAGTATTTTTTCCATACATCCCTTTTTCTTGTATCCCTTCACTCAGAACTAACATTTATAAGAATCAAAACCTGAAGATGTTGTCTTCAGAAACAATTTACTACTTAGTATAAAAGAATGTATGAGCGTTTATTGCAAATCTAACTGCACACACAAGCAAAAAGGCGATACTAGTGGTGTAGGTGGATCTGAAAGTAAATGAGCTGTTAGATTATTTACTGCTATATAGGCTATGTACATTCAAAACTTGAATGCCTTAGGAATGTTTTAGCAAATAATCCCCAACTAAGTGAAAATAAATCCCCTGCTTAAAATTAATCCATTGTGTGATAATTAAATCCAATAGAAAAAAAAAAGAAGAAAATAACAACTGTCTGCTCAACTGGGTGTCTTCTCAGAAGAACATTTCAAGAAATGCTATTCAGTCTTTTCCTGTCAGGTACTGACTGCTTTATAAATATGAATAATATGCAGATAACTACGTTAGCAATTAAATAAAATTTCAGATTTAAAACAAGCTTATGTGGAGATGGATGTATCTTTAATTCCAGTCTTCTTACTTAGATTTGAGCCTGCTGCTCACTGAACAGAAGAAGGCTGGCATTGTTTGGGGGAGATGTAAAAATTAAGCTTTCCAAAATCTCTAATGTGGCTGTGTGAACACACATAAAATTAATAAGACTTTGACGCATGCTACAAAAATTTACATTGATTATTAATACCTTTGATGTGGCTGGTGTTTGTCTCATCTTAACCAACTCAAAATACCTAGAATATTTATTTGAACCTAACCAAGTTCACTTGCATCAGCAGTTTGATCCTCATTACATAGATATATATGATACACAATTTTAAGAATATGAGTATTAAAAAGTGTCATGAGAGAATCTTAAATGTGATGACCAAAATGAAAAACAAAAAAAGGCATGAAAAGTTTAATATTTGAACTGTTGTCTCTTTTTCCTAAGACAACCATCAGTGCTACTTCAAGAATATGAGTAAATAGTAGAAATAACATCTCATGCAAGATCTGTCTAGCTTTAAAGTTAAGTCACTAAAGACAAATATTTTTACATTCTCACCAAAGGAGGGAAAAACTCACCAAACAACACTGCATTAATATTTTCTTTTACCAACCATACACCAGGGACTACCCAAAGCACGATTGAAAGCTACAAGCTGGTTTCTTAGTCTTTGCAGGATTTGATTGAAGCGTGAAAGCAAGCAAGAATAGAGAAGTCACTCACCCACCTCCCTTCCTTCTTCAGAAGACAGTAATATAATAGCCCAGAAATAAATCAAACATCCCAGCAGACAATGAGATTCAAGAATTATTGACCATTCCTGACAAACATCCTAAGACAGCTGGATTGCAACACCCTCACATGCATGTCTCTGATCACAAATATGCCTTCCTATCAGCAGAGGTGAGAAAATAGGCACCTGCTCTCAGCATCTAGTAAATGTTTGGTTGATTACCAAAAAGTCTGTCTAAAATGTAGAAATCCTGTGTAATCACTTTCAGCATTACAGTCCACAAATAGTAGGAAAATTCCAAGACAGAAGGTTAGGATGCTGATGATTCAATGTCTCTTAAACATTTAGTATTGAGCAAATTTATACTGCCTATATTTCTCCTGGGATTAAAGGTTTTATTTGTGCACTGCAGTAAAGCACAGAACGTCCATGAGTCCTCCTGGAAGTACCACATCATCACAGGATGTATCCACACACTTAGCTGGGCTAGTGTCCTAGGTGTCCATTATACCTTTAGTTTAGATAATAACATCTTGACAGATAGCTATGTAAATTTAGTTATCTAAAATACAAAACTGAATCCAGCCCTCTGGATTCATGGTAGCTGCCTAAACATAGGTGCCCAGTGCCATTGGATATATCTGATGTACCAAGCCATCTGAAATGTTTTCATAGCAATGGCATACAGGATGCAGGAACTACTGGTAACCCACACTCTTCCAGAATGGGGAATAGCAGATGGGTGGAATGCTTTACATCTAAGGGAGCACTGCACATTCCCATTTAAGGAACTGAGTTCTACTGCTTCTCTATACAAGATGCAGTGTCCCTGCTCTCAGATATTCCCCGACTTAACCTGCTCAATCATTTTCTAAAGGATAGTGTAGTACCTCTCTTATTTTCAAGGCTTTCTAATTTAGTTTTTCTTCTCAGAGCAGTATAAAAGCAATTTTGAGCAAGAAAGTACAGCACACACATCATTACTACAGTCCTGAGCTACACTTGCCCATACGGAATTATCCTTTCTCTTTCCTTTCCCTATTTTTGACAACAATGCCAGCCTGTGTAATGAAAAGTAGGTGCTCTGTCTTTCTGCTACCCCTCTGGGAAGACCAGTTTGTACACTGTGCAACAGACCAAGGTAAAATGGTGTTATCAGGCTTACATAGTCAGCCTATTAGTGTTCTCCATTTTGTGCTAAATTGAGGCATACTCAGCTGAAACCCTCCTGGGGGCTTGGGTGAAATCCCCATGAAATCTCCACTGCAAGTGCATGACTCACAGTAGGGATGGGCATGAGGAAAACCATAAGGCACACTAGCACCCTGTCTGCTCCAAATGTTCTGCCTTCTCTGCAAACAGAACCCTGCCAAAGGCAAATGTCCAAAGGTCTGTGAGAGCTAATCATAGTGTCCATGGTCCTCCCATAGTGATGTGTCTTGAATTACAAAGACCCAAGGGTATTAAATTAGTAACTCCACTTGAGCATACTGAGGATTTTTTGATCAAATATCATCTTAATGCTTAACACTGGCAAAAGCGTTAATAGAATACAAAATAGAATACAAAAATTAATTTAATTAATAAGTTAATAGAATACAAAATCCATGTATTAATTCAGTATGTTCTCGTTTCATGAATAAAATGTGCATTCCTGATGCTGCCTCATCTCAAGCAAGATAGACTAGATTTTAAAAAGTGTAAAAAAGTGCAATAAGTAAAATCAAAGGACTTGAACAGTTTCTGCACAAAGAAATGTTAGTGGGGTTTAAATACCTTGAAGATAAACACTTTCATCAATGATGAAAGCCACTAAGAAGCCACTATTTACTGAATTTTCATAATATGAAGATCATATTATACATATGCATACTGCTGAAATTACAGACAGAAGCTTTATATCCAAAATGCCATTCTTCTTACCTGAATGATATGATATAAAGTTAAATTGTTGAAGTTTTGCTACAAAATCTGTGGATCCTGAAAGTTAATGTGAGATTTCAAACTAAGAATAGACTAGAATATATCTGAAGGAATGCAGTGGGCATAATCTCTAGCTGAGGAATTCTCTGAACAAAAGACTGCCAGAATCTATAAAATTGCCTTATTCTTGTGCTCCCTCCTAAATATCAAGCAATCATTGTCATATGCAGGATTTAAGGCTAGAGGAATCCAACACAACCATTGTTATATACTTGTATGAATATAGTAAAAGTTAGTGAAAGGAAAATGTGGTAAAACACCAATTAACAAAGAAAATACTATTTTTGTGTATTTTCATCTCTTATTTTTCTCAAAAGAAGGAAAATCAAAAGCTTTCTTCAATAAGCACTCAGGTATGTCTCTTAAGTACAAAAAATTGGAACTAGGCCTCATTAAGAAAATAATAAAGATTTGTGCTTTGAAAGAGAAGGTCTTTCATAGCAGAGCTTGAGGGTATCTTACTAAATATTAAATCATTAATTTTAGGCAAGATTCTTTCCTAGGACACTTACTTCCATAAAAAAAAGCACTCGTTTACTTTATCCATTATCTGCAGAAGTGAGTATAATTTCATCTCTGTAATTTTAGACCTCTCATGAGTCAAGTGACTTTTTTTGTTGTTGTTGGTTAGTTTTTTGTTGTTGTTTTTTGGTTTGTGCTTTGAATTTATCACCAAGTTCAGGCTACTATACCATTGGTAGAATAAACCTCCACCAGGACAAATGACATGAGGTAATTTACATTTTGGATATAGGCCAACCTATTGAGAGTTTTTAGACATAAATAAGCTAATATCCAACTCCTGCTAATCATACAGTTCCAAGATTCTGCACTGAATTCTGCATATGTTGAAATATTTTCCCTAAGCAGTAGCCATCAACAAGCTAGTGATTACAAATTCAGTACTTTTAGAGAATATAAAACATTTTTCAAAGCATGAATTTTAAAAAAAGTCAGAAAAACAAGTTTTTTAAAAGTAATTACTGTAGAATTAAAAGAGGATTTCCAACAGCCAGCTTGCATGTAGGAATAAAATATGCATCAGCATCCAAGCTCTTCTGAGTGATTTATTTAATCAGCCAAGAAAAGGCATGACAAAGACAGATATTTGATCCTACAGTTCACGGTTCATAATTCTTTGTTCTACCCCTGGTGTCCCTTGCACAATACCTCATGTATATAGTGCCATGGTTCTTCAAGATATTGCTCAGGGCATTACAAAATTTGTATATCAAGTCTGGACTTATGACATGAGTTAAAATTCACTTCTGTAGTTGCTATGAATGAAAGCAAATAAATGGAGTTAAATGTACCAGTGCAAGCAATGTGCTACCTAATTTGTTTTTCAAAAATCCTATCTGCCTATTAAGATGAATGAATCAGTCTGTAATTGGGATGAAAGGACAACATTGAAAATACCAAATAGGATTTAAAGGTTTGTGTGTCATTTGTATTTGTGGTTTTACGTATGTCTTCATTAAAACGAAAATGGTATTTCCAAGGTGTTCTAAAGTATTTCTAATTATAAAAAAAAAAAAATAGAGGAAAAAAAAAAACAAACAGAAAACAAAACGATAGGTTTATATAGAAATAAAAACATGGGGAAAAAATAAAGGGCAAAAGTTAATAAAATGTGAAGATCATGAAAATAACAATATAAATTGAGTGTATCACAGTGCTTTATCTGTGACCCAAGTAATTCTACTATCTCTTGATAGTAGAAACTCCAGAAAATCAATTGCTGTTGACTCAGTGTTAGTTATTAATATATCATATTGCAGAGTCATGCTTCAACAACGGGAAATTAGTTTGGATTTGCATAGAAACTTTGTGGAAAACAGCAGAAGGAAAGGAGAAAATGCTTTTGTAATCATTCAAGGTTTGGAAACACTTGATTCAAATGACGCAAGACTTTTGTATTATCATCTAATTCTTATGAATGGCAGATGAATGAGCCCATGATGTTAGAAAGAGGAAGAAAAATCACAGATTTCCTTTTTTAGAGAAAATTAAAATGCTTCCACAGCAACAAAATCTATACGTGGTATAGTTATTTATATTTTCTGGAGAGAAAAATATAAAACCACCACAATACAGGTGGAAACCAAGATGAAAAAAAAGATTCTTTGTTTGGACTGTAGAAAGAAAATTATAAATAATGCTTTACATTTCCTTTCTCCTTGGCCTTTTCTTCTGTCATGCCTGGGGCACACTTAAAAGTTGGATTTTTTTTTTTTTGTTTGTTTTTTTTAAAGATTATTTCCAAAGTCCAAATGTATTTTTTGTTCTGGTGTTCCACCATACCTCAAAAATCCTTTTGGTAATATTTGACCCAGAAGTGAATACCTTTAATAGTACAATGCCTGAGGTGGAAGTACCTTGCTAAATAAGACAAACATTATATATATATATATACACACATATATACATATATACACACACACACACACATATATATGTGTATATATATATGTGTGTGTGTATNACAGGAGTTTCCAAAAATACTTCTCCTAACTTGTTGCCAACAGAAAAAGAGGAAAATGCAGACAGAAAAATTTTAAGCATAATATTGCTTTTAGTTAAAGAATAAAGCAAAATTAATTATAAAGGAATTGAAGAAAAATACACAGGTTTTTACATTCTTTCAAAACGTTAGATATTTTATTCTGGCTCAGCCCTTCTCTGGAGCCCCTTCATAACCTACTTATGCTCTGCCCTTCTCTGCTTTATTTTGCCTGTGGGACAAATAGCTTTCCTTCATCCTTAGCTGCTGAAGAAGACTAAAGCAGATCAAACAACTTACTTGCTTTCTCTTTTTATAACTTTCTAGCTGCTCTGTCTGGTGAATCCCTGATCAGCCCTACAAGCTGTTCTCTGATCCTTTCCAAATGACTTTATTGCCAAGGTGACAAAACAATTCTCCTCCATGGGATTTAACTTATTGTCAGAGCAATTACATTTAAGTGATACATTTTAAGCCAGTAATACTTCTGTTAGCCCTGGATCAGAACCCTTTATGAATTTTAGTTAACGCTCAGGCTAAACTACTGCAGGAAAGCAATGATTGTCTTTGCAGTAAAAATAAAGTTTGCAATTTGTCAGGCAGTAGCAGAACACTTAGTCTCAAAAATGAAATCCGCACACTGTGCAGATAATGTCCTCAAACTGTTGCACTAACTGAGTAAAAGCATATTATTAAAGTGAGAGGTTTATTTTCAGTCATTACTTCAGCACAAGGTCTTGGGCAAATACTGTGTTGGAGAAGAAAATCAAGGGAAGATTATGGCTACCAGCTGAGAAGGGAGCAATACAAGAAACACGGGATGGATACTTTCTGATGGAAATGGCTCCTGTTTCACTAGACAATCATTCCTTTTGCTGAAATAAGAATGATTCTATTGCAACTACAGAATGAAGAAACAGGGAAAAGCTTATAAAGTGCTGCTAATAAGCTCAGAGACATTATGTGATATGTCATTAATATTCACTATTCATTTTGGTCTAGTAATGGGGAATAATGAATGAGATCCCAGGGCTTGGGGAGCCTCTACTTCTCCCACTAAAAGGGCACAGGGAGCACTTTGGGGAAGAAGCCCAGGGATCTTTAGCAGCAGAAAAGGTTTCCATAATATCTTTTTACAAGGAAACATGGGCTGCATTCTCAGCCATATTTCAGTTCCAGTATAAAAATATCCTGGAGGGCACTCATTGAATTTGGGCCACATTTCTTGTACTCCCTGATTTTTTTTTCCTTTTTTTTCTTTTTTTTCTTTCTCTATTTGTTTTTTTTTTTTCCAATAAACCTTCTATTTGTCTCCTAGAAAAAACAGAAGCTCCAGTTTCATGTTTGAGTAGCAAACATACTTTGGCTAAGTTCTACCCTTTTGTTGTGATTTAATCCTAGCTGACAAGCAAACCACACAGAACCGCCTGCTCACCCATTTTGGGGATGGGTTAGAGAATGAGAAGGGTTAAAAGTGGAAAACTCATGCATTGAGATAAAGTTTAAAGCAAAGTCTGTGCAAGCAAACAGAGCAAAATAAAGAATTAATTCCTTACTTCCCATGGGCAGGAGGGTGCTTGGCCATCTCCAGGAAAACAGGGCTCAATCATGTAGAATGGTGATTTGGAAAGACAAATGCCATCACTCTGAATGTTCCCTCATTTCCTCCTTCTTCCCACAGCTTTATATGCTGAGCATGATGCCACATGGAGCATCTCCATGGTCAGCTGGGGACAGCTGTCCCAGCTACGTCCCCTCCAGCTCCTTTGCAATGGAGTATGAGACAGAAAAGGCCTTGACTCTTTGTAAGAACTGCTCAGCACTAGGAAAACATCTCTGTATTATCAATACTATTTTCAGCATAAATCCAAATCACAGCTCCATGCCAAGTACCATGAAGAAAATTAACACAATCCTATCCAAAACCAACACACCTTTGAACACTCAGCAGTATTTTGCCTCCCAAAAAATCAATTTTGTCTTTTCCTGTGAGGCAGTCATTTCACACTTTAGTGAAAATGTGCCTTCAATCTCTGTTTTTCATTTGTTTATTGACGATGCTTCATTTTCCCATATTTTATTTTTTTTTACCCCACTATCTAGCTGTAGCACACATCAGTCTTCTTCCCACTCAGATTTTTGGAGGTAAAGGTCTCTTATGTACTTGTGTGGTATCTAAAAATAGGTCTTACTCGTGGCTGAGTACATTGGCACTTCTGTAATTCAAATAATCGTTATAATACATGTAAAGGCAGAAGAGAAGTTTAGATCATCTTATTTGAACTGAAAAAGCAAGTAAAACCATAAGTGCTGCTGTCATTCTTCCCCATGTGTGCATGGGGAAATTTCATGAGGTCATGTCCTAAAGGTATAAATTGGCATAAAAGGGAAAGGTTACATCTATGGGTTTATGTTACATTATCTGGCCAAAGAAACTTTTAATTTTTTCTGAGAGTGCAAAACAATTGTAAAACTGTGTTAGCTACCATGCTGTTTGAGAGGTCTCTTATGGCTGCTTTTCTATTCTATTTCCATTCACTGTCTTAACAAAACCACAATTGTAATATGCGGAAAAAAGGAAGTAAAAAAGCCATGTAAGATTAAATGTTTATCTTTGTAGGAACTGGAAATCTCTTGTTCATTTAATTGAAGATTATTTCACAGATCATCTAATGAATGCAAAGTCAATTCATTTTTCTGTGATAAGTGATATGTATTCATTTTTGAAATGCAACCTAGGTCCTTTTCCCTTTCCATTTCAAGGACATTTTAGACATCTGTAGGACTCCACCTTTTATCATAATTTCATGCTGGGAAGGTACAAAAGATTGTCTGAGTCAATAAAAGACTATTTGGGATAATAGAAAAAACTTTAATAACTCCGTGATGATAAATCTTATTTCAAAAGACAGAGATGATTTGACCTGAGTGTGCCAACTCTTTAGCATGATGTGTGATTTAGTTAATATGCTCCATAGGAGCTAGTGATCTCCTCCCCACGCAACAATCTTCTTTTATAAACCTTCAGTAAGATATACTTAAGAGGACTGCAAATTTATCAGCACTCTGTAAAGACTTCTGGAAAAGAATTGCACTGTCTCACTGTCCAGCTACTTCCCAAATGGAAGATATCTAAAATGGATGAACAGTACCTTATAAATTAAACATTATATGAGTATAGTAGTGGCAGAACCCACAAAATCTTACCAGCCTGATTTCCATCTCAAAACTATATAGTGATATATTAAATCCCACAGATTAAATACTAATAGTTCAAAGCACCTTTCATTACAGAAAAAATATTCTGCAGTTGTCAGAATGTACAGTTTTACATCTCCATCTGAATCAGCTCAGTGATGTTACAGTCAAAGCCATGAGAGTTTTCTAGAACAATCACTGGACTCCTCAGAAGACCTGTTCTTGTGTTAAGGTGTTAAATAGTCACATGCATTTTCTAAATAGTTAAGAATCCATCAATAATAAGTTAGAGTCTGTTAATTTACTGAAATAGCACATGACTCAGATATACAGCAGTATGAGATGAGAGAACACAATAAATGCATACCATTGCCACGTATGTGCTAAGGTAGTGATTTATAGCACTGCAGAAAGGAGAGTAAATTTACTACCATTCTGTTTATTGACAGCTTTTGGCATCTGCACAGAGCTGCAATAGCTGGCATCAGTCTGAAAAGCAGTAGTGAAGTTAATTCTGTGTGTATCCCCACGCCCAGAGGAAGAGCTGATTGTGTGATTTTCAAGAGACAACCAGTAAAATACCTATCTGTTCTGATTGCATAAACTTCACTTTCCTCCTAAAAGCCAGAGACAGCTGAGTTTAAGTTTTCTCAGAGCTTTCAAATGATTTTTAGTATTTTAAAATAAATTTTTCAAATTTATTTAGTGGGTTTGTGGGGTTTTATTTCCTCTGGAAGCATGGAGTCATTTATTTGCAATCACAACAAAATAGCCTTTTTAAATGAGAGTGATTACAAACCCCAAAGGTTTGCCTCTATTCTATTAGATGATACAGAGAAGACAAGATTTTAAAAAGTTGTGGCATCAGTATGTTTATGATCTATTATTTTATCTAAGCAATCTAAGATTTGCATAGTATCCAGGAAGTAATCAAAAGAGATGAATGGGGATGCAATGGATAAGAAAATAAGATGACAAAGCCAACAGAGCTCTGCAGAAAAATGCAAGGCACTAGCCAATGCCTAGAAAAGCAATGAGTAGCAGAAAAAGATTCATCAGTGACTAATGAAGGTCAATCACCCAAGTCGCCTTGTAATGCTTTCTCTTTGTGATTTTAAAGTTTAAGCAGCAAATCCAATGCTTTTGAGGGATACTGCTGTCACATTGAGAAAAAGTAATGGACAGTAAATTCTGACTGAGCACATATCTGACTTTTCCACTTCAAATTTAATTGCATTTCCTTTACACTTTATACATTTTTGTGATTATTTATGTGTCAAAGACTTAGGCACATTTAGCGTAGTCAGTTTCTCTGCTATTAAAATTCTGCTTTGCATTTCTTCACATCTTTCATACATCCACCTTCAATTGGTCAATGTATATTTTTAATGTGTGATGATAATAACTTCTAAAATACATAGAGGGTTAAAAGTTCGCTGGTAGGAGTAATCTCAGTAAAACAGGACCCAACTAATCTACAGCAGAACTTTGCAGAACTTCCACAGAGTAGTGATAACATCTTCACAGGGTCTTCATAGGCTTCACAGGAGCCCTTGATGTTTCTTACAATGAAGAGTTTTGTAGAGCACCTGAGTTTTCACTACAAAGAAATGCCTTCACTTGCCCTTCAAACATCTTTCTGGGGAAAATACAGTCAGACAAATTTGAGTTGTGAAGGGCACTGGGCTGAAGAACCCACAACCCCAGGAACAACATGACCTCACAGGGTCGTTGCACATCAATTTAAAAATATTTCAAATAATATGCTTAGGACAAGTTTTAGTGTTTTTTAGGGTGACTAGGCACTCCTCTAACATAGTCAAGCAAATAGATGCATATATTTTCTTTATTACTTCCTCTCCATTCTAAAAGGGTGTTTCAACTTCAGCCAATTTTAGGAAAACCTCATATCATTAACTATAAAAAAAAAGACTTTTTAAATTATTTTGTTAAACTGCAAAAAGTTATTTAATGGGTTTTTATTTTAAATAACTGAACATTTTCATTAGAGTTTAATTGTAAGTGTGATTTAAAAAAAAATGTTTTCTGGAATTTTATCTTCCATCCAATAGTATTTCCTTGAAAATAGATTTCAAGAGAAAAGAAATATGATCTGAATGCTGTATGAAAAATAATTATTAACCAACTACTAACTTATAAATCAGATTCCTTAATATCCCTATACTGAGTATCTATATTTTGTCATTTTGCCACAGGTTGTACTATACTTAATTATCTCTGTAAAGATGACAGATGGCCTGTGTTTTATGAGCTCTCAGCTTTCTTCCCCCTTGATTGACCATGCATGCCAATATTCACAAATTACAAAACTTATACTCTCATTTTCCTTAATTAGCCTCAAGCAAAAATAAATCATGGCTTTGGATCCTTTCTTTCTATTTTTTTCTCTCTCTTCTCGTACAACATCAAATGGCTTCAAAAAAATTTAGAAATCTCAAGTAGACTTCAATCTTTATAAGAAGTCCCTGGAAAGTCTATCACTGTGTTATGTCTATAGTATCAAGTATTACAAGAGGTAATACTTTTATTGCCAATGCACTTCACATACTGCTCTTTTACTGCAATAACTAGTGTTATTTACTGTACTCAGGGAAACAATCAGTGCTCAAGGAAGTTCTCCTAGTTTAGAAAATACTCTTTTATACATAGTCTTTTTTCTACTTCCAGGACTATCAAAATAGATTTTCCATTGGACATGCCTTATCACAATGCACTGAATGTAGGGTCTTAAATCTTGAAAACACAGTAAGCAACTCTAACTTCAATGTGATTTAAATGTCTGCCTGCGGTAATACACAAATTAACTATTTCGGTGTAACATATTTTAAGATAAATCACTGCTGTCTAATCGAGTCCTGTGTGAGTTGTCCTCTTAAATCTTAAAATTCTGTACCTTAACTTCTAATACTGTATGGCTTTTGTTTTCTGCTTTTCTATGGGACGTGCAACTGTTTGGTATATGGGTCCACAGGAGAAATGGTACACAGACAGCAAAGATCTGAGATATGATTATTAGAGAGTTTTTCACTATATCATATATAGCAAAATAATAGCTGTCCCGTTCATTCTTTGCTATACTTATGACTAAACTAACAAACTATACTAACAAGCAATAATGTTGTGGTTGCTATGAATAAGTGTAGGATGTACATCTGATTGTAAATGAAGGACCTTTAGATTTCTAAATATGTCAGCATAACTTTCACATAAAATAAATAATTTACGAAAGAAACCTTCTGCATTTTTACATAGTTTAAACAAGCTGCTCTATATTTCCAGTACAACATCCGATTATCCCATTTGCCTTTGTACAATATTGTTTATTCTTTAAGTATACATGTAAATTGTTTTTCCTTCTTCACTGAGTGAGAGTGATCCACCCTCTTGACTATATGTCCATTCTTCCTCATATACAGTGAGGGCTATGCCTACCTCAGGCCTCTGTTACTCTTGGCCTCTGTTTCTGCTCTGCCTTTTGGCTGTGGCAGTGCTTGGGAAATTTGTGTTGTAAAAATAAGAATGAAAGCCTTTCATAAATAGAGAAGATTTTTTGTGCTCATGCTAACTAAATAGTCTCAGAAAGTCATTTTTTCTCCCACTGGTCTGAATAACTTACTGTTTGTTAATGTAAGACAGAGGAATGCCAACACACCTGAAACACTTTCTCATTCTCTCCATTCTCTTTTTATACGTGTAGTAACCACAATGGATGAGATTTTGACCTGACTCAAATCTTACATGCCCCCTCAATACTTTCATTCAAGATGAGAAAGCCTTTACACTCACCCTCAATCTGTTCTTCTATCTTTTGGATAAACAGAAAATAAAAATTGTAATTGTGAATACTTTGGCAATAGGAAATCCATTATGTTTGCTCCACTGCAATCCTAACTATTCCAAGTGATCTTTAATCCGCAATTCTTTGCCATTATACTCCAGTGTGATTCCATAGGAGTAATTTGTTTTATCTTATGAATGTGCACTTGGAGAGTCTGTAATCCACACATCATTGACACAGTAAACTCTAACTCACTTTTTTACTATTGCGATCTATTTTGTCAATGGTTGCTGTATATGAAAAAGAATAAAAAGACAAGTTATAATCCCTTTAATTTATATATCAGCATATGCACAGCAGGTATGTATATTTAAAATTGCTTTAAAAATAGCTAGCATATAGCTGTAATTTTTTCTTTAAGCCAAACAGACTATTTCATTTTATTCAAACAATTCAGTACTAAATCCAAATTACAGACTACTTCTATCTGCAGACTGTTTTAGAGATTTATTAATCAAAAAAAATTCATAAAACAACCAAAGTAATATTTTAACTGGAGTAATTATAATTAGCAGTGATACATGCAAATGACTGAAATCATAAGGACACGTTTTGTGACATATAAAGTGAAAGTAGTGTCCACTCAACTCTAACTTGATTTCAAAAATACCTAGTGACATAAATTTTTCTAGTATTAAAAAAGAAATATAATGTTTCACCTTAGCTAACTCTTCATTGTGTTCTCCAATTTTTGGACATAAATATGTGTTCTGTGGCCACCTGAATCTTATGTGCTCCCTTCTAAAAGCACATGACTTAATTAGACCCAGAATCAATGTATTTAAAAAGTAGAAAAAAAATCACCATTTTTTTCAAGTTTCTTTGTTTCTGACAGATCTACTAATCGCATAGTTCTATTTTTCCCCAGCCCTTTCAAGATTACCATACAAAAAGGTAGTCCCTAATACGTGATGTCTTATTTTCCATGAGTTAAACATAGATTAACACTATTAATTTCAGTTATTGTCTTAATGATTATATAATCTCCTTAATAAAGAATTACAGTCCCTTTCCATGACACTGTGAAACACATAGACAAAATGGTTATTGCTAAGCATTGTTAGACCCAGCACTGTAGTTGTGAAGCTGCACCTAAATGAATCCATGATTGGCCATGTCACAAGCAAGAAAGAGAGCTCCAGGAGGCCACACTGTGAAAAAGCTTTAATACCTCCCTCCTCTGATTAGAGCAAGAGGAAATGAGGATTTTTACACTCTTGTAAGGGGGAAGTCACAAAATGCCTAATGTAATATTAGTTTGCATGTTGGGATAAGGGGGTAGAAATTACCATTGGGTTTGGTAATGTGAGTTCTACTGAATAGGACAGAGGAGCTGAAAATAGTGGAAGTCAATGTATCTGTAAGGGATGGGTGTGGATCCTTCAAGCAGAGGTTCAAAAGTCCCCGCCTTTCTGTCTTCAAGAGAGGACAAACCAATGACAGCACTCTTGCAGTGAAGCAGACATAAAGATGTAACTGGAGAAAAAGGTTATCGCCTTCAAAATGCATTCAGTATAGCAAGGGTTTAACCATACTAGGCAAGAACAGCACGGGTCTTTGGATGGCTTCAGCTTCATTAGACTGCCAGGAGCTGTAGATAATCACTGAGGTGGCAGGAACTACTCACCCTCTACACTTTTCACTCCTCCTAGCTGAGTGTCAACAGTTATTGCTTGCTTGCACATTCCTCTATTGGGCAGGAACTGACCAAATTAAAAGTTATTGACAATGTACATACCTGCTCCACAACCCAACACTTTATAAGGCCAGTTTCTTGTTCATATGTCCACTTTTCCAACAAGCCCCAAGTTTCACATACAGAAATCTGAATTCATGGGCCAGATGAACATCAGGTCCAACACAGAAGAATGATTTCCTCTAAGGAGATCCCAACACACACCAGATGCATTTGTCTGCAGGTCACCTTAGGCAGTTTCAGGGACAGGAACAAAACACTGGGGCTTTTTTCCCAAGAAGAAAAGAAAGCTAGAGTATGAAAGCCAGAACTATTCTGCTTTCATGTTCTGGATCTTCCTTTCCAGATATTTACTATCTGTATAATACTTCTGCAGTATTACAGTACCCTTTTTCTTCTCAAGTAAGGAATTTAAAGAAGATTATATCAGGCACATCATGTGCACATTACATCAGAGAGCAAAAGCTTCTTTTCAATTCCTGCTATCTAAGAGTTTTGATTCTCATATCAGAGGTCCAATGCTGCTAGATATTTCAGAATTAGTAGTGAACTTCTAGAGGAAAAAAAAGTTATTTTAGTGTTTTCTTTGCATTTTAACTGTGAAGCATTTGTGGTTAAATAGATTAGTGTTCTTTTGTGTCTGGTTTTCCAGCTGAAATCTCTCAAGGTGTTTCCATGCCAAGTGTGATCTTTTGTAGGGCATGACCTTTCCCAGCTTAACCTCCTATCACTTTCCTTGTACCTATTAAAAATACAATTTGAGCTTTTTTTAAGGCTAATGTAAATTTAAATTTTCACCTTAGAAGACAGGAGTGAAATCTATTTTCTAAGGACAGTGCTTAATTTCTCATTAGACAAAGACTGATTAAGTTCCAGCATCTGCTGATTTAAAGCTTGAAAATGAAAACCTGGGTGGCTTTTTTTCTCCACAGACTAAACAGAATTATTGTTGACTGGATAATTGACTATGGCTATTGTGTCTGAAACTGAAATATCTGCCTGCAGCTGCAGCTGAAAACATTTTCTCTAAAATAGATTGATTCCAGGGTTAATTATCTTGGATTACAAACAAAACGAAATTAAATCTGGGCCTGCAGTATTTTCAAATGTATAAAATATCTTTTTTTAAAAAATTTCTATAGTACATTGGCTCTGCATCAAATAATTCAAGAGAGAAAGGTACAATCCTTCTTTGATCAAGTGTCAGGGTGGCCATTCCAAGTGACAAAATGACACAGAATTTTGTGGTTGCTGTTCAGTGACTTAGACAAAATAGCAATTACAAGAGCTTCTTAGAGAGAGTTACTCAAACAGAAGGCAGTCTTCATATCGCTGCGCTGTGACTTTCCAGTCCTTGTCAGAGCTCTTGCCATGATGAGGGAGACTGTAGCTGATGTACTGGTCTCAACCTCAAAAACATGTTACTTGGACAGCTGCAATGTGAAGAAAGGGATTGTTGTTATGAATTGTAGCTTAGAAAGATTGTCCTGGGGAAAACAGGGTGTTAAAAAAAGGGTTAGAGTCACTGTGTTTGTACGTCGCACCACTAAATGAAAGAGAGGCGTGAAGTCCAACACTGACTGGCACACATCTACACTGCTTAGGGCTAGTTTCCTTTAGGGCAAATTTCATCTGGAGATGGCTAGTGGAAGCAGACCAAACTGATCTGTGTAGTGGGCCAACACCTGGGCAGACAGACCAAATCAGAGTCCTGTGTCAAGGCCTGCCTTTGCACACCAGTATAGCAGTATAGAGGTATGTCTACTCCTGCCTGTGGATGTAAATTCAAAGAAGACAAAACCATAAGGTCTGACAAAATCTAAGCAGAAGATAGTTGAAGAATTACCAACATTATTATGTTTGTGGACATCCAGTAAGAAACAATGCATATCATTTTACTCTTCCTTCGGCTTTGCTCCTTCCATAGAGCATCACAAGGAGACCCATGATTCCCCTACATTGAACTAGACTAACTGTACCTATAGGATAATGACTAGGCTGAAAGGGGCCAGAGAAACTTAATATGTGTTAATTTAGAGCTGGTTTTCAGATATAGCCAAATACATTTGGAAGGGGGATCTTGGTTTTATTTTGCAGACAAAGAAATTACAAGTAATACTCTAGTAGGAAAGAGTTAAATAAACACAAATCTATAGAGACACTTTGTACGGGATGGAGATCATTTTAAAAGAGGCTAGCATAGTATTTTATTAGTTAATTTTAAAAATAATGACTACTCTCTTGGTTCTGACAGCCATTTTTATAAAAGACATTTTTAGATTTCCTTTTCGATAGAATTCAGAACACAGACACCTGTGTTTAGGCATCTATGTATAGGTTTTTACCTGAGACTTAAATCTAAAAATATTCATTACAAGAAGTGAATATCTGGAAATTTTATCAAGGATCTATAGCACCAGTGAAAAGCCATCGCAGCTAGCCTCTTGCTGCTATACCCTGAGGGTAAGAGTCTCCTCTGTTTCTCTTGTCACATTCTCCAGTTTAATACAAATGCTAGGATGTCTCTTAAATGGCATTAAGGTCTCAATTAAATTATCTCAATGTAGCATCAAGTGTCACTTGATACACCTTTGTGTGACTTGAATCACCCTGGTGACAACTGAAGCCATACCTGGTTGAGAAGTATCGAGGAATCTGGACGTGCATATCAGGGCATCTCATAACACAGGTCACCTATGTTTAGGCAAAAAAATCCCACCTCTAAATCTTCTAGGTGTAGGCAACTAAATTGAGCTTCTTGTCAATACAGCTGATGGAGCCTGCATGGAACTGCCCACACAGAGGCATCTGGTGCTGTTTAAGACATCCTGAGGTAGCCCCCGGCCACCTCTCTTGTATGCCCCAAGGTATGTCTGCAGCTGTAAGATGGTGCCTCAGAATCTCTGTGACACCCCAGATGACACCAGATCCCTATGTTTAGTCAAGTGAATAGAGTCCCAAAGAGCTATTACTCTCACCCTAAAACAGATGTCTGGTGACTGGACAGCTGAGTCATTACCTAGGATGCACTCATTGAACTGGATGCAGTTGAGCTTAAATTGCCAAGAGAGTGACCTTGTGCTCCCTGCAATACCCAGCAGCACCCATGGCATATGCATGGGACTGGCCTGTTTGACCCAGATATTTGCATGTGGACAGCTGTATCTAGGTGTCTCAAGGTGCAAACTCTATCCTGCTCTGTATAATACTTCATATTGAACTTTTTTTTAGTATGTAAACTATAAAATAGAATAATTTTAATCACAATATTAATTAATTTGAATTATAAACAAATGTTTATCTTGTCTTCCATTACACAACCAGGTGGAGAAATCGTAATGTAATTAAAATTGCTCCAGATCTCAATTAAATCTTAAATCACTTTCCTTTGTAAGAGACCTTTTTTTTCGTTTTTTTCTCCTGTACACAGCTGCACTTTATGATTGCAATCAATTGCAGTCTTTCTAAATTCATTTCTAAATCACTATTGGATGAACTTCAAAAATCAGCCTTGCAATGGCACATAGCACGAATGAGCAGTAATTCAAGTGAAATTGTGCTTAAAATACTGACTTTTAAAATATGTGTGCAAAATAACAAAGTGACTATTAATTCAGCTTTGGATTGTGGTATTGCAATATGCTGGTATCATGCATGCAGCATTGGGAAATAAATATGCTGATAGTAAAATGAATCTTTATTTAAGTTTTTTGTATTTTTAAAATTATTTGTTTGTACAATTTACGTCGTGGTGATTCAAAGGTTTTTTTACATTTTATCCTTCAGTGGGTAGGATTAAAGTCACATTACAAAGCTGGAACTTGCTGTCTGAGGAAAAGATAAAAATTTTTAAAACCCATATATTTTACACTCCAGTAGTTGTATAAAACATGAACAATAAATTTTAAAAAAAGGAATTAACTTCAGCAAGGAATCTTTTTTCCCACGGCTTTATAGATACCAACATAAATAAATTACTTTGCATGAGCTTCTTTTCACATTTCAAAAAATCTCATTAACAACATTAGTATATCTTCACTGCATTAAATCTCCAAAGAGACACCAGCAAGGGTGAGAATTCAGTACAAAACCCTGTGCATTTGAAATATTACTAAAGATCCTTAATAAGCATTAGATAATTTTACAGAAAAAGTGTGGTTTTAGTAACAAATTTCATTAGTATGAAGGTGGATGTGTATACTTGATTTCTATGAGTGTATTCCTACCACTCTCTTGTCTTTGTGGTCTAGATAAACATAAAAAACTAAAATTAATATTTTCTCTGACATTTTGAAAACTGTAAAAAAAACATTTCGTCAACTCTTCTTGCTATCAAAGCTGACAAAGAAATAAAAAACATGAATTTTCAACAATATATGTGGAATTAAACATTTTTCAAAATATTTCAATACATATTGCAAGGAAATCTTAGTTTTCTTTATTGGGCATAGCAATTTTCCTTCAGAATCAGAGTTACAGGGTAAATTTACTTCTTGTGAGGTTATGCAACAGTACTTTCAATGTGTTTTAACATGATTAACTCTTGTTTCTGTGAAGAGAACATTTACATAGTTCCAAAACATGATTGTTAATAGGTTTGACCCAAACACACTATGATAGGATTCAGGGGATGTGCATGATACCACATGATTCTTCTGACCAAGTGAATTGCCTGAAGCTTCAGATTACAATTCTTAGTGCTGAGCCTAGTTCTGGTATTTAAGGACTTTTCCTAAGAATACTTTACCAATCTTCACTTCTTCAAGGTGAATATCAAACTGTTTCTATCAAATTCAGGAGCTTCACTTTTATTAACCCACATTTCTTAGATTTTTGTCAGATATGGTAAGAATCCAATTATCATTTTCCTAAAACTTCTTTCCCTGGCATCATTATACTATTAATATTTTCAACAGTAAGATACATACTGTTTTCTTCATTTATAAGAAAATCTTATGGCTACCTTATGCCCTTACTTTAATGTAAAGCAATGTAAAGAAGAATGTAAATTCACGGAACTCATGAAGAAGCCAAAATAATGGGCTTAACATTTTCTAAATCTTTTACTAATCATTCTCTGTCTTTTTTTAGATATCATTAGATTTAGATTTAGATTTAGCATCAGACACAAAATGTTTTATTAATGACATATCCAGGTACTAGTCTTGATTTGAGATATTCAGGCAATATTTATAGGCTGTCTACATTCAACAAAGTATGCAGTGCACAAGAGCTTTGAATTTACAAGGAAGCTACTGAAATTCTTATGGAGAGAGCCACACACCTTGTTTCTAAAGCAGTGGGAAAGCCATTTCTTTTTCCATTCTATTTCCAGTATTTCCAATTCTCAGTATTTGATATTATGTTTGTCCTTTTATCCCCCTCTGAAATTCCAAGAAAAGGCTCCCTCATCATCTGGCATTCTTTCCCCATATCTCTGAGGAGAAAAGCAATGTTTACAGCCTCTCATCTTCCAATTTTTCCTCCCTAAGCAGCAACCATTTCTTGGTATGAAATAATAGCACTTCTGGGGAAGATGAAATGGAACAGGAACACCAGATGAGGAATGGCTAATGAATATGGCTCAGAAAATGTCTTAGAAAGAAATAAATTATCTGGGAGGCAGGAAAATGAGGCTTCCGTTGGCTTTTTTTGCCTGTTTATTTGTTTTGTTTTGTTTCTTTGGTTTTTTTTTTCCTTTTAAATATTTTCTGGGGAAGATCATTCTCTGCTTCTGATTTATAACTCCCTGCTTTCATTGGAACATCTCTGTGGCAGAATTAAAATAATGTGAAAGAACCTTGTAAGTTAAAAACCTTGAGTTCAACATACTGATAAATATTGCAATAAAGTTAATGTTTGTTCCATTTGTGGTCCTACTGTAGAAAAGTATAATTATCTCTATTGGCCTTAACATTTCTGGTTTTCATCATTCAACTTATTTTGTTTACATTAAAAAACAGAATTAGCATTGTTACCAGAAAAGCAGCTTTAAAGTATTTGCATTTGCATAAATAATTGTTGGGTCTTTCAGTATCAAAAATTGTGAATTATAAAACAACCTATCACTGAAATGGTCCTGCTAAATTACTGACCCTTCCAATCATTAATCACCTTGATATTAAAACAGGAAACCCTCTATAAAGAGAGGCATTTCACACCTCTCAGAGTGATTGTTTCAAGATTACATTACTGTAATGCACCTCATACTTTTATGAGCATGAAAAATATGATAAAAAAGATGGGCATTTCATTTCCAAATGAGCCTTCCTAATGTACCACATTCCTCAAAAAGAAGAAAGAGTTCAAAGTGTTGTATGAAAGGCAAAAGAGTGTGACTAGAAAAATCAGTCAAGTAGGACTTAATGACCTGAGCAGAAATGGAGAGAATGCAAGGCATAATATGGAGGAAACATCTAGAATAAAACCTGATGAGAGCAAAAATGGTTGTCAGTACCAGCTCCAGCAGCAGTAAGAAATCTTCAGCTTAACATCTAATTAGAGTAAATCTAAACAGTACGATGAATGCTGTGCCATGAAGACATACCTGAGCTGACAAATTCGTTTGTTTAATGGAAGCAATAGTGTTGAATTACCTTCACTCAAGCTAATAAACCTCATTACTTCATCGAAGTTGTTTGTCCCAGTGGAAAACTACAAAAATGCAGTTAGATATAAGGCAGTGCAAGCGCTTCTGTCAAAACAGGTAGGGCAACAGGACAAGACAAAAGGCATGAAACCTAGAGGCCAAGGCACTCTTATTTCCTTTGATAGAATTAACAGTTTAAGATGGTTTTGGGAAATACAGTCCCAGTATTTACTAGTGCAGAGGTTAAGAGGAGTTTTAATACTGCAGGTGCACTAGAGATTGCCTCATTTTATTGTGTAGTAGCAGTCGTGTTCAAAACTTTATTTCCTTAGCTGTTTTCTCACACTGAATTCACAGTTTAGTGAGGGTATTCCAGCACTCCTAATTGATCTAATGTTATTTCTCTTATTAAAGGAAGCTTGGCATGGAATTTCTTTATCTCAGCCGTTTCAAAGTCATTAGTAATTTAATTCTCCTGCTCATTTATTAATGGACCTACTTTAGACTGGTACCGATCTTTTCCTGATACATTTACACAAGCATATCTCACTCTCCTGCCACAACCTCATTAAGGATGAGATAGTGCAGTTTGATTACAGACAGTAATAAGAGGTATTTTTAAACTTACAGCCACTTTGTAAGTTAAGTTCATACTGTCAGTCAAGCACAGGTCTGTTCAAATTCAGACATGTCATTGTTCATGACTGAGAGCTAGCTCAGTCTCAGGCTTTGACTGTATTCAAGAACACCCCAAATGGAAAGTTTCAGACACCTCATGGTATAATCAACCACCATGCTTTTCCTTCAAATTTTTGGGCGTGGTGAGAATGGAGGAGCTCAGTTCAGTAACTGGTGTTTCCAAAGAATAATGTTACATAGAGATCTAATCTGGTTAGTATCTATAATACTCCTGTACAGGTAACATGTTTTTCATAGGCCAGTGAATTTCAGACAGCTGGTATTTGCAAAGAGGAGATAACCCTTATTTCATTGGGAGTCAAGGGCTGGGATCTTGCCACAGTCTACAAAAGTCCTATTCTCTCTGCTGCTGTTTAAAGACATAAACCTCTATCTTAGCACCTTTTCATCTATGACCATATTTATTACTACAGGAATGATCTGACCTCTGCAGCTTTTAGCAGCTCCTCTACTGGTTGGCATGAAGTTCAAGAACCCATTTAGGACAGAATCCAAACTACTTTTAATCCAGTTAGGCCTCTTCCAAGGCATTTCATCTTGCTCTTCCTTAAACAAGACTCTGAGATTCTCCTTTTTTTTTTTCCTCGCAGANCAATAGAAGCCCTGTAAAAAATATTGAATAGGGAAAATGTTGAGTTGGAATATACTTCTGGGTGTCTTCTTGCCTAATCTCCCACTCCCAGCAGGACTGTTGCCAGCAAAAGTCCATCATGGTTTTGTCTTGTCTATGGTCCCTCTGGTATTTTCACCCAGATCAGAAATTCTTTTGTGTCTTATCATTAAAATCAGATAGGAATAGGAGCCATCAACCATTTAAACCCTGATCGTCTGCTGGGCATATAAATTATGATGCACCTTTTATTGCAGTAATACTTTATATTTTGACAGCACTTCCAGGGTTACAATACAAAACTTTCAGGAAAAACTCCTAACAAGGTCAATATGAAAAGTAGGCCAGTTTCCATAAAAGTTTAGTTATCCAAAAGTTGCGTATCAAAGTACCATGAGTTACATATCTGTATCTTACAGGCAATTCACCCTTCCAGTGGAATTTGCTTAGGCTCTCTATACAAAAGAGGTAGACACCACAGAGAAAGATCTAAAGGAGTCAGTACCCTCTGAAGTGAGCAAACGACAATCAGCATGCTCAGCATGCACTACCCTGAAGTCAGAAATGACTCAAGGCTTAATCAGAGTAGAAAGGTGCCTAAGGCACCTTTTCCTTGAGGGGCAAGGGAAAAGGATTCACAGGCATAGCCTAGCTGCCTGCACATGTTTGGTCCCAGTATGTCTGCATATTTCTTTACTTCTGCCTTCCACTGGAGAAAGGGGATGGGGACTCTGGTCATCTATCACATGACGGTCGCCTGAAAACACTAAGCAAGATCCTGACTTTCAAACACCTTGGCTGGTTTTGTTTTGTTTTGCTTCGTAGTGGCTAGTCTATATGACGTTTTAGCTGTTAGTTCTACAGACTTGTGAGATTTTAATCCCTCCTTATGCTTTAAGAAATGTTTTTCCAAAAATCAATCTTTAAAACATTACAGCAGCATTTCTTCTATGCTTACACATAAGTGTGCTTCCATTATATTATTACTTACAGTTCAGCCAGCATTTCTTCTAATCGTGTATTTGGATTGATATAGGTATAAATATGTGTATATTTTTAAATATACACATATTCACCTGTATCAAGCCAAAGACATATGGCTTTGTAAACATATGAGGAAATATTATGTGTATGGAATTTTGGTCAGAAATGTAAAAATCTTCAGACTGCTTTTTTTTTAAAATAAATGCATTCAACTTGCACGCGGTGAGAAAATGTAACGTTTTTGAGAACTATGCAGAGCCAGATACACCCAGTGCTCAACAACAGGGCCATGTAAGTAAAGTTCTCCTTTCTCAATTGGTATTGAGCTCTAGCTTTTTTTCTTGAGGAGGTGATTACAGTGAAAGAATATAAGCTTCTTATCCTAATGAACAAAATTATGTCACACCGCATGAATCCCTGCTAAGTCCCTTTCAATGAACACAAAATCTCACCTTACCTATGGATCCTTAATTACACACAACTATTTCTGGTTCCAAATTAGCAACAACAGCAAAAACCCACATGTACAAGCTTCTCATAAAGGTAAGACCTTCATAGATCACTGAGCTGACAACAATTAAACCTGATTAAAAACACTGTAGAAAAGCTGTCAGGTTCCACTCTGAACCCTGATTTTCAAGTCTCTGTGACTCACTCAATTTATTCTTTTATATAAATGTAATTTACATAATGGCAAAAGCTGGAGTCAAATTTGTTGCTTGTTATTTTGGTTGTTTTATGTTTTGTTGTTTTTTTTTAATGAGATGCAGTATTTGTTATAAAGAACTTGGATTTTTGCCTTTCTTTAATTTCATAGGAATAGTCAAAAAATCAGGGAATGAGGATGTGGTTTATATCAAGGGAATTCACCAACTCTCCCCCAAATTACTTTAATTTTAATGAGACTGAAAGAAGTCATTATACATTTTAAGTAAAGTGTTAAAGATTCAGACCTGAAAAAGGCATCTTTTATGGTTAGCTTTAAAAAGTGACTGCTGTCACAGCTTGAATGAAGTCTCTGGTGCTCAGATTCATTGGGCAATCCTCTGTCTTCATGACAGAGGAAGAAACAGTCCTGTAAAAGAGCAATATGGAAAAAGACTGCTGAGAGTCAGCAAAGATATGTGCCTTTTACAGAACCGCAGAATTAATTAGGTTGGGAAAGACCTTTAAGATCATCTAGTCCAACCTATGACCTAAAAACTCCTCATCAACTAAACCATGGCACTGAATGCCATCTCCAGTCTTTTTTTGAGCACCTCAAGAGACAATGACTCCACCACCTCCCTGGGCAGATTATTCCAGTGCCCAGTCACTCTTTCAGTGAAGAATTTTTCCTAGTGTCTATGCTAAGCTTCCCCTGTCACAGCTTAAGAGTGTGTCCTCTTGTTCTGTAGTCACCTCTTATTCAAAGCTGAGACATAGCACTGCTCATTAGGAGACCAGCAGAGCCCTATGTCAGCCAAGAATTTGGAAGTACAGAGATGGCACTTTCTGTGGAGAATGCCTTAACATCTTTATAGAAAACTTAGCAAAACAAACTCTCGTCCTTTAAAGTGTGCCCAAAGGAGGTAAGACCACATGCATACAATATTATACTCAAGTAGCAAGATATTCCTGCTCAGTGAACAGAATATCAAACTTGTTTGGAGAGCTCAGACCTCACAAAGTGTTTTCCTTTCATATCTGCTGGACCCAGGCTGAGAACAGAGAGTTGGCAGGAACATCAGCTCCTCCCATTGTATTTATTACATGTGCCTTCACAAAGGGCTGTCTGGGATCACTGAATGTGAGCCTGTGTGAGTGGGTGGGAAGAAAAGTGCCTCTGAAGAATTATTCTCAAAAACACTCCCAGCTCAACGTGATCAACAGCACTGAGGGTTGACATAGGGATTGGAGCACCAAATCAAGGATCCAGATGTAATATCATTACTGAACATAACCAGTCTGAGCCTCTGCCCATATAGAAATTGTACAGGACTCTAACCCATTACGAAACCAAGCCATCAAGCAAGACATTATGCTACAGACTCAAGTTCAGTGAAAGCAATAGACTCTTTAAACCATCACCCAAGTGTTTCAGAAGAAGACTGAGGCACAGCTACACCATAAAATCAGCCCTACAGGGTAGGAGGTAATACACAGTTTAGATGTATATATATTTCATGAGACTACTTAACTAGGTACATAAAATTCCAGTTTGAGCCAACTGTATAAATTACATTGACATGATTACAATCAGAGTGTAAAACCACAGTATTTTTTAACACAAAGTGGCTTCAAGGGTGAAAATCAAAGAACAGTTGATTGCATTTGGTACACAAGGAGACGATTTATAAAATGAAGAGATGATATTTTCCCAAACAAAATTTCACACTCTAACATTGGTGGAAGAAGA
The DNA here is from genome assembly GCA_013397075.1 of Rhabdornis inornatus. Taxonomy (NCBI): domain Eukaryota; kingdom Metazoa; phylum Chordata; class Aves; order Passeriformes; family Rhabdornithidae; genus Rhabdornis; species Rhabdornis inornatus. The sequence continues at coordinate 555,086 of VWZS01011053.1, forward strand.
GAATCAAAGTGCAGTTCAGACTCTGGACTTCAGAGCTGCTGTTGAGCCTACAGTACTGAGCATTCAGACCATGTCACACAGAGATCAGTATGCACAAATTGGTACCTGGGGACAACCCAGGAAACATTAAAAAGTGTAAACATGTTTTGCAAGCAAGTCTTCTAGCCTACAGCCCAAATTGAATCTAACTTCACAAAAGTGGAAATCTTGCAGTTGTTTAAAGGTAAATTATCTTCTGAGATGAGTTATTTTTTTCACAGAGGACAGCTAATTTACTGAGATTTGACCTCCTGCCCCTTTACTGACATGTACTGAATGTGAGTCTAGCCCAAGGGTAATGAATGTTGTTTGAATGAGAGATGTTTTACACCAAATTGTGACAAGGGTAATAGCATGTCACTGAGACTACAACAAATGTCAGGAAAAGGCTGAAATCATAATGGCTTTAGACTAATAATTATTTGCTGGTGGAAAAACTGCAACAGATTAATTCACCACGTATCTAGTGTGAATGTGGTACAGCTTGATGGAATGCGATCACAAGTAGCGTGTCATTGTTCCCTAGCCTTAACACATAAAGTCCAAATTGATGTAGCAAGTTACATGTCAACTAGTAGCATATTACATCCTTTGAAGAAACACATTTAAATTCATTTTGTATTAGGTCTTTTCATCTTGTTATGAATAAAAATAACATGACACTGATTACGTATATAAATCTTTACAAATTCCTAGTTCATAGATTGAATGCTGAATCAAACCAAGGAATCCAGATTATTTGAATAGAAAGCAAAGTTCTTTTACCTTTTTTTTTCCAAAAAGAAGAGATACAGGAAAGAAAATTATTTCTGATTAAGTGTGATTTTTACTTCAAAGAAACCGAATTAGATTATATTCCTGATGGTTGTCCTGTTTTTTCCTCAAGTCATCATGACTCAATAAAGTAAGAAACAGGAATAAATGCCTTTTAGTTTTATTCTTTGTTTGTTTAATAACCAGATATTGAGTTCAGCAAGAGGCTGAGAAAGCTCATTCAGGATAAATAAAATAAGTTATCAAACTGTGGGAAGAAACCTAAACTGATACCTCCTAGAGCTGCAGACCGAAAATATCTTGCAATACTCTCCACATTGCATTTATACATCTAATTAAAGCAATTGTATGCATAAATTGTTATGATTTTTGTTTTCTACTGAAAATTATAAGGCTTTTAAGCTACCCAAGATGTTTCTGGCAGACATTTTCACTAAAGCTGATATATCTCTGACAGTCAGCATGTCACTTTTCTGTCCTGGCACACATCTTAGTCCTAACTGGATTGGATCTTGCCCTGGCATTCTTCCTTGCTGTACAATACGGAATAATACAGATAAGCGTCAGAACATAGAAAACTCATGTTTATATGCTAATCCTGTATCAACCTGCTTACCCTTAAAAACCTTTACACCCCAGAGTAACTCATTTGGGAGAGTTTGTAGGTCAAAAACTAACAGCCTGCATTTTTTTCAAAAGACATGATGGTCCATGACATCAAAACCAGAGATGTTAAATGCTACACTTCAATTTTTTGCAGCAACTTTTCCATAGGTTACTCCATACTAGTCCAAGCAGCAGTTACAGAAGAGAAAGGCTACAACTCCATTAAAACCTCACCTCTAGCAAGAAGCAGAAAGATATGACAAACTGTGAAATAGGTTCCTTTACTGAACTGGAGAAAATCTGCAATCATGATTTCTTGCTTTAAAGATCATTATCAGCATCAGCCAGCCAGCAGGTGAATTAAAATTTGTCATGGTTTAACACCAGCTGGCAACTCAGCACCATGCAGCCACTCACTCAAACATCCATCAGTGTGATGAGAGAGAGAATCGAAGCAGTAAAACCAGAACAAAAATGTATCTGCAGTGTTGCTGCTAGATGGATGGAGAGTGCTGCACACAACTACACAAAACAAGAACAAACAATGGTTAGCTGGCATTAAATTTTTCAACCATATGAAAACTTTCAAAACTCACTTTTGAAACAAAAGGAAACCCCAAGTCATAATTAGCCCTAGGTTTTTCAGTTAGATTGTAGTTGTTTAAAATAGTTGTAAGAATTAGTCAGAATTAATACTGAGATGTGAAACAACCAGAAAAAAAATTGTTACAGATACTAAAAAAGAAAAACAGCAGGCCAACACAAGCTTTATGCCCAGCAATCAGGTTCTTGGTTTAAATTAGCTAGCTCATCATGAGATGGCATTGTGTGTAGTTCACACAAAGGTAAGAATTGCAATGGTGCCGAGCTAATGGAACAAAAATGGCATTAGAATATTGGACAACTCAAAAATCTTGCCTAAGAAGAGATTTCTTAGCACAATCATCGCTTCCCAGAGAATATCTTATTTTCTGCTGTGTTCTAAATCTTATAATGTCTGTAAAAAGTAACTTCTAAAACAACCATTTTGATTTACTGGTGGTTTTTGGAGAACCTTTTCTGGACACAAAGATGATGATAGTTATTGCAAGCATTTAAAGTAATACAGAACCTTGAAAACAGGAGATTAATATGAAAACAAGAAAAACAGGGTCTAGAATAGTGCCAGAATTAAAACAAATTAGCTTCTTTTTTTTTTACTTCTTTTAAATGCCTCACCCAGAATTACAGCTTAATATCAGAATATATTTTCTAGTTAAACATTAATATATAATTTCATATAACTCAGAGCTTTCATCATCTACTTGCAAACTTCAGCCAGTTAGCCTAGAATACAATTGGATAAAAAGCTCAAAATGAGCCTTGAATATCCAGGATGAGAAAAAAGACCTTTTCTCTCAATCATGCATCTGGATACTTGCTGTATAATATGGACATAAGCACCTTTGATACTGTACTGCAGTTTGTTTAGACTGCTTACAACACAAAACCAGAGAAACTTGATTTGTGATTAACTGTGTCGCTTAATCAGTTTATAACCACTGTGCCTGGAACAAGATATGAAGAAATCAGACTCAAGTATCTGTCCTAAAATAGTAATGCAATCATAAAGTAGAATATAGATAACAGGTTTTGTTGTTTTTACAATCACACACTCTCCATCTGAAATACAAAGAAAACAAAAGGTTGAAGCTGCTGATTCTGACAGCTCTTAGTTAACAGCCAGAACTCCACAGACCTTTTTTAGTATTCATGAGTCTATGCTGACTTACACAAAACCAAGATTCATCTTTTATTAAAACATAATATGTGAAATGAACGTTCTTTAATTTTCTTTCAAATAGTCATCTTCAGCTCTGTTAACTCTATTGAATTCCACTCTGTATCATCCAGGTCATATCTCATTTCCCAGTTCCAAACATCCATCAAAGACTAAAAGGTTCTGGCCTATTTTACACATTTTTAATTATGTTATAAAGACTGACAAGACACAAAATTCAGTTTGTGAAAATCTGAACAGAGAATGTTTTTATGTCAATGTCAGGCACAGTAACAGAAATGACATCACAAAATCATTAAATCAGATTAGCAACGATTTTTAAAGAAATTAATGGCATTACATCCCAGCCACAAAGAAAATGAGAGGGGAAAAGAAGCCATACACAAGGAATAAACTGTACTCCAGGAACCTTTTTGGAGCAGTTGTGCAAGTTTCCTTGTTGTTCTGCCTTTTCCTTACTGTTTTAGCTTTTACTTTTGCTATTTTAAAATTTTGTTATGCCAGTGGATGACACAATTTAGATGAGAGCATTTACTCACTCTCAAAAATAGATTAATATGATTTTACATTGCACTGAAATCAGATACAGAAGTCATAATTTCTTTTGAACTAAGGCAAAGAAAACTTAAAATTGAAAAGATGATGGCAAAACACAGAAGTCATAACTTCTTTTGAACTAAGGCAAAGAAAACTTAAAATTGAAAAGATAATGGCAAAGGACAAGTAAGCATATTGCCTAGAAACAAAATTTACACCAAGATCTAGAGTATATTAATCAAATAAATAGCCTCAGTGCAATAAAAAGCTTTATTAAAAGATTGATGACAATAAGCAAGCAATCTATTCTGAATTTATCAGCTTTCTCTGATACTGAGTGGTTCCTAATAACTCTCAGCAAAAACTTAACAAAACAAATTTTAGGGCTAATAAAATAATTTTTCTCCATGCTATAATTATAAAATGATGCAAGCTTAACACTCAAAGAAAAGTTTTTATTATCATATAAGCCCTAATGTAAATTTCACATATACATATAAATTTTAACACCTGAAAATGATGTATGAATAATAGAGCATTGATTAAACTTCTAATACTTCGATAATAGTCACTGACCATGAATCTTTTTCTCCTTGTCATGTCTGTGTATCACCTTGACTCACAAGGATAAGAAACTTTAAGAATTTCCATTTCCTTTCCTACTTAGCAGTATCCAAACAACATAAAATTTGCACAGAACTCAGTGTTCTTGCATCGTCTCATAAGTGTCCAGGGAAGGGCAACAAGGTCAATGAAGGGTTTTGAACAAGAATCCTGTGAAGAGTGGCTGAGGGAGCAGAGGTTGTTCAGCTTGGGGAAGAGGAGGGTGGACAGGGATCTTATTGCTCTCTACAACTACCTGAAAGGAATATTTTATTTTATCGGACAAATATTTTTTCTTAGTACTCTAATTTCCCGGTTTCTATGTACAATGTATCTTTTCCTTAGCCTTCCTCTAGTAACTTCTACTGGTTCCCCAGTTTTAAAACTCTACACAGTCATCTTAAAGTAATAGGAAAAAAATATTTTGTTTCCTGGTCCCCTGAGGTCTAGGCCCCTAGGAGGTTCAATGCCCTCCTAGTCTCTGCTTATACTGCAAACTCCAACTCACCGTCTCTTCTTCACCTGCCCTTGACACTTCTCTCCAGTAGACCTCTCTTAGCTGACTTCTGGGAAGGTAGCATCCCTCCCTCCGGTAGAAAGTTTTTATTGAATCAAAGTACCAACAGCTGAACAATGAAAACACACCACAGTTTCAGCTTTTTAACATGTGTGTTGCAGAACAAAGATTTAAAAATAAGAACATCTGACACAAATCCTTCTACCACCTTACTTTAGCTTCCAAAATACCTTCCTGGAAATAGGGTAGAAGGTATCAGCCAAATGCTAAGACGAAGGACTAAGTCCAAGTCTGCCTCTATGGGAGAAAGGGATCCCAAATATTTGTGGTAGGAGCATGATATTACCTCAAAGCTACAGTGACAGAGAGCAGTGTCCCTTCCTGCTGTTGAAGTTGGGGTGCTGCACACTGAGTGTCTGGATGAAGTTAAATAAAAAGGCAGCAAGAGGGATCTTGTCTGAGTAACATGGTGATAAGGTGTTGGCACTGGAAAGAGCTGAATTCAAGCTTGTTTAGGATTTCCTTAAGTATCCCAGTAGGGTGTATTACCCTCTTCAGCTGCATGTCTCCATTGACCATAGATGAAACATAAGTAAATATGCTTTTAAATCTGAGGCCTAAATTTAAGTGGGATGAATTTGGACCTAAGTACCTGTACCAGACAGGCTCATCCAAGGTAGAGGCTTTGTGACAGAGCTTTGGGGGAAGTGAGTAGGCGGAGAATATATCAAGGAGAGTGGGAGGCTGACTACTGGAACTTTATCCTGCCTTCCTTAAGAAAAGCCCAAGAGGCAGATAGGAGGCATGACAGAGAGGATTCCGTATACTTTCTTCATTTGGCTGAACACAGTGACTTTAAGGGATGAGGGACAATGGTGAAAAGTTCCTGCTGGATGCAGAAGGTAAGTCTCCACTGTGACTGTCCCACCTTCCGAGTGCCCTGGCATAGCAGGTACAAGGCTCTGCAGATAGAACCAAACAATGACGATGAAGGTTGATCTGGGCTAGAGGTGTCACTGAGGTTTAGTCAGTCTATGCCCTGTGTCAAAACTGCTTCAAAAAAGGAAAAAAAGAAGACACTCTTCTGAAGTCCAGATATGTAGAGGGACCCCCTTAGGGAGGTCTGCTGCTTCCCTAGAAACCAGGATGAAGATGAGAAGAGAAAGTTTGCTGCCAGGTAAGGCACACCATTGTTTGAGGGACAGTGTGCTGACATGGTCCTTCTGTCTGCCATCTCAGTGGAGGTAGGGGATGGGGAACCATGCTGCAACAAAGATGCTAGGGATATTGGTTTGTTAGAAACCATGGAAGTGCCTAAGACTGGTCATACATAAAGGCAGGCTTCTCTCCCAGAAGTGTGGTACCATCAATAGCCCAACAGAAGTGCATCTACACCAATGTACATAGAATGAGCAAAAAAACCCTAGAGCAGCTGGAAGCTGCTATGCAGCAGGAAAATACAGTTGTCATCACAGAAACATGGTGGTTGACTCACAACCAGGGTGCTACATTGGCTACAAAGTGTTCAGAAGGAATAAGCAAGGACAAAGAGGCAGTAGGGTAACCTATAATTTTGGGAGCATTTTGACTCTTCAGAGTTTATTGATGGTGATGATAGGGTAAAGTGTTTATGTGTAAGAACTAGGGTAAAGGCTAACAAGACATACAGTGGTGCATCCCATCCAGAATACAGGTGGGAGAACTGTCATTATCACAATCCCAAAAAGCCGTGGTGAATGGAGTTAAATCTAGTTGGCAGCTTGACATACAATTACATTTTAATCTCCAATATTTCTACTGCTTATAACAGTGGTCATATTCTCACTTTATTTTCTTGGGTCAGCAGTCTGTTTACCAGAAAAGAATAAGGATACCTTTGGGAAAGGACTGTTATTAGATCAGTCGTTTTCCCCTTCTCATAGAAAATAAATAACTGTATTTATTACTACAATGTACAGCAAAGAACAGAGGGGAAAGGATATTAAAAATATCTTTTATTGAGGTTTGCTTTGAAACAACTGTGTTTTTATTTTCTGCACCAACTCATCTTCATGATTATCAATGGATATGAAAACAGGACAAGCCATTAGACAGAAATTAGGAGATGAAAGCACACAGAAAACTTCTAGATCTGCCTATAAAACTGAAAGATTTAGGGGCTGGGGGAAAAGGCGACATGATTTCTCCACTGTTTCATGTGCAGTACTCTGAGCACATATGGAAAGTATCTTGTTTTTCATATCTATTACCAACCTGAGTTGTTGAGAGTGAGAGTATATTCTCTACTAAACAAAAAGAAAGTGAGTGGAAAGGAATAAAGATCGTAACGTACAAATTTAAGTTGAATGCATTGAAATTTTAGTGTATATAGAGAATACTTAAGATGAATGGCAAATCAATTCACTCTGCCCATACCCTTAATCCAGGAGCCTGCACTGAATAGCTTCTCAAAAGGAGTTTTCATGTTGTAAGAAAACATCTCATGTTAAAGAACATTCTTAGTTTTTGTGTTTTAAAGCTGATTGCTGTCCTAGAACTTTCTGAAATACAATTGTAAGTACCTAACCAATGATCTTGAAATTAAAAATGCAGTTGACACATGGGGGATGAAAACACCTTGTGGAGGAAAGTAGGTTTGGCTATTTCAATTCAGATTATTTTCTTTGAACCCAAAATTTCTATTTCTCACAAATTTGGGCTTAAGCTTCAAACCTGAGTGTCTCAAAAGACAGCTGCCTTGAAAAGCAGTGAATCTGGACTCGCTTAAAATTGCACCTATTTTCAGTTAAAATATTTAATTTATTTTTTTAAGGAATTAATGTTTATCATTTCATATTCCTCTTCTTTTAACATTCTTTGTCATTACTGAGGGAAAAAAAATGTGGGATAGATCATTATATACTAGCAAACCTGGGGCAATTTATACTCCCTGAGATTCTAAGACAAATTTCCACATATCTATCTGAGATTCCAGGACACTGTTCCACATCTCAATTTTTCACATTCCTCTTTGTGAAAAATTTGTCACAAAGAGAGAAAATTCACTGGGGGAAGGGGAAAATCATACATTTTGGACAAATATTTAAAGCCCAAATAAAAATTGACCTTCAGAATTACTGTTTTAACTTTCTCTACCTGTATGTGCTAGTGATGGGTCTTTATCTGTTGCAGTTTGTTTAAAGGAACTAATGAATTTGGTTCAGAACCACAAATCATTTTTATGATGTCAGCAACAAATGTACTAATGGAATTTCACTGCTCTGAGATTAAAATCATCCCTCCTTTTTTAAACATGCCGCTTGGTTTAGACCTCAGTGTTTACAGTAGTCCATGGCAGCACCAGATGTAACATCAGATATCATTGAAACTCTGTTCAGCAGGAAGAATTCAGCTACACACATTTCTGCATAAGAAGTAGCCTGAGAAAGTCCAAATCCTGGTATGTCATTCTCCTGATGTGCTGCAGGATTCTGGTTCTTGAGTAGGAGCTGAGTGAATTCATTTTCTGTACATTACTTGGATAGCACCTGCATACGTCAAAGCACATATAAGTGTTATAGCTCCACTAACATTTATTCTGAAGTGTTGCCAAAGTTGATTGCAATGATTTTAATATATTTCTGTACCTACTTAAAAATTCCATTGCTCCATGAAATCCACGTTAGTCCTTCAGCCTTTCAAGTGCTCCCCTGCCCTTAGTAGCCTTCCACTGAACTTACCAGTTTGTCGTTATCTCCCTTGAGCTGTGAGCCCTGAACTGGACACAAGACTCCCACAGGCCTCCTCCCTTATTCTGAAAAGAGATGAACAATCGTTTTCCTGGAGCTTTTGCCTTTCTTGGATGCAGCTCAGTATGCAGCAGGAATTCCTCTCCCTTGGGACTGAATATATTAGATTTTTTCAAGGTATTGGAGTACTGCCCTGGACATCACAACTTCTCAAAGATGATGGCAGCCTTTTAATGACAGCAGCCAGCTCACCTTTGAATGCATCATCTGTATACGTGTAGTTTACTGAATTTATATCCAACACAATCCTACATGATGAAAAAACTGTATACAATGGATTAATTATATTAGCAGGACTTTGTGACCTTACAGCATCTACTCATTGAGTGGAGTGGTGTACCAGATGCATAGCAGAGTTTGTCACTTTGTCCAAAAGAGACGTTCAGATGGCCACAAAAAAGTCCTGGGCAGGGCTTTTCCTAAGAAATTCTTTTGACCATCATCACAGAAAGTAATGATGTTTTATTCTACAAAAAACTGGGAAATCTTCTTTGTTATCTTGTTTAGGCCAGCAAGGAATAAATTTAACATTGTTTCTTACTGGTTTGCTCCAGAACAGGAAAAAAATTATTTTGCTTACATGAGCTGGTAATGCTGTTGCCCTTTTATTTGACAGCCCTGCCTGTACTATGTTCCCATAGACATCAGTTTGTTTTATTCTCCTTTTTGAGAAAGACGAAAATCTTTTGTCTTACCTATAAACAGGATCTCTCAACAGATACTATTAAGAGCAAAGAAACCAAACTAAAGACAAAAATAGGCATTCCAGAAGTCCCTAGGTAATTTTAAGCTTGAGTCTGAAGATGAGAGCCTCAAACATTAAATTAAAGAGACAAACCCAGGCATGATTTTTTCAGCAGTTCCTGTTTATGTTGCTCTTTCTTAATTAGCTGAATATATATTGGCAAATGTGGAAGTGAACTGCTGGTCTGCTGGACCTTCATACCTTCTGTGGCAGATGGAACTTGGGAGTCTTGGTTACAGTGAATGTTTCATATTTTTTGTAAAGATAAATAGAGGAACAGGAAAGAATAAATGCATCATTACTGTATCTTGTTTGAGCCAGTTCCTTACAAAGCTGGAAACGAAATTCAGTCCTAACAGGCAAATAAAGACAGTTTGATTCTTGGCGTTAAGTCATTAAGGTGACAGCAGAACCTCATTTTTCTATGAAGATTCTAAAATCTTTTTCCTCCAATCTTCCCTCGTCCAACATTTAGGAGTGCTTGTATGGTGAGTTTTGCTTTAGTATAGTTTTGAATCATCATCAATATTATTATTATTATTACTTCATACAGAAAATAGATAATCAATACTACATACATTATCTTTGAAGATTTTAGCTCTTCAGAGGAAAAAGTTATTTAAGTCCTGCAGCTGTAGTTCCCTGTTCTTACTATCTACAGATTTTTGAAGTTGCAGCCAATGGAGCATTTGCTTTGTTCACAGAGACCAAATAAAAAATCTGATTACTAAGCAGGGGAGTGTCATCTAGGTCTGCGCAACTCCTCTTTCATGGCCCTTGAAAATGTAGAAGCAAGGGTTGAAAAGGCCAATCTCGTTTCTTAACTTCTGTATAAGAAAGAGCATTTCAACCTCAGGCTGACCCTAGTTTTTTCTATTTAAGCTGCTGGAACAAACGAAAATATTAAAACTGTGACAGTAAGAAACTCACAAGGAGGACACAACAAAGAGAGTAAGAAGAAGAGGGAAAGGCCTCATGAAAAGAGAATAAAAAGAAGGAGGCAAATGCTCCCAAACTTGAGAATTGCAGAGGAGGCAGTCTGTGTATTTGACCTCTGCTGCAAAAGGATCTATTGAGACAAATAAAGGTACCTATTGCTTGGGATTTTAGACAACTGTCCCTGAATATTTTATGTGGCCTTTCTAGTCCTTTTACAATTGTTGGAAACTTTATTTCTGAGTCTAAATAATATTACAATTATGTTATTATAATCAAGGGGTCTCACAGGTGAAATGAGAGGAAAAGAGTAAAAACAGTTCTGCCGGTAACATATCAGATATTTTATTGAAGCATTTGGAACTAATAGGATGCAGAAAATCTAGAAAGTAAAATAATAAAAAAAAAAACTTTGCCAAAGCAACTCTTAACTTACCTGATTGTTACAATGCATTCTATCTTAAAGCGTTTACAGGTGCTAAGACGTGCTCGCCTAAAAAGATTGCATTATAAAGCAGCTATCACTCCAAGCTCTCAAGTATAGAGCTTTACAGTCCTACTTGAGAAAGGTAACCAAATAAGCAAGTTAACCCATAAGATATATTTTTTGACATCTTTGAAAGCACTTACACAAGTCTTAAATAATTAATATTTCCAAGATAATTTAAGCTGTGATTACCATTTTTCTGATGGCAAATATGATGCAAATAAAGCACAGGAGGGTAAGACAATGTCATATTCAAGATTAAGACATTGATGTTACTTCTAGTTTATTACACGTTGTTGCCAATTTATTCAATTTCTCTAATTCTTTGCCTTGACTAGCAAATATTGCAGCGTCTCAGAGTGTCTTTGAGGGTAAAGAGGATGTTCTGATAAATGCCATTGTCACTTAGTGGTGAAAGGAAAAATGTATCACCTGCTCAGTACATGCACCACAGGGAAGCCTCTGAGCTTCTTACACGTACATGGCTCAAATGCACACAGTAAATCTACCATGACAGGATACACAATTTGTCATTTGTACAAGTGTTGCTCATGCAGTGTATATGGCTTTTTCCCGTTAGAAATCCTGGTTAGAAACAAGAGATCCCTATGAAAATGAAAATCCTAGAAAACTGGGTACATCTAATAAGAAACAATGAGTGCTCCATCAGTTTTTAGGAACTGCCTCTGTTAAGACATGAGCTCACTGATAGTACCTGTCCTTGCAATAAAAATTAGGCTAATGAAAGGAAGTAAATCTGATAAATAAAGTTATTTAAAAGACTATCATTTGTTTAAGAGGCAAAGTTAAATCAGTTTTGATTTTGTTATGGACATATTACATTAACCATGCAAAAACATCCGTTCTTCCCTTCTGTTCCACAATTTGAAAGTAAATGTTTTGTTAATAAAGGAGAAATCCCAGAATATTTTTACTGTTCAACTCATTAACCTTGGGGGAGGCTCTGAACATTGGACTGACTATTTGAGGAAAACCTGAATATTGGACTAAGGTAGTAGATCTCAAAACTGGTGAAGATCAGCGATCAAATTCATCAACTCCCATCTACTCTGATGATTGCAAGGACCTAGTATCCTGCACAGGTAAATACGATTTAAAGTAGATTTCTGTTTCAATGCTGGTATAAAGAGGTTGAGAGGTAGATAGATGATAGGTAGATAGATAGATAGATAGATAGATAGATAGATAGATAGATAGATATAAATATATCTATATAGATATAGATATAGATGATATAGATATAGATAGATATAGATGATATATAGATATAGATATAGATATAGATATAGATATAGATATAGATATAGATATATAGATATAGATATAGATGATATAGATATAGATATAGATATAGATATATTAGAGATAGATAGATAGATAGATAGANATATAGATATAGATTAGATATAGATATAGATATAGATGATATAGATATAGATATATAACAGAATCAGTTAATTCACAACAGCAAAATTCTATGAATATTTGCATGCATACACTGTAGATGTTGTTTATATAAAAGCTGTTTATTAATGATTATTCTTTCTAGTTCCCCAGGATACCACTTATAAGAGGTCCTAACTAAAGGGGAAAAAAACCCAAAACCATAAACTACCCCAAACAAACAAAACAAAATCATTACTTCCTGTCTAGTTGGGCTAGATACTCATGATAATCTCAGTTGCCTAGCAGAAAGCACATTAATGAAAAAATAATAGCTGTTTTAGATTAAACAGCAGGCTATTAAAAAAATAGAGATAGAAGGCAGTATTAAATAGTGCCATCAATCTTTTGCAGAGCTTTAAAGATATACTCAGTTATAGTTACATTCAGTTATAGCAATGGACACTCATAAGCAGGTGTCTGCTAACAATTGGCACCCAGCAGCGTCTCAACTGTCACATTTGTTTAGATCTCTTAGCCATAAATCCTTTTTCATATATTTAGAAAATTGCTGAAATAAGCTATCAGCTATTAACAGTCTCATGCTGTGAAAATAGCTTTTCTAAAATATTTCTACTGTCTAGTCCCAACAATTTCTGCCCAATAATGTTTCTAAGGACATATTAGCTTTTGTTATGACCCCTATATAAAGACTATCTTCAAAACCCTGTAGAATAAACACAGAAATAAAACAATCTATTAGAAGAAAGAAATTATCAAACTGTAGAGGCATTCATCTTGTTCTGTGGAGACAGGAGAGAGCTTGGATTATTCAGCTTGGAGAAGAGAAAGTTCTAGGGAGACCTCGGAGAAACCTTTTAGTACCTAAAGGGGGCTACAAGAGAACTGGAGAGGGAATTCTACAGGAGCATGTAGTGATACGACAAATGATAATGGCTTTAAACTGAAAGAGGGCAGATTTATGTTAAATATTAGGAACAAATTATTTACTGTGAGGGCGAAGGGGCACTGGAACAGGTTGTTCAGACAAGTTGTGGGTGCCCCATCCCTGGAAGTGCCCAAGGCGAGGTTGCACAGGTCTTTGAATAACCTGGTCTAGTGGAAGGTGCCTCTTCCAATGTCAGAGGAGTTGGAGCTAGATGATCTTTAGGATTCCCTCCAATCCAGGCTATTCTATGATTCTATGATTCATCTGCTAAGAAAGTCCAAGAACGGACTAAATTCATATAACAGCGCCAGTAACCAATGCTGAGATTGGTTGCTGTTTAAGATTTAAAGATTTGTATCAATGTTCCAGTGAGATAAGAGCTTAAATACCTATCATTTTATTATTATCTCGTATGGGAATTTAATTCAGCAAAATATTGTACACACTCCCTTATCTAACTGGATATTGGTCCATCCTTTATCACTTATTTTTAATTTCAAGTAAATGTAGAGGAATTCATGGGAATCTTCATTTTCAGTGCAGAGCAAGCTCTACAAAGGATAAGAATTGATGTTGCTGTCATGCCAATCAAAGCTAAAAGCTTTTTGAATGAGTACTCAAATCAAGTTGATACTAAATGTCATTTCTTTCCTACCTCATGGCTGATTGGGCTACAAATTTACAGTTATCAGGAAAAAAGTCTGTGTGCATTTTGGAGGAACCACCTAAGCTTAAGTACTGAAAAAGAATGGAAAGCAAAAGCAGAAGTATTCAATAATTTTAATTTTATTATGAAAAAGACAATTATTAGAGTCCCAAAATACAGTAGTTACAATACACAGAGGTAACACAAAGTGTAATGTGACTAGCTTGTTCCAGAGAATAATAATGTTCTATGGCAAAATTCTGATTTCATCTAAGAGTATTTCAAAATAATTTAAGCAATTTTTTAAAAACTAAACATACAAAACAAAACTACAAAACCCAAACAAAAACAACAACAACAACAACAACATCAGAACAGGAGTTGAGGAATCGATCATTATCTGACAGGTATGTCACTTGATAGTGGCAACAGTTTTGGCTTTAAAACTTTTATTTCTCTGGGTAAAATGGAATAAAGATAGACTGTTATGTTTTACAGATATGCGTAATTACCAATATTGCAAAAGCGTATTATACAGAGTAAAAATGTATTTAAAGATTTGTTCAAGATAACCGTCAACAGTTCTGTAACTAGAACCAGAGTTCAATAGCTCTGCAGATATCTTAATGGTCTGGATACAAATTTGAGCTAGGAATAAGGACATAAACATCTTGGATAGACAGTTTTAGAAAAGGAAGATAGGGAGGTATTATGTCAATTCATTTTTCAATCAATCTTATCTTAAAAATCTGCCTGCAAATACCATCCCACCTGAGGCAGAAGGCAGAAATATCTTTTAAAGAGGCAGAAATTGAGTTCTATTGGGTCAAAACCACCCTGAGACTTCGTTCTATGACCCAGTTACATAGAAAGTAATTCATTTGTTCACACCAGAATCTTTGAAATTTAATAAAAATATGCACATCCACAAGCCAGTTAATTTCATATATTTCCTCTCTATTGGTTATAAAAGGGTAGACTGTAATTTGCACATAGACATGTAACATTTAAAAATCTAACTTAGGCAAAGGAATCTTATCAATCATTTCTATGACACACAGTCATAGAAAGCAGAGAAAATTACTTTAAACTTAAGCAGATAAAGGTGTGTGGCATTTACCAAGCTAGGATTCTACTGGATTTCATATAAGGAGCAACTAACTGAACTGTCACACCTATTTTTATATAAATATAAATATAAATATAAATATAAATATAAATATAAATATAAATATAAATATAAATAATATAAATATAAATATGTATGTATGTATATAAAATAGTTTATGTTATAAAAGAGAGTATGTGCAACATATAATGCCCATATAAAGCACTAAACATGTACATACATGCACAATGTGTAGGCAAGTGCAGAAAAAAATTAAGCAATTTTCTGAGAAGGCCAAGCAAAAGGAAAAGATTTTCTTCTTGTTAAATATTTTCCATCTAAATCGTTTGTGAACATTTACAGCTGTTAGACAGAAAAGAAACAAGAGATACCAAACACAGAAATCCAAAATCTCCGGTTTATGTGTCGTGCTAGTAAAGCACTCATGCAGCGCACTGTTATATACACCCTTGGAAATAAAGCATAGTTACTTGAGCCAAATAGAAAGATGTTGAAACCCTGGAACATAAATCTGAATTTTAAAGACTGTCAAGTTAAACCTATTAAGTCAACATTGGACAAAGAAGGAAACAACTCATTTTCCAAAGAAACTTTCCATATATAAACACAAGAGAACAAATTTAAATTAGCATAGAAAATTTCTTTGTTTCATGCTTAACTTCTCTTTCCTATTACTATTACTTAATTTTAATTTTGTGCAATACATGGCACATAACAGCTCAAGGGATTTGTATTTAAAGTTTCATTGCTTTGAACTCTTTTTAGTAATAAAGGATTTTAGCATGGTTTTTAATGCACAAAGATAATGAAATTCTAAGTACCTCTACTAAGCTGGAGATGCAAATTCAGGCAATGAACCCAGTCTTGCAATTAAACCACACTGAAAAACGTAAGGGACTCTGGCATGCAAATGAGCTTAGTCACCACTCCTAAGTCCAAGTAGAGACTTGGAATAAATCAATATGTTTTATTTTTAATATGTCCATGTTTTCAAATCAAATCAGGGATACCTGAGTCATTAAAGTAGGTATGAGCCAGAAGGTAGTTTCTCTCATGGATACTCCCCCAAAAAATTTTTCAACTTTATTTTGCATGCGACATTATAGCCAAGCATATTGTATGAGACCAGTTTAGGAAAGCTGAACATATAAGAATCAAGAAAAGCAAAAGTTAGATATGAAAATTAAGACTATCAATTCAAATTATGACTGCAACAATAATGCAAAGGTAAATCATTCTTTCTGATTCAACTGTTTATATGCAATTTCCAAGAATCTGTGTCAGAAGAACGGGAATAACAAAGTGTATCCTTGTTCTCATATGCACCCTCAAGTGCTTCTGAGAAGTGTTGAAAATATTCCCTTGGTCCTGATGCTCTGGTAGCTTATCTTAATTGCTCTTCATTTCACTAGGCTGAGCAACTGGCAAAGCAAATTCATGTCACAAAGGATTGTGTTCATTGCACAGCACTCTAATACCTGATTATGAACTTCATTTTATCTAACTGTAACTGCTTAAAAAATCAGTGTCTAGGGTAAAGCAGATATTGAGGCCTCTTTGGAGAGAATGCAGAGCAACAAGCACTTCTGGAACCTAATAGAGCCCCAAAAAAGACAAGTTTAAGACTCTTACCTCTCCTTGTTGTTTAAAATAGAGCATAAAACACTAACTTAGACACCTACCTTATGCATGGCAAAGGTTGAATGAGATTAATCACCCTCTTAAGGAGAAATGCATTTCAGAGAACACCTGGCAGTACAGCTTCCTTCTCTTTTTCCATTGCGTGGAGTATTTCTGACACAAACTGTCAGATAGAAAGCCTGTAGCCGAGTGAACTGATATTATGAAAGAGCTGCACATATATAGCCATCTTTGAGTGAAACTTAGTAGTATTTAGAAATAGAGAGAGAGCAGAAAATAAGAATTGATAGATAAGAAAGTGAATGTGAATGTGCTTAAGATCAATTGTGATTCAAGGACAACAATATGAGAACCTCTGCTCAAGGCAGTTTCAGAGAAACACATGAGTTTCCCAGTGTTAAAAGAGACATTTTTCTTTGTGAGTTATACTAGTTTGTTTCATCCCTTCAGCTCTTAAACTCTACAGCCAAGTTCTCCATTTTGTCCATTTACATTTATACCATGCAAACTTCACAAAACATATTGTAGTCACTATAGAGTACACTAACACTAGTCCTCAGAATAGTCAGAAGAACACTGATGCAGAAGGAAAGCATGCTGCATTAGCAATAATTTGTGCCTGTGTAATGTATATAAAATGCTACACTGGAGATGATTGCACTCTGCTGGACTGTATAATAGTTATGCAACATTCAAGTCAAAAGGGAGTATAAGGATTTCTGACGTAATCACTCTCACATCAGACCTGTCTTACTGGAGTTGCTATTTAGAACATATAGTCATGATTTGGCTATGGGTAAATCTTTACTATAGAGGTACAAATACTGTTCCACAGAGTCATCAATTTTTATCCTTTTAGTGTGAGTCTGATTACTCCAGAGCTGAAAAGTCCCATAAAATATTGTTAAAATGTATTTTGAAAAAACATAAATGAAAAAAATTATTCTTTCAGCTGACTGCATTTGCATTTTTTTTAAATTTCACCCATTTTTATGATTTTGAAAGAATTTAATTTTTTTTCCTGAATATTTCAATTTTATAATTTTGATGTCAGTACCTGTTTCAGTTTTATTTGTTTGTCCATTTTTTAAAAGGATCCTGACCCATCCTTGACTGGCAAATCCTAGAATTCAGGATCCTAGCCACAGGACCACATAGCAAATATTAAAGTAATACATTATATCCAACTCAAATAAATAAGCTGGCCACCAAAAAGCAGCTTTCTTTGTTTATTAAAAAAAAAAAATCCTAGTAGGCAAAAAATCTGATATCAAGGTAAAAAACCATTTGTTCACACTGGTTATTGCCTGTTTGAGAGCAAGAGCATACTGTGGGTAGACCAAAATAAAAGACAGGGTCATTTGTAGCTTAGCTCAAAGTGTTTCCCGAAGGGAAACTGTAGCTTCTCTACACAGTGGGAAATGTCATCTGAGGAGAGCACACTGTTCAAATGGTTAAGAACAATACTGGATTTATATATCCATACCCCTACATGTCCAAACAGAGAGATCACCGCTGCAAGCAGATGTGTGCAACCATGGAACTGCTGCCCCTCCTTAAACTATAATGAGTTGATTTTCAGGTAACCAGAAAGACAAAGCGAGTGCCTCATGTCTCTAAACCATTGCATGAGTAAAGTGAACAGGCAGATGCAAACTAGGCATGTACTATTTTTTCCTGCTGTTTCAAACTCAGACTAATTATCTGGGCAAAGAGATAATTTTTTTGAAAGGATGTCTGCTCCACAAGGGTATGGTTCACATAAATATCATCTTACTGCTCGCTGTGCTTCCCTGTCTTCTCCCCCCCATATCCCAGCCTCCCATTTCAGGCATCTGAGAATGCTTCAGGGAGTTTTGCTGACAACTTGGGGACACACAAACAAGGAACTAGTGTAGCTCAGATATTTTTTATTTCATAATCTGCAAAAAACATTTTAGCTCATGACCTACAAGAAACACAAAGTACTGGAACTTCAGCTTCTTAAGATCAATTAAAGAGGAAAAAAAAAACATTTAAAATCCACTTTTTCCCTGTTAGAAATGGTGGCAAATAAGAAAAAATTAGCCATTACACTTTAAATATCTACCTTTTTCAATATATGATAGTAAGGAGGCAGCATTTTTTCAACTCTAACTGAAACATGTAAACATGGTAATTCCCATATTGTAGTTAGAATCATCATGCTCTCTTTTTTCTTTCTTTCTTGATTTGCACTCACACCTTGGAAATAACATTGATCAATCAGACATTGCAGTATACTTTTAAGGCTGTGGTAATTGTCCCTCTGAATTAAGTTCCCATGGTTCTTTAAAGATAAACATTACTCTAAAATAGTATTTAAAAAAACAGTGGATAAATCTGAAAGCATATTTTCTGGCTTGAGATGACAGAGCTCCCTTTTTACTTCAAGCAGTAAGCATGAACCCAGTGGGCAGAGATCTGAATTCTTATTTTGCCACCTACTTCTCTGTAAATAAATTTAAGTGGGATGTATACCTGCTTACTTTGGAGATATTAGCTGAGCATGTTTCTATTAAAAATACTGTAATCAGGGTAGTTATCATTAGAACAGACACTAGAGAAGAGCGAGTTGAACACTGAAAGGTCCTTAGGTTGATGCTAAGGAAGTTCCCTTTATCCATATTTTTACATTTTGCTTTCTACTACTATTTCTAAAAGCTGCTATGCAAATATCATGTCTCTGATGCCTGCCCTCAGTGATCATTGCATTAGTCCAAAGCACCCTTTAAAATTCAACAGTAGCTCTTCCAGGCTACAGCAGCAGGGTATCTTTCAAATGAATCCAGCAGAGTAGCAAAGCTCCAGTGCTGTTCAAGGCAGGTACGAAGTCTAAAAGCAATTTCACAGATGAAAGACAAGTTATCAACAGCATTACAGCCACACTGGCATATTTTCTCTGGAAATTATCTACCATATTTTAGAGAATAACGATAGAGTGGAAATATACAAGGCCCTCTGCAACTAACTTCACATGTGGCTACTGAAAGCCATCAAATCATGCCCTGTACCTGTGTCAGGAACCTGAAGGACAATGGCCCTTCACTGTGCTTTGTTGTGCTGAGCTGATTTACAAAGTGACTAACTCATGCTTCAAACGGTGTGGCAGATAAATGTTACTCTCCAGAGCGTCTGTAAGAAAGTTACTGTTGTTAAGTACATCTTCAAAACACACGACGTGCTTACTGAGTTTGTGTGCAACTCAGGCAAACATTTTCATTAATTTTTCAGTTCTTCTTCCAAGCCCTAGAGGAAACGTGCCTCAGCTTTTGTGGTTCAAGATGTGTATTTCTAGTAGCAACAGGAGACAAGCAATGCAATATCTGACTCCAGTAGCCAGTGTCATAGGCCACTTGACTGGATTTCTTGTCCTTTCTACTCGAGCTAAAATGCAGATAGTGACCTGAAGAACTGGCATTACTTTCTGTGTTGACTTCATTTTATCTAAGTTAAAGCTTCATGCAAAATCTGTGGAAAATACTGGTCTTTGTTCATACAAAGCAGCAGTTATTACACTTACAGCACATTTAGACCAGTACAACACAGGGTGTCTTGTACAAAATTTCAGATAGGAGAAATAGTTGCAAGTTGAAGAACTCCTCCTTGATATTTGTTAATCAATGCTACCTTTATTACAGTAGAGAAAAAGTAAATATTGTGCACTTACACGCAAAGGATGAAATCCTTCAGTTTGCAAACACAGTAATGAGGTTTTTGAGGGAATGATATTGATATGGGTTATTCTGTGACTGTGTGTAAGGTAGGAAAATCTGAATAAGTAAAATAAGACATTAAGCAAATGATCAATGCAGAAACCTTCACTGAAATTGGAAAAGCAAATGATAGCTGTTGAAGAGTACAGTCCAGCTTATGTATGTGACTGAGGACCTCAGAATGAACACTGGTCTCAAGGTACTCATTGTAAATATCTGATATTTCCTATTAAAGTTAATAATGTTCTCAGATTCCTGCCTCTGAGACCAGGAGAAAAGGCTACCTAGGCGCAATAAAATGTATTGAAAAAGTGGTTTCTAAGCCATAACTGCCTTTTCCAGGAGGAAAAAAAACAACTTCCAAGTTTTCTTCTATAACTATAATATAAAAAAATTAAAAGTTATTAAGTTATTTAAAAATTAAAAAACAAAATAAAAAAAAATTAAAAATTAAAATACAAAATCAATTTGCTTGCTTAGTGTGTAAACAATTCTTATCTCTGCATTTCTATTTTATCAATTCACATTGACTTACACAATATGTTTCCAAATGGTAAAATGTTAATAAAGCTCATTAGATCAGCAGGTACTCATGAAACTGCCCGCCCCCCCCATTCTGCTTTAAATTTCTTCTCCCCACAAATAAAGGGTTACAAAATTCATCACTGGACTTGCAAAAATGGACTTCTCCTAGAAACTCTTTATGATGGCTGCACTAAATGTGTCTCTTATTTCATCTAACACATCCATTTTCCTCTGCTGTTTCTCATTCAGTTTTTCCCTGGCCTTTTGTCTTCTTGTGTTTTCTTTGTATTTTTTTACCAAAATATTCCATCAAAGTGGTTCAGTCACCTCCCTTTAAAGACATTTTCTGCACTTTAACTTACTATTGAAATGGTATTAACTCATGTCTCACAGCATCAACATCATCTATTAAGAGAAAAACACTATGCAGAGATTGCTAATTTTGTGTTGAGAATTAGTAACGTTTGCAATGGAAATGAAAAAAAAAGAAAAAGAATCTTAAACACACACATGTAATCAAGTAGGGAGCAAAATGGAACTAAAAGGCCCTGAAAGCCCAAAGCTTCATGAATAAGTAAGTATTTCAACTTTAACCTTGGACTGTTTGCATTAAGTGTAAACACTGTTTTCTAAACTTTTTATGAAATTCACAAACTTTGTAAAACAAAGCTGTTTAATTAGTAATAGCTTCACACAGTGAGCTGTCAAGTAATGTATCTAAGAACCAGAATTTTCAGCTTACACAGCAACACAAACCACTCTGCTTTGTCTTTGAAAGGCAGAGCTCTAATAGGTATTCGGGGGGCACTCTGCCCAGGAGGAACTTTTACACTCAGGCAGCCATTATACAGGAATGCACAACAGTAATTTGAAAGGGTAAACTTGCTTTCCCAATGCTGAACCAGATTTTTCTAGTTGCTATAAGAAAGCCATAGTCTGTTAGATGTCTGGTGTTATTCTGGGAATTCTAAAATACAGAAGACCTTAATGCTGGAATAAAGAGAAGAGTGTTCCTCACCATCTTTCTTTTATTCAGTAATGAGCAAAATCTAGAGTATTGTGTCCAAATATTTTACATTAATTGCTTAAGTCACACTAATTAAGTCTGCTTGAAACCCAGCTGACTCTTAAATAGCATAGAATGAAGAAAGAAAACTATTAATTGCCTCTTATATTGTTCAGAAACTTGGAGGTGTGGAGTTTGGATTCAAGTCCCATGTGATTTTCACTTCAGGCTTGCTTTAAAAACCAGAATACTTTATTTAATACTTTCTTCTTTATACACAATGTATTTCAAAATTAATTTTCAGTTTTTTTGAGAGGGGCGGAGTTGCCTTTTTTACCCCAAAGGGAAACATTTCTGAGCAGTGCCCAACAAATTTGTAATAAGCACCTTAACAAGAAATTGAACTTTATATTTCTTTTACAGAGCTCATAATGCTACCTGAAAGAGCCATACATCAGTCTCACTCTGCAGATGATGAAATGGGTCTATGAAAATAGAAGACACCAATGTAAATAACTGGAAACCTTTATGTGGCCTGCAGTAGTTCTACTCATGTCAGTAACTAAACCAACATGTGATTTCATGTCAAGAAATAACTTAATATGCAGTCTCCTGACTAGCTGCTCCTGATCCTAACTGGTTAGCTGCTTGTGGAACTGCTGTTTCTGAGGTAATTCTACAGCACAGTTTGCTATTTAAGCTCCAAAAATCAAATTTGGAACATCTATTTCACAATGAGCCTTTTTTTATTCACAGTTCAAAGATTACTTTTTTCTGCTGTTTGGTCTCCTAAAACCATCTCATTTATTATTTTTTCTTTCTCCTTTGTTCCCTGTTAATTCTGTTCTTATCATTTTAATGTGATTTTGTTCTCCATCAAAGAATTGCCACTGCAGCTTGCATGATGATCAAATGGACTGGATGATCTAATTCATCTTTATCATCTTTCCTTACTTTAAAGCATAAATCACATCTTCACTCATAAACATGTTCAGATCTACAGCCAGAGGTTATAGAATTAGCCTAGGAGACATGAAGTTCCTTCGTGTATTTCTCAGCTAATATTTTTCTTTCTGAAAGGTTTCTGTCTGCTACCAGCAATTTAGTGAGAAGCCGAGACATGAAAATAACCTCCTATCTTGTTTATTCAGGAAGAACACTGAGCAAAAAGTCTAAGCAGACTGTACATGGCAAAAAAAAATACTTTAGATGGGCTATTTCTGCAAGGAAGAAACTCTTAATGAAATGTGTGATTACATGCATTTTCCCACATTGCATACTGGAGTCTCAGATATATGAGGTTTTCTCACTATAAAACCCAAACTAGATAATATAATTGGTCTAAAATGACAACCTCCTGTCTAAAGATAAGAAGGATTGGTTCTGTACTCTGTTCTCCCTCTGACTGTATCTTCCTTTCTTCCCTGTATGAATTGATGAGAGTGTTTAAACTTTTTCATAGTTCTCTTTGAGATCTAAGAAAGAAAAGAGACATGTAAATGTCAAGTGTCATATTTAACTGCCTATATATCTTCCTGATAACATAGCTGTATTGTCAAAATAGTATTCTAGAGGCAGCCACAGACAAAGGAAAAGAGTACAAGTGAGGAGAAATATTCACTTTATTTCATGAGTCTTTGTAATATAGTTAGGGCAGAGATGGGGACAGAGAATCACAGAGGGACTACTGTTTGTGTGAGGGATAAAGCCATAAATATTTTTCCAATATATACTATGTTTTCAAAAGGGAAATAATGTCAAACAAATTTATGTAAATTTTACTGATAGCTAAAACATATCAGGAGGTGTCTCCTAAGATACAACTTAAAACACATTTCTGATGCCCACAGTTATCACTGACCTGAAGAGTTTTCTTTCATTTGTAAACAGAAATACCTTGAAGCAGCAAGGAGATTTTTTTATTTGAAATGTAAATCCCCAGTGTATATATTTACTTTAGAAGATCTTGTATGCCTGTGAATTTGATTTTTCCAATGTGTTTTTTCACCTGGTTGAATAAAACCACTTCCATTCACCCGCAAACTTTTTCTTTCCTCTGTTATCAGACAGCCACAGCAATGACAGCCACAGCAATAACAGCCACAGCAGTTTCTTTCTGTGCCATTATCAGAGTGCAACAAGGCTCTTAAAAACACTGAACTTTCCCTTCCTTCCGTGGCTATTTATTTGCCACACAGCCTGTGAGTTAATACAGGGTGGGATTTAATTTGGCTTGCTAGATTAGGGCTGCCCTATTTGGACAACAGATCTCAAGACATTATGCAGCTAGGCTAGATTCACCATGCTGCCTTCTCCTTAAAGCTCACCTCAGAGAAGCAAATGAAATAGAGGCATAAAATCAGAGTTCTGCAGATGGTCAGGCAAGAGGCCAGGCAAATAACAGGAGAGAAGAAACAGAGTCAGGGCTTCATCTGAGCCCTGGGGAGTCCTTGAAGACTGCAGGAGCATATTGTCCACCTCTTGCTGTAGGAAATACTGCAGTATGTGAGGCTTTATAGACACAGCATCAGTTCCAGCACGTCAATATTAATGACATTTTGAGTCAGGAGTGAAATCCAACTGACACAGACCAACCCTCCTTGTTGACTAGGGAATATTTTCTACAACTAACTCTCATTTAGGATTCTTCAATGCTGGCTTTCCTACTTTATAGCTGTGAGCTGACAAAGCTACAAATGAGGCCTCCAGTAAAAACATTTTTTAAAAAAAGCAAGCAAAAAAAACCAAACAAAAACCCAACTAACAAATAAAAACCACAACAACAACAACAACAACAAAACAAACAAACAAACAAAAAAATCAAAAAACAAAGCTTAAAAATTGTAAACTGGAATTCCTCATTAAAAAAAAAAAAACCAAACACAAGGAAGGGAAGCTGGAAAGCATCAGTAAAGAACATGCCTTTTGGTACACTTCAGCTGAAATTCAGCTTTGTTTCTTATCTGTTTTTAATATTTGTTTACAAACTTTGGTGTGGGGTAGTAATTTGTTAGCTACAGAATCAAACAATTCTTGCAGTTTCTTTTGCAGAACAATAATAATATAGATTCCCTGGCCTAGTTATGCACAGGGCTTAAGCAATTTCTTCAAGGATCTTAACACCATTAGGTATACTTTGTTATATACACAATTTTTTCTTCTTAGGGTTCCATATTTCTGGGTTCCCTTTAGCATCCTGGTTATCTTGTGTTGAATCTATAAATTTCTATAAAGAAACTTGGCAAGACCATTTGCATGTCAGGACAAGTCATGCAGATCACCTTTGAAAAGCCAGAAATGTTTACATGAAATGCAGTAAAGTAAAAATGCAATGATAAAGAATATGGTAGAAATTCTCTTTCTTAATCCAAATTAGATGTCTAATTACAGATTAGGAAAAGTAAAATTCTTTCTCCTCTAACAAACAATAACAGACAGGCACTGGTAGATGAAAACTTATCTCTCCCAGACATGGTTATTAAAGTACAAATCTTAAAATGACTCACCTTTTGAAGATGCTTATTGTGTGATTGCCCCAGGTACAGATGTTTCATCCTTGATATCTAAAGACAGACAAATCCCTTCCTACATGGAAAGCTATGAAATAGACTTGGGAGCTGGACTTTCTGGCATACAATGACAGGTATGTGTGAATTTGCAGTTCATCAACCACAGGTACTCTTGGCTTTTTACATGTCACAAATTCATGTAACCCAAAAAATTACTCAGGCTCACTGTCCTGTGAAAGTAGGAAGGTAAAATTAACCACATAGTCTCTAATTATGAAAACAGATGTAACATTCTGCAGTGTTAATAGCGCTATTCAGTGTGACTATTCCTGGCACTGACATACAATAACATGTAAATTTCTGCATCATTTAATGCAGCCATATCCATTAAACAGATCCTTTTACCCCCCTTATCAGTTTGAATCCCATTTCAGATAATGATTTTGTTTGTCTTTAGGATCAACATCATGTCTTTCAGCTTCCTCTTAAGCAGAGCAATTCATTCCTCTGAGGATATAGCTTGGCATAGCATCATGCAGTCCTGAGATCTACCTCAACATGAGCTGAAAAGTTAACTCTACTACTTTTCCCTGAATCACAATTACTCTTCTTTTTTCCCTCATAGAGCTAACATTTGCATGTGGAGTTAATGAAAATTAATTCAGATTATTTTTATGGGCCTAATGTTGAGATCTTGCTGCCAGCCTAAAATGTCCATCGACCGCTCCACGGACATGACTAGAATTCATCATAGAAGCAAGATTTTACTGTAATGTGGTCAGAGCCTCATGAACTACCTGTGAAAGTAGTGATTTGTATCACTCACAGAAATCTCTCTGCTGCTTTATATGATCATCTGTTTCTGAATGAAGCCATTTGTCTTCCAATCAGAAAAATCTGAAACTTGCTTCCACAAAGCTCGACAAGCGATGTCTATCTACCTGGCTTAGGAATAACCTTCTCACAAAGACAACAAAACCTTGAAAGATTTTGCCCAATGACACTCTGTGTTCTCTCTCCTTGGATACTTTGAAGGCTAGATCAGCCCTAAGCAATCTAGTCCAACCTTGATACTCTCCATGCTTTCAGAAAGAAGGTGGATATTATCCTGGGGTCCCTTCCAGCCTGAATCCCCTTGTGATCCCACAAGCATCTTGTCACAGCTCAAAACCAAATGAGCCTAACATTGGTTTTTCTAATATGGTGGAACACCCTTCTGGCTAGCTCTGGGCTCTGCTGGAAAGATATCCTCTGTTGCCCACACTTCCTTGAAGCCTGCTTTAGAGCCCGTTTATTTGTGACCATGAAGGGATTTCCTTGGACTAAGGATGTCCATCTGCTCCATTTCCCTTGGTGCTATGAGGTCATATCGTCAAGAACAACTCAACAATACAGAGAATCAGAACAAAAATAACAAAATTATCATGTGTGAGGATGGAATTTAGCAACCATTGTGGAAAAAATTGAAAGAACATCAAGAGAGGCTATATCAGAGTGCGATGCACTGATGTCCACTAGATTTACGAGTCACTGGGACCCCAGACACCCAAATCGAGAAACCAAGTACAATGATTAAATCTTGACAAGGCACACAGCTGGTATAGAATAGAGAAGCTAGATGAAGTCAGAACAGCCAGTAAGATTCCCAAGGCACCAGTCAAGTTTGTGGAGTTTATTCTCAGTACATCACATGACACTTTGAACATGATTCTAGGAAGAAAACAATTAAAATATTTGTTTATTCTTTCTAGCCATTGTTCTCAGACACTTCTCAGAGTTTTGTTGTGTTCAGTCATTCAAATTATGTTCTCTTTTCTTATTTTTAGTATGAAATTTTCTCCATCTTCAGGAAAATTTCACAATAATTAACTGTATTTTTCAGTTCAGGCAAACAGTCTATCAGAGTAATTTTGTACTATACTTTTTCTGTCAACGGCTACTCTGATTTTTACTATCAGGAAATTTTATCTCTACTACACATCTCTTTCTCTGGGTCATTGCTTTACAAAGTGAACAGAATTGCTTTAGCAGTCATTCCCGCCTCTGACCATCTATTTAAAACATTTTCTCTCTCTTGGAGCTCACAACCAGTAGGTAATGCATTCTCCAAATTTGTAGGTGTATTTCAAAAAGCATTTTTACACCCGCAATTTGAAAGCAGGAAATAAGCTTTCATTTGCCTTCTGTAATAGAAATTGCTTAGCTAACAGCCGGCTTAGTGCTTAAAAATTCATTTGTAAGTTAATGCATGGACATATTATGTCTATGACTTTCTCTTATCAGCCTTCTGCTTCCTCTTTTTAGAAAAAAAGTCAAATATTGATTATAATCTGATTTTTTACATAAATAAATTTAATTAAGTATATCAATATATTTTTACATACATATATTGATATACTTAATTAAATTACTATTTACTAGATAATTCCCAGGGACTGTCACTGATTAGTGTCTCTGATGTATTGACAGCTGCAGAATTCTAGCTTAAATGTCCACTGCTACTTGACATTTCTTTATTTCACTTTCAAAATATAGATGAAATACAAGACTCTTTACTCCTTCAGTTCCATCATCTGCTTCCAAATGTACATGTAAAAAAATGTACCTTTTTTTGAGCCAATGCCAACCTATACCCTTGAAGCATCCTGTTTTTGTGATAAAGGGAAAGCAAATATAAAGCAAAGGACAATTTAGACACAACTTTCTATCCTAAAGCACCTGGTGAAGCTGACCGGAGTTTATGATGTCAGTGTTCCAGTTAAGACCTGCATGACTGCAAGGAATGTTCTACATCTGTACAGAATAAATGGCAAGTTTCTTTTAGCCCCTTACTAACACAGCCTCTTCATGATTTATTCTTTTGCATTTCTCATCAGCTGAACTTGTGTATATTTCAACTGCATGGGTTGTGAAATAGGTTTGGCAGGAGATTAATGTGACAAGTATCATCCACAGGCTTGCTTAAGGAGCTATCATCTCCACAAGGGTAGCAAATGGTATGAAGTAGTCCCTAGACATTAAATTTCCTTATTGGTTTGCCCGTTCAGGCACTGAATATATCAATAAAGCAAGTGGCTCAAAGGGAACAAGTGCCACTTGTATCCCCACCATGCCAAGTGTGTTAATTGACTGCAAAGTAGCTATTGTTTCTATTTCCCATCAGACTTAATATAAGTCTATTAATTTAAATAAATACTTTTTTTTTCATTTTTCCAAAGAAAACTGTACAACAGTAAAAGTAAAGAGTTCACATTTTTATGAACTATCATATAGGTTTGTATATCATTTTACAGCTTCTGGTGGCCATTAACTTTCCCATATTCATTTTATCAAAACAGATGAAAAAATGTGCTTGAAAACTTTGATTTCAGCTGACCATGACACCTGATTTTGAAAACTAATTTGTATCCTTTAAAATCTAAAAAGCCTCTCACTTTTCTAGCATGATATTTTATTGCTGTAATTGAGCCACAATACCATGTGTAAAAACAGCAGTTTCTTGAAAAAAATCACATTAAGGAGAAAACAAGTACATTTTTACTTGCCTGAAAAATGATAAATATTGTTGCTTTAAACTGTAGGACAAGCCATAAGACAAGTTGCTAGGAAAGTAGTACATAAAACACAATCAGAAAAAATAAACCCAAAAGTGGTCTGAATATACACAGTTCCTGTTGCTGTTACTTTTTTATTCTTTTTTTTTCCCTACATCTCATTCTGAATATACTATGTTTGGTTTTAAGCTGAAAAAGGGTAGATTTAAATGGCACATTAAGAAGAAATTCTTTACTGTGAGGTGAGGCCCTGGAACAGATTGGCCTGAGAAGTTGTTATGTCCTGTCCCTGGAAGTGTTCAAGGCCAGGCTGGATGGAGGTCTGAGAAACTTGGTCTAGTGGAAGGTGTCCCTGTCAAAGGCAGGGGAGTTGAAGCTAGATGACCCTTTAAGTCCCTTCTGAACAAAATGGTTTTATGATACAGTGATCCTATATGTTCTATAGGGCTGAGTATAAACAGTACTTACTTTTTTCTCAACTCAAGTTCCAAGAGATAAGAGTTACTGATAAACCCCCAAAAATTCTCATTTCTGGGTAGAATTTCTTGATATTTGTGTATAAAAATCACCTATCCTTTTAGTAGAAGAAAAGAAGTTATATTATCTATTTACTTTGCAAATATTTTTTGCAGACTGTGGAAAGAAGGAGACAAGAAAAATACATGACACATTTGCACCGTTGTGAACCCAATTCTTTAGCTTTCCTGAGCCACAATCCACTTAGGCATAGACCTATTCAAAAACAAGTGAAGGGTACATCTACACTTAGGAATAACTTTTCAAGCAAATTCACCCTTGAACCTCGATTTCCTTTTTGGTGTGGATAGAATACTGCAGAAGACAAGTTTTATTGTCCTCTGACATTGTCTTGCAACAACATGCTAACGAAGCTTTATGTCCTCAAATACCATTGCATACCTTCATTTTCAAGTTAAAAGTACACCATTTTAGTGAGCTGTGCTAACTCTGAATTTAAAACAAATAACACACACATAAAAAGTGGGTTTTTTAGTCCTAAATTCTGTACTCCTAGCTCAGGGGAGATGAGAAAGCAAATCTTATACAACGTGGATGCGTCCAGCCTTTCTGTGAGGGAGCACCCTTGGGCATGTGGACATAAGAACTCATCTCTACCAACTTCAGCTCCAGAACTCACTGTCCAAGGCAGAGGTACTTCATAGTGTTGGTCTTCTGAAAACAGGGTGGAAATCCACTGATCAATATTCCCAGCAGGGCTGGAAACTCACCCAACAGGAAGGGTACTGGTACTATGTGCAGTAGACAGGTGAAGTATTATTTAATATATTTCATTATTGTTTCTAATAACCACTTTATAGATCCCTTCCTACTTTCTCAGAGACTAACAACAGTCTGGAAAAGTTCAGGATCACATTATATTGGCAGAGATAAGAGGCAAAACAGCAGAACAGCCCTTGACAGATATGAGGGCAAAATGATGGGCTTCACATCATAACCCCACCGTATGAGAACCCATGTTTTGTCTTCCCATATGAGAAGCTTTCAGTGAGTCAAAGACTGGGTTGACCAGCTGGGACCATCACAGAGAGTCCCAAGTTGGGAAAATACATGCAGCACAGCATGGCCAGTGGGAGATATGTGGGTTTACATCAGTATGCTAAGATTCACCTCTGAAATTCTCACTATGACTTGTGTAATCTTGTGGCATGCCTAGAGACTACAGATTTAGAAATATTTAAGACACATAAGATTAAAACTAACCAAGAGGGGTTTTAAGTTACTTTGTTTTCACACAATATACAAAGGGATCATAGACTGACCTTGTTTTTGGTGGATTTGAGATTTAATGTTACTTACTCCTACAGGAGTATATTTAATGCACTGACACTATTCTGCAGCCACCTGTGAGTTACTGATTAGACAGAATATGTAAGAAAAAAAAGGTATCTTTGGGAAAATATAAGAACAAAAAAATGTCACTGAAACACTATTGTGTATTCCCTTTGGAAACCTTAATTTAAGGTAATAACACTTCAGGAGTGAGCAATGTTTTTCTAATTGCTTGTATTATCTCCTTACCAGTGTTTCACAACAGGTAGTAGATAGATTGTAGCTGGCAAATCTCTAAAGACTCTAGACAGAAGCA
This sequence comes from Rhabdornis inornatus, assembly GCA_013397075.1. NCBI lineage: Eukaryota > Metazoa > Chordata > Aves > Passeriformes > Rhabdornithidae > Rhabdornis > Rhabdornis inornatus. The sequence goes on from VWZS01011053.1 coordinate 586,120, forward strand.
TAAACACACAAGAAAAAAAAATAATTTCAGTGATTACCTTCCAAGCCTTTAATAAAAGTAGTTAAGACCTGATTTAAAAGCCTCCCCTCTGATGGTAATAGCCTATTTGTCAGATGTTAGTGTACAGTGATGATAGTCATTGCACAGTAAAATGCTTAGCATTTACCACTAAATGGTGATTCTTTTTTTTTCAATTTTTTTTCTCTCTAGGTGTTTGTATCATGGCAAGTGTTGACAAGATTGGCCTGAACATTGGCTCTCTAACCCCAAATGCATCAAGATTTAAAACAAATTTTGGAACTGTACACTTACTCATATGAAAGGAAAGCTATTGCACATCAACAAATAAGAAATATGTCTAATTCATAGACTGAAAGGAAAGCTATTGCACACTAACAAATAAGAAATATGTCTAAGTGCCAACATGATATAATTCTTAAAATGAAAAGGACTTATATTCACTCTAAATAAACACTGAACTAAGGTTTAGCCCATTACAGATGTCACCTTTGAGTTGAAACAGTCTCTTCCTTTAGACTGAAATGGGACTTTCATCAATGGACATATTTCTCTGTAAATTATAGCCCTCAGATTCTGTCTTTTAGAATATTATGTCTGTCTTTCACAGAGTTTTATTACATTACTTTATGAATGAGTGAGATCTTGGACTCTATTTATTTCACTCTTTTCATAGAATATAAGGTGTGGAAATACAACCACTAGTGAATATGTCCTACAGGAAAATCACTATTAGCCCTCTCTGAGGAATGCAATGGTCTTTAAAATCTCTGTGATTTTTTCCCCATAAATTTACATTAAATTATGGACTAACAGTGATGAAAGAAGAAATACTAAAAATTTTGTTTAGTACACAGAAACAGAAATACTTCTTTATTTATTTTTATTTTATTTAAAATGAATTCTTGTATATGGTCTTTATTTAAACCAGCAAAGTTAATAAATGTGTGATAGCAATAAGTCTTCTGGAAAAAAACCCTTCAGATATATTTTCCATAATCAGCTGTTACTGTATAAACAACATTGCATAAATAAGTTACTTGATATTCAGTTCATGCAATGCAGTCGACACTTCACATCATTTACTTAGGGCAAAAAAAAGGTTTCGTTCTCTTCCAAAAAATAATCAGCCTGAAGTATGTCAAATTTCCTGTGAAAAGCACTAACATTTTCTGTACGAATGACAAGATATGCACCTAATTGACAACAGATTCATTAAAAGAATAGGGGAATGTGCTCATTGCATAAAAATAATAAACTGGGGGAAAAATTAAAGAAAAACACTGAATTATTGCTAAAATTCTGCAGAGATCCCCTGTTATACTGTTGAGTGGTTATGATCACCTGGATAATTTTTTTTCCCTTTATTTAAAAAAAAAGTTTAAGAATATATTATGTTTTTTTAACTACTTCTCCCAAAATTTTCAACAACTTGCTAGCTTATTTTTATTCAAAATGTAAAGCACTATTAATATGAGATAAAATGTTTGATGATTTTATTACTATAAAAGGTACTGGTTCATTAACATATTATCCTTAATGAGTTTTCTTCCATCATTATTTCTAATTTAGTCTTCAGTAATTTACAATTACAGATTAGTTTGCTATCAGGGAATAGAAGTGCACACAAAAGCCATGTTAGGATTGTCTACTGAACATAGACAGTCTGTGTTCTGGTGACTTTTCTAGATAAGAGAGGACCTTCAGATGTTGCAGTGGTAGCAGAGAGAGTAGTATCTGGCAGACTTGTGTTCCTATGTGAACAACTTCCCAATAAACTAAGTTCCCCCTAAAAATATATCCAAATAAACAGATAACAAAGAAAAATGTTATTATTACCAAAATAGTTTATCAGATCAAGCAGAAAATCCCTCAGAATTTCACAATAAATTTCTTTAATTCCACAACAAATTCAGCATTACATACAAAACTTAAATGTAATATTTATCTGGTTTTGTCCTGAACCAGAAAGAAAGTCTGTTGCATCATCTTGAACACAAATGTTTATTAAAGCTACAGACAGGCTGATGAATATATCCCACATGGGATCCCTGGTCAAGAGGGGTTACACAGGCTCGTGTCCACTCTCCTCATGGCTTGCCCCATCAGATTGGCTGCATCAAGACCTTGTAGGTTTCAGCTTGGGGATTTCTGGCTCCTTACTGACCTCTGGTTGCCACAGGACAAAACTCGATGAGGAAGAAGGAGACTGGGTGTTATTCTCAGTTCAAGTGTTTTAAACAGTTTGAGGACTGCACTGTGGCCAACTAGACTTTTTTCTCTGAAAACAGGAAGATGTGACTGTGTTGCATAAATGGCACATTATCAGTAGGACAGGTAATGGCATCTGAGGATTCAAAGCATTCTGGGATACTACTGAAGGGCAGAGGATGTAAAAACCTTGGGCAATCTCATCCACACTGCTTACTTGGAATGAGTCACTAACACTTCCTACACTTTCCAGGAGAAAAAGGTCTTAGTTTCTTCTAAACTGTCTTTTTCCAGCAATGCTCCTCACTGAATATACTTTAAATCAACTTCCTTTTAGCACCAGAGTCTGATGATTTGGGATCACTTCTACAGTGTTGCCCTTTACTCTCACTGCATGAACAAGTGATCTAAAAACACATGAGATGTTTTGAAAAACTAATAATTTATGTTAAGCACTTTATAGAAATAGTGAAATTTGAAAATCTGGTTTTAACTCACTCTAAATCTGCACACTTTCATTAACTATGATGTTCTGATGATATTACTACTTACTCACTGCATCAAAATATCATAAGGATTGTCTAGGAAGTGACTGCAAAATAGCTTTATCTCAATTGAGGAAAAAATCACTTTTCAGGAAACCCTTTAGGCAGTCACTTAAAGCCTTTCCTGACTGAGGTTCACTAAAGTATGGGAGACTGTCCTCAGGACATAACTCTGGTGCTTCAATGGATTTTAAGGTGGAAGATAGCATCTAATGATTGTGCTCTACAGAGAGCAGCATCTGGATTTCTTTTAAAAGCAAGATGAAAATATAAACAGAAATTCAAATCTGTATATAATCTCTTCAGTAAATCAAACATTGTTATACTCCAAGAAAAAGACCCAGGTTCAAGCATACTGATGAGTATACTGTTAATTACTTTTGATTATATAATATCTTTTGGGAACTATTCTCCTTTTTTTTCACTCTTGAGACACTGTATATGAAGTGTGAGTTGTTTATTGAAACAATAAAAGATACAACCTTTAATTTATTTTCTTCTGGACAAAACGGATTAATGCACTACACCTCCTGAAGAAAAGAAAATTGCAGTATTATGATGAATTTTCTGTCTTAAGAAACCTGATAACATGTCAAATATGTTACCCAACAGAGTTTTGGAAAGAGAATTTTGCACATGTAAGTTATGTTTAAAGGAAAAAAAAACAACTAATGACTGTTTAAAAGACAGACTCGTTCTGTTCTTGGTTATGCATTCATTACTGCAAACATTACAGCCACAATACACTGCTTCATTGTTTTTTAATGTTTGATTTAATGTTAGTATATAAACCCCACTATCATCATCATAACATTACTTACTGAATTTGACAATGCTGCAGACTACAGTGGAAAGCTTGAAAAATACAATGCAGAGTGCACCAAGTTAAAACCATCTTAAATTCATCAGGAACCATTTTTTAATGTCTGAGAATGAAAGTTATATCACAGTCTACAGCTATTACTTGATTTCTCATGTTAGAGACTCTAATAGCACCCTCTCAAGATTCTGAAATTGCAGGCTGAGATGTACACAGTTTTTCTCAACTTACTTTCATCCTTTAAAAACTTTTAATTACTTTTCAGTGAAGGTGAAACTACCACAGAGACTTTACAATTATAGACACTCTCATGTCTTTTTCCAGGCAATCTCAGGCCATCTGCAGTTTATTCCTATGAATTACACAGAAGTTTCTTCAGCAGATCCACATATAAAAACTGTAAAAGGTATTGATGAAGTAGCAGCTCTTGCTAGTATTATACTACATTACGCATTTTCCTAAGTCTCTGGGCAATAGCAACCCTCATTAAAGCTCTCAGCTATCCAAAATTGACTCTCAAATATTCAGAGAGATCTCTTTTTAAAAACTCTGCAATTCCATGAAACACTTTTGAACCATATTGTTAGGACATAGACTTACTCACGTGGATTGGTTAACTATTACATATGTGGAAAAAATTAATTGGTTTTACAACACTGACTAAGAAAACAGCTGAAAAGACTGAAGCTGCACTTCCTGCCATAAGATATTTGCTGTCTTAAAATGAAAACCTCAAATTTATCAGCCCTTGTGACTGAACATGTATCCATGTTAAGAAACATGCAACAAGAAGAAAACTTCAACCATATTTTCTCACCAGTCTTATAGATATTCTCTTTTGCTGGGTAGAAATACAATTTCCAAGTTCTTTTAGGTCCTTTGGATTCATTATCAAGCATTTAAGTATTGTGGCCCCTTCAATGCAGAGGAACAGTATGATCTCAGGAGACAATGGATTTTAGTCTCTACACTTGAGGCTTGAATTGTAAGTGAAAATCTAAAAATACATCTGATTCACTACGACCTATCTCCATTTTACAATTGCTAGACAACATGCACATGTCATATTTTAGATATATAATCTCAGTTCAATTGTTTTATTAATTCTTAAATACAGATATAAAAGTAGATAGATTTTTATATGGATATATAAATATCTTCCCACTCCTTTTCAGCCTACAGACAGGTAATTATGGTTGCCCCAATACCGCAGGATTTCCCACATTACAAATTTGCATCCTGGCTATATGTCTTATCACATTATGGTTTCTACTGGATGGAAACTTGTGCATGGGTAGGCAGAAAGTCATAGTGGTATCTAGCTGTTTTCCTGACGTGGATGAACAAGCATTTAGTGAAATGTAAGTGCAGCACAGTCCAATTTCAACCACTGATATAAAGTAAAGTGCCAATTATATTCAGAAAATGCACAGTGAAACTTAATCTTCAGTAAATCTGATTATTATAATTGCAATATTAGAGTGCTGGGAGAGAGTTGCCTCTAGAATGGAGCAGTTGGATAAGATTCAGCTGTGCCTCAAGATGAACCCAACCAGCTCAGCTATACTTCTACAATCTATATTCAGCTTGGCAGTATCTCTTCTGTTACATGATATAAGGCTATGACCTATCCTGATGGAAAATTATCCAGACTCCTTTATTTATCACCGCTCAGACAGACAGTGCCAAGGACATTTCTGAAAGAATGACACCCTCAGTGCTTTGGTATTCTCAACAGACATAGGTGCTTCAGTCCATCAGATCTGCCCTGAAGTAACCAGTGCATCCTCATAACATGAATAAACACGTTCAGTGCTTCTAAACGCTTTGTGAACACACACTGGGAATTTCAGCATGTAAAAAGTTGTGGGGAAGAAATTATTAAAATTATATTGGTTATAATTGGAGTCAATAAAGTCATGAGTGGGGCAAACAGCTAAGTAGGGATTGACTATTCTTTATTCTTTGAATGAAAGCACCACAGGCTACCAAAAAAACTAGGTGTGACCTTCAAAAGAAGAAAATGTGGATCTTTACATACAGTGTAAGTAATCTGTGGAACTGCCTGCCACAAGAAAATGTAAATGGATTTTTAAGTTAAAGTGGGGACTGTGCAAGTTCATGGGATAAATTTTCATCAGTAGTTACAATCTTCAAACATATCAGCTTTTCTTGTTCAGAAATTTCTTCTGCTCCAAGTTTCTAAAGACTGTAAGACTATGCTGAGAAAGTTTTCTCAGGAAAAGCCACATTTTTTCCATTCCTATACTCTTTTCTAGACATCCACGTTTGTTTAATATTAGATAGACAATGCAGGATTTTTGTGACATGGTTTCCTACAGTGATTCTCTCTCCATCACATCTTCTTTATCATAAGTACTCCATAATCGTGAGCACAAATATTTGACCTCTGTCTTAATGAAAGAAGGCCAGTGGATGCATTTGAACAGTAGATAGACCCATTATCCATCTTTTTCCAAAGTCATTCCCTGGCTTTGTGCTCATTTCCTATGTATTAAATTTCCAGGCAAGGGCAATCCAAAGAAGTCAGAGTTAGGGAATGAAACCTTCTAATTGTCTACAAGGCAAATATGCTGCATTTCTGGGAAGTGTAAACATAACCCAGCTGATGCTCCCTGACCTTATGGATTTGTTTCTGGCCCCAATTATATCTCAGGATAATTGGAGCTCTTCTAAGTAATGACCCCAAGATCAAGTTTGCATCTACAGGTTGAAATACTGTATTACACATATTTCTTCCTTATTAGGAAAGGCAAGAATAAACACAAGACTAACATTAGTCACACTGTTTAACCTGGCACTGAGAGGTACTTGGATGTGAATGCAGTATAAGAAACAATGTCGCAGAATTTCAGAAAAAAAAAGGGATGAGGTGCAGACAGCGTAAGTGGCCCCCAGAGGTCATAACAGGTGTAAAAACAAGAAATAAGTCTTCGGCTTTCCAGTCCAATGCTTTTATCATAAAAGGATCCTCACAAGAGGGAAAACCTCTCTGGTTAACACTGCATGCTCTATTCCCAGCTGTGCCATATTCTTGTGACAGCAGCCATCAACCATTACAAAGTAACTCAAGACCCTTTTATTACAGCATTAAGCCAACCTTTCACAGACATAAAGCTGAATCAAGATCTTGATTGCCAGTCTGCCTCTGTTTAATAGCTCCAGAGAGCAAATTTATGAACGCTACTATCTTAACACCCACTTTGTTTGTATTGTTTTGTTATAGCCCTGCCCAAAGATTTAAAATGTTCAGTACCACTGAGGAGAACTGATGCTCCATGCTTAGTGCAAATACAGAACTGTAACCTCTCAGATTTTTTTTCCAGTGTATTTTCCCATATATCGGAAGTACAAAGGCAATCTAGTCATTCAAGACAAAACTTTAGACTTCTGAATTCTAACTCAGTCTTTAATCTCCATTTTTGCAAGTAGGAATAATTCTTCTGCATCTCTCACAAGAGTTACAAGGACAAATGTTATTCTTAAAGTAGATGAAAATCTGGACAGGAAATTCACTTTATGGGCTGACAATCTTACTAGGGCCTGTCCTTTTGATTCTCTCTACAATTTGTCAACATCCAGAGAACATTTTGTGCTGAGTTGTGGTACCCTAGTCATAATGGAGCAAGCGTTCCACAGTCATGGCTACAGCTAGATTGCTCAGTGCAGGTTTAGCACGGTATAGACTTTTCCACAATATTCTATACAGGTGTTTTGGGGACATTATACTGAAGTTCAGATATCGGTTATCTGGATGTCTGCATCTAAGGTAGACACCCTACTCTTTTCTTCTTGATCAATGAAATGGAATGGGCTCTTTTTTATCCTTATGATACTTTTAATCATATGTAAGTTAGAATGAGATGAATCAGTGATCCTGAGTGGTTTCTTGTGAAAGGAACAAAAATAAACTATTTTCATATTGACATTTGCACTGACAATGTCTAGATTTCGCAGAGGAATTCTACCTTTCAGTATGTGTATTTAATGAACCACAGTCCTCCAGGGGCAAGTTGAATGCTTAAGTTTTCAAGTTCTCACTATTCTTTGCTTTCTGCTCTACTGTACATCCTTTTCAGTACTTTCTGATATAGATCTTCATTTCTATCTTCCAGTAGGGAAATTGAGACTAGTGACAAAATATTTCCTCTCTTAAGGTGAGACAGTGGACATCAGCTTGGACAAGGAGTTGCCTGGTAGCAGCACTCAAAAAAATGTGAAGTGATGTACAGATCAACAGCTTTTGAAGTTGGATCTATGCATAAGGCTGTGATTCAATCATAGAAGTAAATGAAGCTTTAGCACTCCTGGTGCTGGATAAAATATTCCATCCCAAAAGCACTGATGTGATATCAACTCTTTTTCTAATCATTTGAACACATAACTATTGCCTCAGTTCAAAACTTTTTATGGGCTCATTTCTAGGAGGAAGAGATTGTTCTGTGGCAATGTATGAGAATATCAAGGAAAAAAATATCATTTTTCTGGAGCTCTGTGCAGATGTCATTTCAGAACTGCAGGTCAGCATAAAATCTCCTCTATCTATTTATAAAACTATGGTCATCACTCACCACTATGAACATCACTGTAAACTTCAGATATGAATGGCCAAAACTCCTCAGCAGTAACTAATACCTTCTGCAGTTCTGATTGCCTGTATAGTTTTTAAAGTTTCAAAATTCTCAGAGGCTGTGATTTTTAAGTCCCACATTGCACGGGACAAGAGGCAGAACCCATGTCCTTATTTCTACTGCCCCTTTTCCTCCAAAAGTTGGTTGTTTGCATAGGCAATGTCACCAATGTTACTTAAAGTTTATTGTGAAAGAATTCAAGATGTCAAATGACACCATTTCTATTTAATTTTAAAAATATATTTGTTTGCAGACATTGTGGATGTTAGTGCTGTTGAAACGCCCTTGCAATTTTGGATAATCCACATCTTCTTACTTGACCTGTAAAGTCTTTAATTAGACATTAGTCATTGGTTATGGTTCGTTTACTCTGTCTTTAGCTCTGTAGACCACTTATCATCTATCCTTCTTCTATAAGGAATAACATCCCAGACTAAAATAGATACCAAGTGGGATGAATTGCCCTCTGCAGTACTAATTCTGGTTAAACTCCATGGATTTCCTCTTGGATTACAGAAACTGTTTATCTCTTGCCTTAACTGAGATCACATGACTGCAAAGGGTGCATTTGGGAGCTGCCACTGCCTGTTGCTGAATGTTATTTGTTTTCTGCCTTGACTGTACATCACATAATCCAAACTGCCCAAAGTGAAAAGAGAGCTTCCCTATGAACCCTGCTGGGATGCAGAGTAGAGGAGGTTCTAAAGCTGAAGTAAGGAGTCAAAAAAACTTCTCTTCCTTCAAACGACAGATGCCAAAGGCACAGACTCACAGGTGCCCAGTATTCCTATTCTGAATACTAGGGTTATTTGAACAATTTTAAACTTACACATTATTCACTGACTATGACTTTTCCTTGCATATTTTATAATGTATTTCATATATTATAGATACAGATATAGATATTCATTCACGTAGATATTTGGAAGAAATGTCACAAATAGTAGTCAACAAACTGCTTTCATCTTTAAGATCTGTGATGGCTTGCATGACCAGAGTGCTGTAATGGAAGGATATGAGATCATTAGGAAGGATGGGCCAGGAAGATGAAGTAGAATAACCTGGAGTTATTGGTGGACAGTAATTTGGACACAGCCCAAAACATGCCCTTGCAGCACAGGCTGTCTTGGGCTGCCTTAGGCAAGGTATTGACAGCAGGTGAACAGAGGTGATTCTTCCCCTTTATTCAGCACTGGTGAGGCCACACCTGAAATAGTGTGTCCTCTTATGGGTTTCCCAGAATAAGAGGCACATGGACATACTAGAGACAGTCCAGTGAAGGGCAACAAAAAAAGATCAAGGGTCTGGAGCACTTCGCCTCTGAGGAAAGACACAGAGATGGGAATGTTTAGCCGAGAGGAGGGAAGGCTCATTGGGAAGATCCCAGTTCACATAAATAACCACAAGGAAAGTGTGAGAAGGATGGAACAGACTCTTCTCAGCAGTGTCCTGTGACAGGACCAGAGGCAATGGCCACAGGAAGTTCACTCTGAACATCAAGAATCACTTTTTCACTGTGAGGGTGGTGGCCTCTGGCCCTGATTGCCTGGGAAGGTTTCTGAAGTCTCCAAAATTGGTAACATTCAAAAATCATATGAGCTTGGTTTTGAGCAGAAGTGTTGATCTAGATGACCTCTAGAGGTCCCTTCCAATCTCAGCTACTCAATGAGTTCATGAATGAATCTTCTGGAACTTTCCATGAATGAATGTTTTATTTCATGTGGTATTTCACTGTAGTTGAAGCTCAGTGTACTTTTTTCTTTATACATTGCTAAATATTTCATGAAATATCATAAATATTACACGACCATTTCAGAGAGATTTCCCATGAGTGTTTCAGGAAATATCTTATGAGCATTGCTATGACACTTCATGGGCACACTTATGCTTGAAGAAAAAATATAACATCAAAAATTTCATGAGTCTTTCCAGAATACTATCCAAGTTTCTTATGAAAACTATGATATTTCAGAAATAGTTATGTTAAATACTTATTGACTATTTTCTAAGCAAGGAATTTTTTGGGTTGTTTTGCTTATGTGTTTGTTTGGTTTTTTTTAATATGCTATCTATGTCTGAAAACAAATAAAGCAGCAATAAACAAACATTTTAATCTTCTCAGGTATTTTTAGATGGTAGTTTAAATACAAAAAAAGTGTAAATTCATCACTGTCATAACCATACACACTATCAGAATACATGTCTGGAAATTCAACTTGCATCCAGGTATGGAGTTTCCTAGGGAGAGTGGAAGAATGTCTCTTTTGTGTATTTTCTTTTCCACACCTATTACCAGTTTTGTTATAACTACATGCCAGATAAATCACTGCTACATGTATTTCAGGTTTTCTCTATGGACACTTTATAGTAACTTGTGGTGTGACACATCTTAGAAGAATGTAGCTCTTGGTTGTGAAGTAATTTTCACACTGTCTGATCTGAGGTGAATACGTGATACAATATGTAATATTTACCCAGAGTGATAGGCTGCCTGAGTTACCTTCCAGTGGCAGACAGAAAGGAGACAGCTACAACTGTTTTCATGTATAGCAATCTTCAACACATGTCCTTTGTCCTTGGCACTTTTATAATGTCTTGAGCTCTGCTGAATCAGCTCTATATTCTTGCTCTTCTAAGCCCACAGAAACTCCATTCCAGAGATAACCTTATTCATGTCCTTTGAAACTCCTGGGAGGAAAAAAAAAAACAATTGTTTTTGCTTCGCCTAGCTACCTAGTCACAGTGGTTGGAAAACAAATAACACACTTATCCCTGAGTACAAGACCAGTTACAATTTCAGACCTCTGGTGATGAAAAAATAACAAGAAGTTATTATGCCTTACACATTTTATTTTGAATCAAACATGGTAATTATCACCCCAAGTTTTGGTGTAACATATTCAGCTCTTCTTCCTTCCCTATACTAGAATAGTGTGGAAACCATGAGATCTTTTCCACCTTACTTATATCACATTCTGGAACTATGCTGCCATGAGCCTTTTATGTACTATTTGAAATTGTTTGATAAATGCATACAAGTTTTGTGCAGTGCTTTTAAGAAGCGCTTGGAAGTACGTATTTGGATGGTTTGTGAGAAATTGTTGGTTGGTTGACAGGAGTCACTCCCTGCCAGTCAACCTGAGTAACTGTAGGAGCTCTCAAGCTAAAAAAAAAAAACTTGACTGACATGATACTTTTGCAAACATGTACTTTTGCAAACCAAAACAAAAAACAAACAAACAAACAAAAAAGCCCATTCAGACCAGAAATCAGAGAATCATAGTTTCCTTGAGTCACATTGATGTTCACATCAACACATCAAGAGTGAGAGAAGAAATCAGTGCCTGTCCCTCCTCTCCACCTTGTGAAGAAGCTGTTGTCTTCTATGAGGTGTTCACTCAGTCTTCTGTTCTCCCGGATTAACAAGTCAAGTGACCTCAACCACTCCTTGCATGGTTTTCACTTAAAGCCTTTCACATTCTTCATTTCTCTCCTTTGGATTATTTCTAGTAGTTTGATATCTTATATTGTTGCGGCCAAAACTGCACAAAGTACTGGAGGCTGCACCAGTTCAGAGTAAAGCAGTACAATTTCCACCATTGACCACCTGTCAGTTCTGTACTCGATGCACATTTCTCCTTATACTCTCTGTGAATCTTCCCCCTTGCAGTTTATGCCCAGTGTCTCTTATGCTTACACCATTCAGCACTGTGAAGAGCCTAGATACATTCTTTTGGAACCTTTCTCATAAGTTTTGGGGGAAAGTTATTAGGTTATGCTGAAACTTTTTATTTTCCGGACTCAACAAGACCATTTCTTTAGTCTCCCCTCACAGGGAACACACTCCAGAATATTACAAATCATAGCCAAATATTTAAGCTCAAGTTAAAAAAAATCTAGAAAAAAAATTATAACCAAAACTGAGATCTAGCAGTGCTTAGGGACTATTTTAAATCCTGTGCAATCCTCAAGGTAAAATTAATAGATTTTTTTCAATTAGTGCTCAGAAATATGGGGGTTTAAAATATTCTCTACCAGTTGCTCCCCTGTATCTTAGTATCTATATAAATCTTCATCTATGCCTTGGTATCTCTTCATCTATTTGCAATTATAAGCAGTGAAATGTTCCTCCAAAACAGTTGATCTGCAGCTGCAATATTTAACTGTATTTGTACCACATAAAAATTCCAGATAAAATGCTATGATTAAATGCTATGGTAGGATATTGTATAAACACCTGTGAAATGTCAGAAATTCTGTAGCTTTCTATAATTTTATCCATATCATCATCTATATGTTGAAGAAAATTTATTTGGATTATGTTTTCTTTTTACAGCAACAAATTTAATTATGTAAATAGTAAGTTGCTACTTACATATGGTAAGAGAGAAGGTTTCAAACAATAGTAAAAAGGGGACAATATACAAAATTATAAAGATAAATAAATGTTTTGGAAGAAGTTATATCTGGCTCCAGGCAGACAACATAAAATTCCCAAATCTAATATGTTTTGGAAACAATCCCTTTGGTCCTGTCCATGTTTCAAGCATAGAATTTTAAGGAATAAACTTGAGCCTGCTCCTGCTTCTGCATGAAACAATGGCACCCAACCTTCTTACAGTACTTCAAAAGTTTTCTGAATAATATTTCTGAATGTTTTTGAAATTCAACACAATATTTCACAAAAAGATACCTGATGCCCATATCACCATCTTCTGAGTTGCTTCAAACTTTTGCCAGACAGTGTACATCACTAATACAATATCTTCCTTGTCACAAATTTGTCTTGGGGTAGGAGAATGAATTAAATTGCTGTGCCTCTATCAGCAAATAAAACAAATCATAAACTGCTCTTAACGTCAGCTATCCCAGCATGTCATACATTCATACAGCTAAAACATTTTGCCTCACCTAACTACACATCTGCATCTTAAACCAACAAGTTGGGAATGTTTCTTGGCCACTGCTCCCTCCCAGAACCATCCTGTCACCTTATACCAGGGCACTGCTTTGCCTGCATTGAAATTTTCCCACAGAATATGTGTAGTCACTGCACAGACCATCGTAGGCCAGTACCAACATGGGTCCCCTACAACTGTTTTCTCTTACTTTCAGGAGAGTCTTAGGTAGGGCTAAAGTGTTTGTTCTCTCATTGCTCTCCACAAAAAAAAAAAAAAATCTTTTGGTCCACAACACAAGACTTCCCCAAGGAAAGAAACTAATGCTAGTTTTCCTTAACATGGGCAGACAACATAAATAGATGGAGCTTGTATATCATACTAGATTTCTTTTTTCCCATTACTAGATCATCCAGGTATCTCTCCTTTTTTATGAACTGATATGATCCTCATTCCATTGATAGTAAACATTTTTTACTCTGATAAACTAAGAAATTCAGTGGACTAAAAACCCTCCCCTAGACGGTTAGGCAGAGGCACAAGAAACAGTAGTATATTTTAACCCTGTAAGGGTGTGGATCAATGCCATTGATAAAAGGAGAATGCAAACATATGCTCCAAATAAGGCTATCATATAGTACTGAAATATGAAACTTGTACACAGTCCACGTAAACCTGAAAAATAAAGAAGTCACACAGAAATCTGCCATTGACTCATGCACAATACAAACAAGTGATGGCTGGAGGACTGCCAAGCCTGGGCATGGTAGCAGAGCATCTGTGCAAACATTAGTCAAACCCAACACTGCAAAGTAAATTTGATATTGAAGAGTTCAGGCTACACATTATCTCGTTCTAACAATTGCATGATGTGTACACTGATAGTTTAGAAAGGAATAAATTGGACTCACTGAAAAGTAAACCACACCCAATCAAGATAATACAAGTATTTGTGAAAGTGGGTGGAAGTAGAACTCAATCAGATGCCCCTTATTATCACCTATCAGAACAAACCATTAAGCAACATGCAGAAGAGCAAACTACAAGTTGGCAAGTTTGGAGTCACTTCCACTGAAATCATTAAATGTTTTCTGGAGAAAGATGATAATAATATGGAATCATAGCTGTGACATGACTGAAGACAGTTAATGGGCTACTGCTGTCATGTGTTAAAAATTTACATTCAAGAGTAATATTTGTTACCTTTTTTAATGACGTCTGTTTTTTTATTGTTGTGAATACACTGATAAAAATAGCAGCTTTCAGATTCTTTACTTTCCAAATTGGCATGAAGCTATGTCAGGGAAGATTTAGGTTGGATATAAGAAAAAGGTTCTTCACCCAGAGGTTAGCTGAGCACTGAAACAGGCTCCCCAAGGAAGTTGTCATGACACTAAGTCTGCCAGAGTTAAAGAAATGTTTGAACAATGCCCTCAGGACATGGTGTGATTCTTGAGGTGATCATTTGCAGGGCCAGGATTTGGACTTCAGTTACCCTGGTGGGTCCTTTCTAGCTCAGGATACTCTATGATTCTGTGATTTAAATTAATTTTTCACTCCCAACCTTTCTGCTTATCACATTCTTCACATTTTTTTAAATCTTCACCTTGTCAAGTTCATTTTTCCTATCTCTATGCCCAATTTGTGATGTACTCACTATAAAAAATGCTGATAAATATATTTTATAGAGAATTAAACTTTTAACAATGAGTGCATTTCATGATTTATGTTTTAATTGCCTTTTATACTGATATATTCAGGCAACTACAGGTCTTACATATAATGACTGCACTATCTTGGCCAACATCTACTTTCTGAAATTGTGCCTTGTATTAATTGTTCAAAGCATCAAGAATGTTCAAGATAATTGGTAGGAGGATAAAAATTCTAGGCAATATGCAGGGGAGAGAAGGGAAGCAATCACCCAGCTTTTCCTTACAGAGAATATTATGCTGCCAGAATAACTCCATCTTTCCAGTATTGCCAATTCCTGTGAAGGTGAACATTGCATTAAACTCACTGGTAGTACATGCTCCATGTTAACACGGGGGCAGGGGGGTTTCATGCACGGAGAGACAACTGCTGAGACATGATAGATGGCTGTTTAAATTTAGAAACCGGGAAGGCATTTAATTAAGATTTACAAGGACAGATATTGTGAGTTAAATATCAGATGATGGCTAGAAGCACATTAAAACATGTCTATAACAATTCTAATTGCCATATAACTAAGCCTTGCCATCATGTAAAGCACAAAGAATTTTGCAGCTTTGATCACAGTTTTTGCTGCCCTTGGCTAAGGATATTTACAAATTTCAGGCATCTGGATATGAAGACCTATAAGAGCCTTCACACAATCTTAGTTAGGCTTTTGATCCAGGACACTGAGAACAAAATACTAATGCCATGAGAAACAAATAACATTAGCTCACTGTGATTTATGTGCCAAAAGATTTTAAATGCCACTTGTTCATGAATGACAGAAACTTTAATCTGAAGCAAGGCTGAACAAAGCTCTTTGCTTCCTGTTCATGATATGAGCCTAAGAAAGGAAAGTTTTGCATGGCAGCCACTATCTTGTCACCTATTATGCTTATTATGGTATTAATCACAATTTAAAAATCACTTTGTTTTTGCAAAATTTTCATGAAAATATATTTGGCTTTCTAACTTACATAAGTAACTGAAGTAGCAGAAGAAATAGTCACTTCACCTCACATCTGCAACTGAACTGTAAACTGCAGCTTAACTTAATATTGTCAAATGCAATGGAGTGCATCTGTGTACCTGGGAATCGCAGTCCACATATTCTACAAGAAACAGTTTTGAAAATTAAAAGGTGTGTAGTTCTACACCTCTTAACTCTGTGAAAGCTCAGCCTAAATGATAGTGAAGGGTCTGGAAGAGAAACTGTATGAGAAGCAGCTGAAGTCTCTTGGTCTGTTCAGCCTGGAGGAGAATGAAGGGAACCTTCATTGCAATCTGCATCTTCCTTGTGAGGGGAAGAGGAGGGATAGACACTGATTTCTTCACTCTTGTGACCAGTGACAGGACGCGAGGGAACAGCCTGAAGCTGTGTCAGGGGAGGTTTAGGTTGGATATCAGAAAAAGGTTCTTCACCCAGAGGGTGGTTGGGCACCGGAACAGCTCCCCAGGGAAGTGGTCACAGCACCAAGCCTTGACAGACCTTAAGAGGTGTTTGGACAATGCTCTTGGGCACATGGTGTGGTTCTTGGGGTGGTCCTGTGAAGGGACAGGAGTTGGACTCGATGATCCTTATGGGTGCCTTCCAACTCAGCACATTCTGTGATTCTATGACTGACATACCTACTCAAGGATGAGCAAAGCTGGCTGTCTTGATGTACCTTCTATTATCTTGGTGAAAGTTATATGAGCTTATAAATAAACTCATTTGTCTTGAAAGGCACAAAAAAAAAAGGACATAGAAACTCCAAGAATTGTTGTACACGTATTTTGTGTGAATTTTTGATGGCGATTCATAATAACTGGGTGAAAAATTAGATGCACCCCGATGCACCAAATTTTCTTTATTTACCTTTTTTCTAATTGAACTGAGTCTGTATCCATTTTAGCCCAGTTTCTCTGACCTCACAGTCATTAATCATTTCCAACATATCAACATAATACCATGCTAGCCCACAGATTCCTTGGGAAGATGCAATTATGTTTATCCAGGCTGGAAAAAATGCAGTGGATAATTGGAATGAAGCAGAGAAGTTACAACGTATCATATATTTCTTGCCTAATATAATGTCATAAATTCATTCAAGATGTATTGAGTATAATGCTTTCATGCACATAGACACACAAAAAACCTCCACATTTCTAGCCATATTGTTTATATTATTATAGCCTTGAGTAAACAGGTCTGATTTCCTCTAGCAAAGTATCTATACTGGAAAGTTTCTTGTTCTGCTTGAGTTCTACTGCCCTGAAGAGTCATTTCAACAAATGGCAGAGCTTGATCACTACATGGTGCAGCACCACAGCTCCCTTTTGGAATTATATTGATTTTCTCGTTGTCATATGGACTTTGTGACATATCAGCCAGAGATCATGCTGTCGATAAATTGGGGTTATGACTTATAGACCTGTACTTTGGGCAAGTGCCATGACCATGCAGTGACCTGTGACATATTTGCTCCTCTGTAACTGAGATTACAGAAATGAGAAGATGAAGTGTTCTTGTTCTGTTGTTACTGACTTGTATGCGACTGCCAAGACATGAAAGACCTGCTGCCAGAATTCCCTTGTTGCGTACCTTTTGTCATAGTATTTTAACTATTTAAAATAGTTAAACAGTTATGAAATGTGGTGCCTGCTTTTTAACATTAAAATGTATATTAAAGATTAAGGATTGGGTCTAATTTACTTATAAATATCAATATTTTAAAAATAAAATGAAACATATACTACTACAATTTTATTCTTGGTGTTTTCCAGTGCAAGATAAAGAATATATGGGTTTACTGGTTTGAAGTTTTTTAATAAAAAAATGGGTTTACTGGTTTGAATTTTTTTAATTGTATATTCCTCTTCTTGTTCCCAGTGTTTATTACAGAACCAGAATTAAAAATATTTCCAGCTTGTTTCCTAATTAATTCTGATGCATTATGATGTTCATCAATTGAGTGACTTTGTACTTCTGAAAGCCATCTATCTGCTTACCTCTAAGTAATGAACAATGAAAAATGTAATTAAAATTCCTGTAATGCTAAAAAGTAAGAAGAACATTGTGGAATATGTCTTCAAAATCTAACATTTGGTTTTCATACTGTTATTATCAAATTCATTTCACTTCCTAGAAAAATGTTTTTCGGGTTTAGAAATGCTAATTGCAATTTAAAAAATAATTAAAAAGAGGTTTAGCTCATTTTATCTCCACATCATCATTGGTTTGGTCCAAAAATACTGAGCAGTCTGAAGTCTTTAATATTCTCCAACCTTGTGCTAGTTCAGAGCACACTGGTGTGCCTTTGTAAAAGGGTGATACAGAGTTTCCAGCAATGATTGCAGCTGATCCAATAGTCCTGAGCATCATTTTCTGACAAGATCATTCACCACACCTCAGAGTACTGTGTGCCTAATACTATAGCAAGTTTAATTAAAAAAACAAACCAAACTTGAAAATCTATCTGTCATTACACCAAGAAATCATACCACGTTTTCTATTTAATCTAAGATTTCTGAAAATACCCCTCATAGTTTCAGAGTATTTCAAAGTATTTTTCACCTCATGGCTTTGTGACTTCCTGCAGTGAGCAAATTTGGCACAAACAGCAAGACATCATGAATCCAGATGATTATGTGTCCTGTTGCTATATAAATTTTATTGGATATTATGCACTTTAGCAATTTTCAAGGAATAGTTATTTTGAAAAGTTGGAAAGAATAATCACAAGCTCATGAACTGTGAAGCCCATGTATATATTGAAATAAATCACCTTAATTTGGCACTGGATTTTAAAACTGTCAAATAAATCCTCAGAACGTTATAATAACAAAATAGCAGAAACATGACAATTTACACCATGATCGAGACTTTTAAACAGCAATAAATGAGTCAATCAAAAATAGTTGAAATTCGACATGCTTTCTGAACTATCATGAAAGATTGAATTTCAACAGTTATTCTTTCATTGAAAGGAAAGAAAGGAGTTAATATCAATTCGGTCCAACCAGACACCCATTCAATGTAAATTAGTTAAGAGACAGTTAAGCCAGCCAGTACCATCTGTAGAGTCAGAAGCTAGGATTTTGTTGCTGAAAAAGAAGAGGCCAAGGCTAACAGGCACTGATTTCCTTTACATCATTTAGAACTTAACCCTTTCTAAAGCTCTTTGCTCTTGGAGAGGGATTTTGGAGCAATCCAGAGACTGCAATAAGAATTAGGCATCACTGAATGATGGGTAATCTGTGAGCATGACTTAAGGCTCCCTGAAGAACAGGGTAATAATGACATTTAATTTAAAGAGAAACAGGCATGTTCCACAGATCAGTGAACAGAAGCTTGTAACACTCAGCCAGTGGTATACTCATGTCCATGGATTAATTTAAAGAAAAGAAGATATCACTTAAATTAAAGGATTCATTTTTGAGCAAGACACATTTAAAGTTAAACTGATTTAGCGCACTCACATTTTAGGCTATTTAAATTAGATCTTGACAATTCTCTCATTCATACAAAAGCTACATTACACCCTGACCCCGTATACACCTTTTTAGGTTCCAGATGTTGAGCTGTTTGGCCATGCTTTGCCTATGTATTGAGTAAATTAATTCTTTCCATTTTGCCCAGCTGCCCTGTGAGGATGAGGAATGTCTAATCAAATCCAACAAATGTCATTTGGACACCTTGGCTGTAGTACCTACTTCCAAATTTCTGCTTCCAGTTGGCACTTGTTACAATTTAAATATCTTTCAGCATCTGGGCTGTTAATTTACATGATCAAGAGCAAGACCCAGAAACACATCTTCTGGATACCTGGAGTGGGATGTATCTTACCTATCAAAAAGATATCTCTGTCTAAGTGTCTTCATTCTCTTTCCAGGCAATGAAGAGAAACAGCCACTCTTAGGATATACCTCATCTAACTTAATATATCTGTATTAGAATAAGATTCTGTATCAACTAGGATTTTTGCTTGTATGATTTTTTACATATTGAAAGCTTTATGCACGTACTAGGAGCTCCCATCTTGGATAAGCTGACCACCACAGAAACTGTCTTGTAAACATGCAAATTTGAGGTTCAGACACCTCCTGAAGAGACTAATCTGCTGTGTGCACTTACATCTACCAAAACATAACAAGTCACTGAATTCAGCAAAATTCAGCAAAAAGTATGTTCATTTGTTCCATTTTCATTCTAAAGTGTGAAGCAAGCAATTCCAGATCCTAACTTTTATGAGAGACATGTGATTACAGCTGAGAACTAGATTTTATTAGCTTTATCTAAAAAGGCTACAATTACTTACTCAGGCCACTAAAAAGTTTAAAATAAAGATCAAGGCCCAACTCTGTCAATGCTTTCTGCTGAAATGCAGCCATTGAGACCAGCCAATAACAAAAAGTTTATAGTACCAGATACAGACTCAAGAAAGGCCACGTTACATACTTTTGTCATGCTCCATGACAGCAAACTTTTGATCTCCACTTCTAAAGGTCATTGGTCCATTTTAAAGCAGAGCCGCATCATAAAACATGCAAAGGCTGAGGCAATGATGATGTTCCATTCTCTTACTTCTCAGACAAACATATTACTGTTTAAGTCTGAGTATTTTCAAATTAGAAAATTTCAAAGAAGGAGATTTAACTAATTTATTATGGTCAAAAGGATGACAAATACCTATAAGAAATAGATATGAGGTTAACCCCAATATCAGCTGGGCATTTATATCGGCAGAAAAGACTTTCATTTTCAAAGAACATGGGGATTGCAGACACATACATTCTGCCACCTTTCATGTTGTATAATCAGAGCTACGTTCTCTCTTTCCTTGTGTTCAGGGCGTGGCAAAAATTACTCCTTTTCTATATCAGATTTAGATAATCCACTTCCAGAGCACAAGGGCTGAGAGGCCTGTGGAGGGAGTCTGCATTTTCTTCCACAGTTCTCAAATCATCCTCATCTATTGCTAGTTGAACATGAAGCAGTTTCTCTGTGGGCTTGCAGAATTAAACAAATAGCTGCTATGTGGCAGGATTTGGGCAAGGAAAGCAGCTGTGTAAAGCAGTTATTAATTCCATACCTTTCCCAATTACATGGCGATTGTACAGTCTTGGAAATAATGCAATGGTTGGAGGAGGGCTAAATTTACTGCTTAACCAATCCTCTTTGAACCCCATGTCTGGATCTATGAAAGACTATGAATTGTTTAATGTATAAAATTCACTGAGGTGAAAAAAAAGAATAATGTCTCTTAGCACCTCTAGTTGATGACCAGGCCAAAGAAATGGGAAGGGCTGGAAAATATATTGCAAAATTCATCCTTCTCGATAGCGTTCTGCAGTCTCCTTGTATCAGTGTTCCTGGAACACAGAGGCTCTTTAATTTCACAAATATGAATGTTCCTGAATTAGGCTTTGCATGGAGCATGTAAAATCCAAGCCAAACAGTTTGTTTTGCTCATTGCTTTTGTTAAAACAGACTCTTACAGGATTCCAGAGGTTAATAAATACATTAACATGCAAGAATTGGAAGCTAATGGTAAATAAAACCTTGGTAAAATGAGCTTAGGAAGTAAGAGCATTAAAAATCAATGGTTCCTTCAAAAGAGACTAATGGAACCACTTAAACTACTCTGCCATTACAAGGTTTCTTATCTTAACCAATAAAGGACTGAATAAGCAAATTAGATTATTAACACAGAAGTCAACACATCTCTGTAACTATAATAAGATTTTTTTCTGTAGTTATAGTGGGAGAGAATATAGTCACTTAGACATAGAAGAATACAGTTGAAAGACTTTTTAAAAACTTCATACTGAATCCTAAAATCACCATTTGTATTCACACAAGAACATTGCGAGCTAAATATTAGAACTTGTTGATGTGAAAATTATGCGGATTTCGGAGTTTCTGAGCACCATACTTAGTTTTAAAAAGATAAAACTATTTCATAAAGCAAAATTACAAAAATATTGACTGTTGTGTTTCTATCTTTGCCAGTATCCTTTTCTCAGTTTCTTTTCTTTATAATGCGTTAGACCATAAATACTTATTTTTCATTTAAAAAAAATCAACATGATTCTAAGTCTTTTGGTGTGTAATTAATTGTAAGTCTTGGGCAGAAAAGAGAGGATTTCAAAGATGTTGTAATATGGTCTACATACATAACTCACTCAACCGTGGTCTGCAACTACCTTCTTTTCCATTCCTGTCTAGAGATGCATTGAAGCCATAACTTCACTGCTGTTCACCAATAATAATGATTTCCACATTCAAGCCATATTTATTAAAGACTAGGATATTCCTCAAAGTTAATCAAACTAAACAATCTCTCCAGTCTTCACAGTATTCCTACTGTATTCCTCACTGTCAATGCTGAACTTTCATTTTGATTTTCCAAGATAGTCTTCCATGCTGCAAAACAGAAGCAGAATTCCTAAAGTCTATGACGCACCTTAATCTATGCAATGCCTCCCTTTCTTTCTTTCTTTACATGTGCATTTTTAGCATGAGTGAGAAAGGAAAAACTGTCTGAAAACAAAAACCCCTGATTTACTCGGAGAAAAAAAAAAGGCACAGTGCAAAGTACATGTATTATTTCTTTTCTCCCTGACTCTCCTATCTACTGCTTATTAGTAAAAATATAACTCTAGCATCTATGAAAGTCACAAGGTTACTGTTGCTTCAGCAAGTGGATGAAAAGTAGGTATGAAATAATTAACTGCCCCACTGATAAATGTGGAGGATGGTGAGAGGCCCAGAACTCCCTTGCTGGTCAACAAGCAAAGTGTTGTAAATAGCTTGCAATCATTCGAGCAGTAAAGTACTCTATGAAAGGGAAGGATTGCTATCTAGGAAAGGTGCTGGAGGTTGTAGCAGCCTAGAAGATAAGCGGCTATTTTGTATGCCTCAGACACCTATAGTTGCAGAGCCAACCAAGGATGGTTGATAACAATGTGGTGTGAGAAAAACAAGACGTGACTGGAGAAAGGGGCCATACATGGGGCAACACTTTCCTGGGACAGAGAACCTTGTTCTGGCTCTTGGAGATAAGCACAGCACAGTACAGTGCGAGCACAGGAATGAGATCAAGAAGGGGGCATGGGCTTCAGGAGATGACCAAGACCACCTAACATCCGCAAAGCCCCCTGACCCATTTTAATAAAGATCTTAAAGAACAGACTATGCATGTGAACTAATTTGCATAGAAAGTGAGAAACATATCTCCAGAGTGCAGAAAACTTGTCTATAAAAAGGTACCCTTGTAGAGCCCAGGTGGCACCCACAAGGCCCTTAATGTCTCAGCTGGATTGATACTGGAGGCAGGATTGTTGCTCTCTTTTTCACCTTTCCTTTCTTTTTCTCTCTCCCTCTTTAATCCATCTCCCCTCTCTCTCTTCCTTTTCCACCTACCCCTCTGTTCAAAATCCACTGCCTCTTGCTTATATGGAGAGATCAGGGACAAACATACCAATTTCCATGTCAAGTGTGCTATTTACTAATAAAACCTTGTAAGCTTTTGTGGACCCTATGACTTTTATCATTCCTTTCCCTCATGAGCATCTATAAATCTTGTGTGCTGCCTTCCACTTAAGGGTGGGATGCCACACAGGTGCAAAACAATGAAACATTGAGAGAGACTGAAAACAAACAGGAATGCCTTTGCCCAGCGTTTGTGCCACTTGGTCAAGCATATCAAACCAAAGTCCCAAAGAGAAGCCCTTCAAAATCTATTGTGTAATAATATGCAACCTGCTTTCTATTCTTGTCTCAGATGGCTAGCATTTGCTCATACTAGCATTAACACAATGTAAGATCAAAATGTTCTACCACCTAGTAGAAATTCAGGGTTCCACACATGTTCCTTTTCTATGTTAGATTCAGAGACTTGGAATGTGATAGAAGACTGCCCAGACTGCAAGGGATCCTAACTTGGGCACCTGTCTCTGCCTTATGAAAAACAGAGAGCATTTTACAGATCTGATGTGGCATCATTAAACTGTAAAAGCTCTCCAGACTGTTCTTTGTTATATAACTACTGACAACCCAGGCAAAATATATTTGCAATTGTGTGTACCCGGTGCCATGATGTTCAAAACAAAAGAAAAAGTGAAAAAGAAAGTATCTGATCTCTTTAGCATTGACTTATGAATATTTTTTTGTATAGAACAACAGACTGAAAAACCACCTTTCTCAGCTTTCATTAAATGCAAAAGCTATAACCCTTAGCTATCAAGCAAGTGCAAAACTTTGTTATACATGAACCAGTTGTAATAGCCATGAATAATAAACATTCTGGCCTCTCAAGAGCATTATTACGCACAACTTTCAAATCATATTCATGCACAACAAAGTATATGTGAGACATCTACACCCAAAAGATAGCATTAAAAAATACCATTTCTAGTAAAACTGAAACATATTATAATCCCTGAGTCTGGATTTTATAAATATATTTTAAGGAAACCATTTTTCATATAGTATGCTTAAAGGGAGAAATCTGCATTTAGGCATGATGATTTAGGTACTCAAATATACACTTAGGCCCATTAGTTTGATAGCTGAGGGCTAGCTTATAGCAAACACAAACAAATCATGATACTTGGATCAGAACCACCAGAGGGTTATTCCTACTTTAAAAGTGACAGTGATAAAGTGTAGTGGAAGAATATAAAGGAATGTAATGCAGCTTTCTTTAAAAATGCACACCATTTCATCATATTTCATAATATAACATACATCCAGCTATTGTTACTGAAAATCATTTTTCCATTTGCCTTGTCTGTTCTGATTTGAGAGTGTTCTTCTGCAATTTTGTAGGTTATCCTGGTGGAAAATTTATTTAGGAAGAGAATTAAAAATATTCAAGAGAATTCAGCTAAAGCCTCAGTTATATTTGTAGCATATTCACTATTCTTTTCTCATATACCTCAGACAAGAATGAATAGAATTACCTTTTCTTTTTTTTCCGAAAGAAGCAAACAAAAAATAAATTGAAAGGGTATACTATAGAAAAATATATCCATTAAGAATGGGTACAAGAATGTCAGATGTATAAATACATACAGAGGAAAGCAGTTTAAATACATATATTTGAAACCAAAAAAAGTCTGTTAGATAGCTGCCAGGATACCTAGAATTTTCCAAAGAAAGCTGAAGATAGATGTTAAAGATTAAAAAAAAAAATTAATAGCTTCAACTTTCTATAAGAAAGTTATGAGACAGAGAAGTTCTAAGTTTTAGATTAATCTTAATAAAATCAATGGTAGCACCCTTTGCCAGGATTCAATAGTTTTTTGTCCCAAAGGAGACTATGGAACACCTGGTGTGAAATCTTATAAATGCAAATGTTAAGATAAGTTTAGATTTCATTATCTGATAACAGATCATATCTTTCTACCAGGAAACCTAGTGCTTTATTTCACATGCGGATTCCAGTAATGGAAGCTGAGTCTCACATATTGAGCTTGGGATACAGCTCCAGAGGCACACATTGTCCTTGGAACAGAACTCAGGATCTATCCATAACAGTGTTAGGATCCTGGGGTCATTCACAGACTTCATCATCCCCTCCCAGCCACCTCCAGTGCTGTGGCCACCCTGCCCGTGCCCAGGACCGCATTTCGGTTCCTTCCAGAGCTGTTAGCTTGTGCTCCAGAAGCCCCACAGTAGCTCAGCTCTCCAGCACTGTCTCTGTCCCTGATCTATACCACAGCTTTGTCTCTTGACCACCCTCCTTTAACTTCAGACTGGAGCCCCTGGATGCATTCTAGACCTGGTGCACTACTGGTCATCCCAGTGGCTGTCAAAGCACCCTTCTGTCACCACCTATGCTCTGCCCACCACACTCAGTCCCTGAAGGATGGCACCCCTTCAGTGGAGCATCTGTCCTATGAGGAAAGGCTGAGAGAGCTGGGTCTGTTCAGCCTCCAGAAGGGAAGAATGAGAGGGTACCACATCAATGTCTACAATCTGGAGGGAGGTGTCAAAAGGACAGACCAGGCCCTTCTCAGTCATGCCCAGAAGTAGGACAGGAGGCAATGGGTAGAAACTGGTGCACAGGAAGTTCCACTCAAATATGAGGACAAACTCCTTTACTGTGCAATGGCTGAGCACTGGAACAGATTGTCCAGAGGGGCTGTGGAGTCTTCCTTACTGGAGACATTCAAGAACCATGTGGACACAATCCTATGCCATGTGCTCTAGGATAATCCTGCCTGAGCAGAGAGGTTGGACCAATTGTGGGCCCTTCCAACCTGACCAACTCTGTGATGCTGTGATTCTACAAGCAGAACATGGGAGGCTTGTCCTGGCTAAAAGAAGCAAACATTTAATGTTTTGCTTTATGTGAGAGGAATACGACAGAAAAAGAGCAAAATACAGTTTTGCAAGCAAAAGTATTAAAAGATAAGAAACAAAAATTTTGTCTTTAATTGTAATGGGAGCCGTATCCAGGAAGAGTGCAAATACTGCGCTTTGTATCTTTCTTGGTTTTACACCAGCCAGCAACAAAGCACTACACAGCTGGTCTGCAGTATGAGGGGAAGGAGAACTGGGAGAAGCAAAGAAACGGCTTAAGATAAGAATAGTTTGATAATTGAAAGAAAGTAAAATATTGTAGTAATAATAAAAGTAATGATAATTTTAATGGACTGGCTGATACCCTGCCTATCCCCAAGTAGCAAGCAGCATCCTCAAACTAACTGCCCCCAGTTTGTATAATGGGCATGGTATTCTATAGTATGGAATATCCACTTGATGAGTTTGGATCACCTATCCCGGCTATGCTTGCTCCAAGCTTCTGGTGCATCTGCTCACTGGCAGAGCACCAAAACTGAAAATTCCTTGATTTAGAGTAAGGACTCAGCAATAAACAAAACATCAGCATGTTATCAACAATATCCTCATACTTAATCCCAAACACAGCACTGCATCATCTGCTAGGAAAAAAAATTAACTCCCTCTCAGCTGAAATCAGGACAGTATCTTACAATTATGAATACATGTCAGAGACCTAGGCAAAAGTAAATATGTTTTGCAGAAATGCAAAAACATTTCAAAAGAAGATACTGAACCACTTATCCTTTTACCAAATTATTATTTGATTTTTATAAATTTTATTAAGTCTGATCTGTTTATACTAAACTCTTACCTTAGCAAAACAAAAAATATATTGTCATAATACCATAACTGAAGCCTTGTCATTGAATCCTTGAAAGAGAATGACATAAAGACATAGCCAATATATATCTAATTTAACCCAAGACCAGATTATGGCCTACAGGTCATTGGCTGCAAAAAATAAACTGTGAAAATAAACACACAAACACAAACACACACACAGATATAAGACTGTCAGAGTAGTGAGTATGCACAGACATACATATATGTATGTATGCAAGTAGTCTGTCTTTACTGCAACTGTCTAGTATGGGAAAAAAGACAATTACTCAGGTACACTGACTATAAATAGCAAACAAGCTAAGATTCCAAGGTACAAGTATCATAAAAAAATTTGTCTTCATTAAAATTATATACAGCCTGGTAGTTCAAGCACAAGAACTCTGTGAGCTGAGAATTTCTTTAAATTATCAGAAGGAAAAAATTCTAATGCATTCAAGAAAAGAAAGTATTTGTAAACTGTTGTGAAATTAAAAAATGAAGGAGTCTTCATTAAAAGTTCTAGAAAAACTCATTAAAATTTTCCATTTTTAGTGTCCAAAATAGGTATGAAAAAACATATATCATGTGATACACAAATCAAAATGAAATGAACGAAAAATATAGATTCCAAAACCAAACAGTGTTAGCAAAATAAGAACAAAAAGCTAAAATTGTTTGTTCAGCCTCTTCCTTTCTTGAAATGGACATGTACCAAACGAAAGATCCAGTTCCAATGAAGGTTTGGTTTCCAGTAAAAAGAGTGCTTCTTTAAATACTTTCAATCTATTTTTTTATGATACAATTCCAATACTACCTGGTACCTACATAAGGTGGAAGAACTGCTTTTATCTGCAGGAATAGTGTGTGGTCATCCAATCTGTCCTGCAAGACCTCATTGGGAGGGACCTGAGGATTAGATTTAAAACTCTTAATCAACATAAACATGTAGGACTTGATCTGAGTACACTGAGATAGAGCAATCAATGTGTCTATTATGATTTTGCTACAATAAAACTGTTAAAGCTACAGGGGCAACGGTGATCCCATGTATTTGTTGTTCTTAGTCATCTAGGGATGCAATTTATTACTTCTGTCAATTATATAGTGACAGTTCAAAAAGTGCATTGAAAATTACATACATACAGACCCATCAGTTGTCACCACAGAGCTAGATGCAGCCCCACTGATAAAAAAAAAATATACATACATATACATATATATATATATATGAAGTATTACTTCTTATTCTGATTTTCTTACTAATCTTACCAAAAAGAAGAATCTTCATACACGCAGCCTAATGGGCCGCATAATGCGAAGTTAGCAATAATAGATAAACTTAAGAGGAATCAGTCATACATATCTATTTATAAATGAAACTTCTGTGAGAATTTGCTTGCTTTTACCTTGTGACTTCTATCTATTCCCCCAGTAATCTGAATGCTTTCCAAAATCTGCCACTGAACTTCATCAAAATAAAGCCCACAGTGCACAGCCTAGCTC
Source organism: Rhabdornis inornatus (assembly GCA_013397075.1). Classification (NCBI taxonomy): domain Eukaryota; kingdom Metazoa; phylum Chordata; class Aves; order Passeriformes; family Rhabdornithidae; genus Rhabdornis; species Rhabdornis inornatus. The sequence goes on from VWZS01011053.1 coordinate 614,622, forward strand.
TCATCTTAGCACAATAAAGATATAAAATTTATTATGTATGCAAAGGACAATCTAAATAAATCATGACTTAAATGTCTGCAATCTCTAAGTTAAATAGCCTAATTTACTTGGAAACAATGTTTACAACTGAAACATAAATTGCATAAATCCAGAACCAGGAATATAGAAAATAATTTTTGTTTATTTGGGTAAATTCTTTTGCCCTTAAATCAAAGGTAATTAGATAAAACTTCACCCTCCAGTCTTTTTGTATCTAAAATTACTTCATATTTCTCAGATTCCTTTTCTAAGTAAAACTTTTTTTCCCATTCATTTTCCTTGGTTGAAATTCATGACAAAACAAATGCGCTTCCTAAAAACCTTCATATTTTCTTCTCATCTGTCAAGACTTACCACCAATTCTATCAAATTTTAGTATACATGGTTTCTTATTTTCCATCCATCTAGAACCAAGTGTAAAAGGTCCAATGAAATACTTATTTGTATTGTGTATTTTATCATTATAAACCCAGTTAAATCACATTCATTAACTTCAAAATGTCTTGCAGCAGATCCTTAGTGATTCATGTTCATACAGTTTCTCATTTTCACACATAATTTCTTTTTCTTAATCTTTTCCTTCAGCTAGGAAGGAAAGCTAAGTTTTCATGTTACTTTCTCATGCTTCCCAACTTGTTGTCCTTGTTTTAGGCAGGACAGAGATAATTTTTTTGCAGTAGCCACGAGGGGGTGGATTTGCAGCCATGTGGGCATGTCTAGTACCACCTCACAACGTCACTCAGGTAGGAAAGTAAGGGATTTCTTCTTCCGAGAAAGAGATGAGGGTGGCTTGCAGCCAGGGGGAAAAAGCACAGGCATGTAGGGTCCATCTGCCATTACCCATTGTCATTTTCAGCTTGGTTCTGCATGTAAATCATTCTCTGGTTTCTATACTGTTATTATCAGTATTGTTGCTGCTACTGTTCAGCTTCTTATCTCATTGCTTTCTCCATTAAATCATAATCTCCGCCTTTTGTGTCTCCCACCAAAGCAGGGAGGGGAACTGTTTGTGGGGTTTTTTTTAGTGGAATTACTAAATTGAAGAAGACCATTCCTAAACCATGACATCAACCTCTTCCACAAATAATAAAATGGATGTTTTCTCCCATTCATTGTCATGTCCATCATTTTCTTCCCAGCACTTTCTTCCTGCTTGTATTTCAAACTCTTCAGACGTGCCATACCTTGCAGCTAATCCTCCTTATGCTATCTATCACTGTCCTCATCTCCCCTCTGAAATATGCTGTCCTTCCTGGAACATAATGAACAGAAGATGCAGCATCCTGAAAGGACTGCAGACACAGCAGCCATGCACAAAAAAAAAAGGAGCTGACAGCATCTGAGTGTGGTCATAACCAAGTTATGGACTGAGTTATACTAATATTTGAAGAGACATTGAGATTTCTACCCAGGAAATACATGATCTGGGCTATAGTATTGGGCATGAAAGAACAAGAGCATGTTCACTCACAAATCAGAGATGTTGGGTCTGAAAATCAAAAATGCTACTTCATACTTGTGAGTAAGGCAAAACTACGATAACAGCTAATATGAATGCCAAGATTTATTGCAAAGTTTTTCATAGTTCACACAATAAATACGAATATTGAGAAACTTCCACAAATCAGGGACAGATAGCATAAATTATGCAGGGTTGTATGAAATCTAAGTTTCATACTAACACCACTAAGTGTTTTTCTTTCTGGGTAGAAAAATTAAAATAATATGCATATTAAATTCAGCATATGCTTCAGTAAGATTTCACAGTAATTTTATACGTTTCAATTATACAGAAAGCATGAAATCCCCGTTGTGAAAATAAAAAGTTAAAAACATTATGTAAGCACTGACAACGCATATTTAAGCAATGAAACAAAAATTAAATCCGAGCAAAGTATTGTGCTTCTGGATACAGACATGAAAAGACAGGTTTATTATTGTACTGCATCACTTTTCATTTGTGCCCTAAAAAGCTTTCTCTCCTTTACTGTTTCCAGTTAATGGCACTGTTATATCTCAAGCCTGCTAAAAGGGAGGGAAAAAAGATTAGGTGGCTTATAGTTAAATCATGCTACACTGATCCTATCATGAGCTTGGTTCAGTGCCATGAAAGCAAAGAAAAAATAAAAGTTTTGGCTGCTGTGGAAATGGTGAACCTTGGACGGAATGCCTACCCTGGTTTTTGATCAGCAACACTGTACTTCCTCACCTCAGAGTAGAACCATTCTTTGCATTCTTTGCATGCAGAGCACTTTGTTTGCATGGCAGAGGAGGCATTGCTGGATCATCTCTGAGGTGTTCACCATATCCATTGACAGTACAATTATTTTGGCTTTGCCGAATGGTTGGGGTTTTTTCCCTAAAAATACTTAATATAAACTGTACCCAGAGCACACAATATTAATATAAGTACCAGTTTGTACTGTCTTGTTGTCCCTTAATACATTTGGATAGTTTGCAAGAGCCATATCCAGTACATAGACTCGTGCAAAAAAATGGTAACAGAGAGAAGAAAAAGAAAATCATGAAATTGAAGTGTAATAGTTTGAAGATACCCTAACTTCTGTGACACATAAGATATTTAGTTCTGGAGCTTCCACTTCTGAGATTAGCATTCTAAGGTTCCTAGAAAGTAGTGACATTGATCACATCTAAGGAGACAGGAGAGTGCAGTTATCGGGACATAATGGAGCTCACCACTGCTCCTGCCTTATCCTATGTGCCTGATTTTCTTCAATGAGTTGACTAAAAGGGAATATCACCAAGTCTTGTCCCACAAGACAGGTGGCATGACTGTGTTATACACCTTGACATGACAGTCGGGGGGAACTCTTCTGTCACATCACTTAGATACAGCCTTTGAAACCTGGGAAAGACAACTCAGACCAAATAAGTAGGTTTTCTTGTGCAGGAAGCTGAGTCCTTCTACAGGTAAACCAGATCTCTCTATGTGGCTTCCTCTGTTCTTCTGTGAGTAAAACATGTTGGGCATGAATAGGAACAAAATATTATATATAAGGAACAAAAAAGATGAGCACGTTATTCGGAGTATAGACATTGTTTGAAAAGATGGTAAAATTAGCATCCTCTACATTTTATTCATTAGCTTAGGTTATTGGCACAAGCACTGTAATACCAACTTCCTTGTGGAAGAGGATAGCCACATAACCACAGACCCAAAAGGAGAGATGGCACTGTGCCTTCAAAACTGGGCTGCTGTGTAGCAAATGAAGCAAGGAAGGAGTCAAGAGGGAGGCACAGGTGGCTCTGATCTTGATGGATTAGAGTTAATACCACCTTCTGGTTCTTAATATACAATTTATATACAAGCTGTGACTTGTCACATGGTATTTACAGTTCAGAACTGCAATTTGTTTTGTTCTGTTCATTCCTGAGAAAAGCTTTGGGTATGTAATTATAGTTCAGTTTCATAGCTGCAAACATGCTCCCTTTTTACTGTTAGACTGCTGAAAATGTTTACATTTAACATACAAAGGACAAATTCCTCTTCTCAACCATTTTTGGAGAAGTAATGTTTCTTTTTTTCAGCTAAACTGTTTCATGTTGCTGTACAATTAGTTACACTAAAATTTAAATAAACAGTCTAAACCAAGATTTCTTATTTTAGAAACCAAAAATACTATCAGGTGACTTTATTTATAAATTAACCATCCAACTGTTTACACAAGTGGCCTGTTAAACTACAAATATTACAACAAACATACCCTAGCGGCTCTTCTATTGCTAAGTATTTATGAAACAACTAAAATATTTTAAACAAACTATTTTCCAGCAAAAATTATTTCCATGGATTCTCCAAAACCACTCTAAATGATCTGTAAATAACTACTTTTTCAAAGGAATGTTCTTAGAACTTTCCACATCAGGTCAAAAGAGAAGCTTTCTTTGTGAACAAAGAAGGGCACACAAAAAGGGACAAGAAGGAAGTTTTTCTTCATTGCGTCCTGTATTTTAGAAAACTCTGTGATACATGTTACTCATTTCTGAGATCTTGTTGAAATAATGTCATTGCCTGGCCATTGAGCCTCCATTGCTCATGAAAATTTACTTTCTAACTAAATAGTTTGAAAGGCAACAATTAACAGATGCTTTACCATAACACACTGAAAAGTTCTCATCAAGTATTGCACACCAAATATTTTCAAATATTCAGTTCTACTACTATATAAAATAAATCACATGAACTTTTTCAACTAACCAGAGATTTCCAAACTGCATTCTAGACACTGCAATTGGGCCCATGAGTCAATAGTGTAGAATATATCCAGGAGGATATATCCTTTTTAAAGCTCCACGTCTTTGTCTAAGATTGCATGGGAGCTCCATTTCAGTTAGGCAAAATGCTCCCTTCACTTAAACAAAATGGCTATAAATATATATGCTGCTATTCACATGCATCCTGCATACAAGCATTTTTTTTCACTTTTAATAAAGGTTGCAAGCAACTTAGGTATAACAGTTGTGTAGCATGATAAGTTTTCTGTTGTGCATGTCTATCCATGCATGGGAGAATACTCCCTTCATTTCATTTAAATACACTTTTGATGGCATTTCTATAGTCCAGGGCATGTAATCAAGGCACAGACAACACACATCTGATACCATCACTGAGGAGAAAAGATCCCAACGGTCATGAAACTTGTTGATAATCTCTGTGTGAGTGTGTCAAGAAATGGCTACGGCACAGACAGGCTGAGCATACACTGAAGCCATTCGTATTGCTTAGCTTCTTGCTTTCCTGCTCTTTAGAGGGTGGGTCCTGGCCACAGCACCTACCCCTTTCCCAGACAATGTCAGGCACAGCTCAAGGACAGCAGAAGACAAGGACTACTCCATTTTAGTTTGGTTTAGGTGCAGCCACCTCGCTTTGGTGTGACATTAGCTGTGTGGTTATGACTATGTGTCATGCCTTTTAAATGCATTTGGCCTCATGACTAGATGCAGAGGCCCTGAACCCATTTATTTACTAGTACATGCACAGCATTCCTCTCTCCCCTCAGCCTCCCAGCAAACACAGGAATCAGAATTTGCTCATCTGTTGCAGACTACTTTGCTTGTCAAAGAAGTCTTGCCTGGTCTGTTTCTGTACCACATCTTCCATGGATGAGTGGTTTTCAATCACTGTTAGGCAGAAATTGTATCTCTGAACACAGCTGTGCTATGTGCAGCCACCTGACAACAAGTTTCAGCAACATTAAAGTATTACTAGCCTAGGATTCACAGAAAATGTCTGTCTCCTGCTGCTGAGATGGAGTAATTGGCCCATCAGGGGTTGTCTGCCTTCAGGGAGATTCAGCTGATACAGCTTGATTGTTTCCATTCTCCCCTCTGCTTGCCTGTTTACTCCTAGCACTTTATCCAAATTCTCCCTCTTTCTCATCTCTGTTTCCCATCCCAGCATCTGATCCTGAAGTTGTTTCTACTTCAGAGTTGTTTCAGGCAAGCTCTCACCGAAAGAAATGAAAGAGTTAGATTTCTCTCACCTCTGCACCAGGAAGAATAGAGGCTTAAGGACCTGATCTGGACATTTCAAAATTTCCAAACATGTTTTGAGCCTAGCAGAAGACTTCAAAAGGGAACAGAGAAGTTTTCCTTTTTTTTTCCATATCAGTTTCTTCATCCCAAAAACTAATAAAAAAAGACAGGATTTTATATTAATTATGAAGTCTTATTTTTCAAAAAAAATATCTCAACTGGTGTTAGCACTTGGAAGCTTCACAGAGCTTATTGGATTACTTATTTACAAAACTTAGACTAATTTGTATCTACAAGGAAAAATACATTGAAGCAGAAATCAGCATTAAGTCTTTTTAACAGCTGCCTGCAGAACAAATATATGAGGTGCAGAGAATGAGTTATTTAAAATGCCTACAAACCATAAATATAATTCTTGATGAATCATGTTCAGAATTCTTCAGATTTCATTACTTGCAAGTGTTCATCTTAGCTGTCCATCTTATTTTGTATACAAGGTATTGTGAGGAAAAAAAAACCAAAACAACCAGAATTCTTATATACAAACACATAAATTTTAGCATTGAGAATTCTTTTTCTCTCCAAACATGGTAACAAACATAATTAGACTCTTACTGTGCTTTCATTTCTATAACAGGCAGTAATTTCATACTCACATAGGCTGCATTCTCACTCTCTTGTGGCAGCTTTGTACATATATGCAGAAGAAAAATCCCTGGACAGTTCTCATAGATTCAGGAAGGGGTGCAAATCTTAAAGGCAACTCTCACAGACAGCACTGGATGACCCAGTAGATGTCCATGTTGACAGCTTTCCTTTTATTTGAACTACATCCAGCCATCACAGGGCTGGAAACAGCAGTATACCTCTGAACAGATTTTAAAAGTGTCCTCCATGTTATGGAGACTTTATGATCATCTTTATCTTATAGGCAGCACTAACAGCCCTTGAATTACCAGAAAATACATTTAAAACTTGTAAGAAAGAATATTTGAGCTTCATATCAATATTCTGATTATCCAGACAACTGGGTTAGTTAACTGATAGGATGGTACAGGTATCCTACTCAATGAATGTTAGCACTGTTTGCTGTGAACACAATATAATTTTGCCCTGGAGAAAGAAGCTGAAGTTCCAAAACATTTAGCCATCATGTAACACTGGTGTTCGCAATTACTGCATAAATCAGCCATAGTCATCAGTGAGGTTTTGAAATATGGTACAATAAATCAGAGTAGACCACTGACCTCTTTTAATGAGGGTGGCTTGTCCTGCAACAGCCCTGAGGAAAACAGATACAGTGGGACTGCTCCTGAAAGGATTTTTGCTGCAAGATGTTACAGGTTTCATGGCCCATGTCTTATATCCAAGATTGCTCCATGCCTGTGGGCAATACTGGGGCAGGAGTATTGCAGGTGTGGTGGCTTGACCCTGGCTGGATGCCAGGTGCCCACCAAAGCCCCTCTATCACTGCTCTACCACTGCCCTCCACAAGCGGTCAGGGGAGAGAAAATATAACAAAAGAGTCATTAGTCAAGGACAGGGGGAGTTCACAAACTAATTACCATCTAAACAGATTCAGTTTGGGGATATTAATGGAACTTATTACCAATCAAAATCACAGCAGGATAATGAGAAACTAAAACAAATATTAAAGCCACCTTCCCCCCATCCTTCACTCCTTCCTGTTTTTCTACCTCCTCCCTCCTCTTTGGCAATGGGGTTTATGGTCAGTTCACTACACCTTGGTTTTGCATCTGCTCAAGGAGAAAAGTCCTTCCCCTGATTCAACACAGGGTCCCTCTCATGGGAGACAATTCTCCATTAACTTCTCCAGTGTGAGTCCTCCCCACAGGCTACAATCCTTACCAAACTGCTCCAGCATGGGTGCTTTTCCACAGAAAGCAGTCCATCAAGAACAACCTGTTCCAGGATGGGTCCCCCACGTGGTCACAAGTCCTACCAGGAAACCTGTTCTAGCATGGACTTCTCTCTTCTTCAATCTGCAGGTCTCTGCACCCTTATTAACATCCATGAGCTCTAGGAGCAGAGTCTTCACTACAGGCTACAGGGAAATCTCAGCTCCAGTGCCTGGACCACCTCTTCCCCTGCTTCTCCACTGGCCTGGATGCCTACAGAGATGCTCCTTTCACATTTTCTCACTCCACTCTTCTCTGAGTGCAATTACCTCTGTGCAATAATTCTTTTCCTTCCTGAATATGTTATCACAGAGGCATCACTATCATCTCTGATTGGCTCAGCCTTGGCAAGTGGTGGGTTCATCTTGGACCTGGCTGGCATTGGTTCTGCCAGACATGGGAAAAGTTTCTGGCAGCTTCTCACAGAATCTACTTTTGTAGCATCCTGGCCCTCACTACCAAAACCTGTCCACACAAACCCAGTACAGCAGGGTAGACATGAAGGAAGCAGGTGGGTGTGCTCACCCTCACAGCGCTGGCCTACAAGAGTGGCTGAACACAGCTCCACAGCCATGAGAAACGACCTTTTTCTTTTTTTAGTAGGCTCATTGCCATCTCAGTTTTACATTTTTAGGAGAGTTGCTATTGATTTGAATGAAATAGAGTCGATTTCTGATACATGAATGCAAGTCACAGAACTGCATTTTAGCAACATATAGTAAGAAAACAAGAAGGAAGTGGTGTGGAATAAGCAAAAACACTGTGCCAAGTTTTGACAAAGTTAAAACCATGCAAGTGCATAGGCAGAGATTCTTAGTGGATTTCTGTTCAGTCGTCTCCAAGAGCACATGAGAAAGAAAAATACTGGCCCAAGTCTCCACCAAATTCCTTTGAATTAGACAAATCTTGCGTTCAGCAGCATTATACTCTACAGGAAAAGAAACAGGAGGTAAATGGTGGCTAAATAACAGTCTTCCTTGGGGGAATATAAAACACTAGTCAGAGCAGATTATTATCACATACCTTGGCTCTACAAAAATACCCTCTGCTTGATAAAATTCAATATAAATACAAACACTCAGTTTCTAAACTCTTCAGAACATGGTTCCACTGTCATCATGATTGCATGACGACAGTAAGCTGAAAATAAAAGCAGTACTCCTCAAAAAAAATTATAGTGTTTTTTGTATTCCGGATAGTACAGATGAGTATTAGTGAAAAGACTGCTAAGACGTTCAGTGGAAGTGATGTGAGGTCATCTCAAAGAAATACTGTCAAGGCTGAACGAAATATGGACCAGGTTCCTTACAACACACCACTCTCTCCTAATCCTCCTATCCAGTAACAAGCTATTTCTTATGCTTGCCTTTTACTACTTCATTTTGTTAATAAGCCCTCTCAAATTCCCGGGTAATGAAACCACCAAAATCTATATTTAACTGGGTTCTTCTTCTTTGGCTATTGCAAAATTCATGAAATAAAATCATGCTTACTTTATATTAATATTTTGCTAATATAAAATGCTTTTTGAAAGCTTTAACTTTTTCCTAGAAGCCAGATGATAATTCAAAAAAATTTTCTTCTGAAAAAATAATCTATATGTCACAGGCTCTCTGAAATTTTCTTTTTCTTTTTCTGGCTTCTCTTGTTATTAGAGACATTTGCATGAAGAAAAAAAAAATTAAAAAAAAAAAAGAGGAACTTTTTTTCTGTGAGTTTATGTGTTTGTTCCTCATTTTAAACCATCATCTTCTATGTATAACAGCATAATCCTGTCAACTGAAATGAGAAGTTATATCACAAATGCTAGGTCACACTATTTTATGAAAGAATAAACTTTAAGCATAGATAAACTGAAAAGTGGCAGACAAGGCAGGCGGGAGGTGCTGCAGGTGTGGCTTCTCTGGGAAGCTGTCAGAAGAATTCCAGATGTCCAACAGAGTCAATGCCGGGTCCAAGATAAACCAAGCCCACAGCAGTAGCACCACTGGGATAACAGAGTTGATAAAGAGAGAGAATCTTAAGCAAGACCAAATACCAGACAGAGAAAGGATGAGAATACGTGATGGAAACAGCCCTGCAGACACCCAGTTCAGTAGGGAAGGAGGGGCAGGAGGTGCCCCAGGCACCAGACTAGAGATTTCCCTGTAGCCCCTGGTGCAGACCCTGCTGGGGCAGCTGTGCCCCTGCAGCCCATGGAGGTCCATAGGGGAGCAGAGATCCACCTGCAGCCTGTGGAGGAGACCCCACCAGAGCAGGTGCACACAATGGAGGGCCCACACTGGAGTGGTCTCCTGGCAGGACCTATGGATCCGTGGAGAGAGGAGTCCATGCTGGAGAAGATTTGCTGGCAGCACCTGAGATCCCGTGGGGGGCCAATGCTGGAGCAGCCTGTTCCTGTAGGAATGCACCCTATGGAAGGGATCTGTGCTGGGGCAGTTTGTGAAGAACTGTAGGCCATGGGAAGGATCCATATTGGAGAAGTGTAATTTCCCCTAGATGAATCAGTCTTGCTTGTGAGATTAATTACTGAATGAACTCCCTTATTTCAATCCATAATCTTTTGTTGTATTTTCTCCTCCATTTTATTGATGGAGGGGGCATGGTAGAGTGGCTGGGTGGGCAGCTGGTGGCCAGCCATGGTCAGGTCACCACAGCTATTTTGGTATCAATAGAAATTGTAAACTCAAAAATTAAAAACCTCACTATTAAAAATCCATTAGGTACTTTTCTTCTTTTAAAAAAATACGTTAAATCTGAACAATGTAGTGTGTATTTTGGATATGGACTTATAGGCTATAGTTTCTACTTCTTCAAGATATTTCTAGCTAATCTTTTTTATCATACATACCTTGTTGATAATAACCATCTCCTACAACAAAAATGCAGACAAACACCTCTACATTTTGCCATCTTTTCAAACCTGATTTATAATAAATCCTTGAATCTATTTGTGAAATATATAGCTCAGACTATTTTTTTGCTTGTTATACTCACTGTAGCAAAATATACTTCTTAAGCTTAACATGGTAGCTTGCATATCATAGAAGTTTAGATATTCCCTAGTTCAAAATGTTCCAAGAACAAAATTGTGGAGGATAGCATCATCCTTATAAATTAAAAAGAATATAGTAATTCCACACTCTGAATAATTTTAAAATTTGCCCATATAAAGGATAGTTGGCATCAAAGGTAAATGAGGGAGAAGGAAGAGAGTCTCAAAAAATTCCTCCCTTTCTCTGCAGGTATTTTTGCAAAAGTTTTGGTTACCACATCTTTACAGGCAGATGGCAGAATGCTCAACAGATGAGATACTTAGACAAATCAGTAATGATAAATGCATGATCAATCATTGGCTACATTTAGAAAACTCAGGACCTTAGGATTTTGCTTGGGAAATTATTGTGTGGAATTTGTGCTAACATTTCTCTGAGGTATTAAAATCTAGAGGATATGGGTTTTAGCTACTGATCTTCTCATCACCTCCTATGATACACATAGCACTTCAGTATCTCAACTAAAGTATTGCAAAGTCTCTGAAGGCTAATAAATATTTTCCAATTCCATGGATTTATCTGTTTATACTATTTTAAATAGCTAGAGATCATAAAGGATAACCATTCATTCTCCATACCGTCATGACCTTTCTGAATGAGAACTGCCATAAAAGAAGATGCTGCAGCATTTCAAATCTTTATGACAGTGCCTGGCTGACTGCTCTTTTAACAGCTTGCTGGTTTCCTAATGATCCCTCTTTCTGTTTTATTTCTTCAGACCCATTTATTCCCAGGTTGGTATTATTTGCCAAGGACATACACTCTCTCTTTGTACATTATGCCTCCTTTCAAAAACTGAATGAAATTACAAGATTTATTAAAATTACTTCTTACAATAAATATATTTATGCGTATAAGGACTTGGTAAGAGTCAGAGAAACAATTTCACAGTGTCATTGTGAAATATTATGGCCCAAAAAATTTGGATGTTCAACTACTTAAGTACGAGATATTTGATCTTTATAGAAGAGAAATTAAAAATGGATTATAATCCATATTCTTATGTAATAGTTCTAGGCAATAGTGGGACACTTCAGGCTTACTAAACTGAATCTACAGTTTGAAGACACAATGCCTCTTGGAAGATGAGCACAATACCCATCAATGCCTGGAATATTTGAAGGAATTTGTTATCATTCTAGAGAAACAATCTAGTAATGTTATGGTAATTGTCTTTAAGGATAAATGTACTGCCAGGTTTATAGGAAGGAAGAACTTCTTTAATTAGACCAATTGACACAGTTAGAGAAAACAGACACATAAGCTATTCTTCAAAAATCCTGAAAATTTGCATGCTTGAAAGCCTGTCAACCATTCAAGCTGCATCAGCTAGTTCATTAGAGCTTATTATTTTTGCAAAGACAAAATGAAGCATAGGTCAAAGGCTGATAACATCTCAAAAGATGATATTATATACTAATGGAAGTGTTGCCTGCATTTATTATTTTTCTTTGTTTATACTTATTTTTCAACTAGCTTCCTGAACTGCACCATACTCCTGCAACCACTTATGCCTCCATTCAACACACAGGTTACATCAACGATGGCAAGGGCAGGGAAAATAAGTGGGTTTGCATTAGAAATGTTACAATTGCCTTAATGAAAGAATCTTCTTTCTAATTCTCTTCCTCTAATATCTCTGTGAAGAGAAAATACCATTCTATGACTGCATTATTATTTTCTAATCCATATGAAAATGACACCCTGATTTACTTCAGATTTTCTAAAATTAATGAAAAATAAACCCTAAATATATCAGTATACACAGACAGAAAATATTTTCAAATTGAAAAACAAACAAAACAAAACAAAACAAAACAAAAAAAAGGTTTGATGATTCCTCCACTAGGGAGGACATAAAATTGCACTGGGTGAAAGAAATAGGTATGCAAATTACACATGCATAACTGGATGCCATTTACTTTTAATGTCTGACCTCTAATTTTCAGAAACAGTCCATTTAATTAAGGGATGTTATTGTTGTACTCCTCATTAGATCCACACTTTTAAAATAATGACTGTTCAGAACCTGATCTGTTAGACTGAGCTTCCCGTTTGACTTCCTGCCTTCCAGAACTATTTGGTCTATCAGCTGTTCACAAAAATCCTGATCCATTTTAGCATACTGTCCTAAAGAAAGGTGAGCCTCTCTTACAGGCAAACAGGACATAAAAGCAGCTAAATTCCTCTCCTTTTAAAATTCTTTTTCCTAATGAAATCCCCCAATAAATAGTACTAGCAACAGTAACAAAAGGATGTTTTAAAATATTAAATTAAGTCTTTATTTCAGAATAAAGTTGTGCACACATCACATCACATTTATTTGGTCTCATCACACTTATTGGGTCTCAGTGTGTCTTATATAAAATAGCAAAGCAGGGAGATCTTAGGACTGTAAAGCATTCATAATGAAAGCATTTAATTTCAACCAAGTTACTCATTATGTGACAAGCAGTAGAGCTCAAAATAGTACTTCAGTGATGTCTTTTTTTTGGTTGGGTTTTTTTTCATTCTGTGTGATGAGCCAGATAATACAAGTCATCAATACTTATTCAGTGCATAGGGAAGCAAGAAAAGACACCTGGAAATTTAAAAAACCAAAAGATAAAACACTGCATAGAAGGGGGGAAACCTATACAAAAATTATTAATTTTTTGCTTTGGTTTTCATATTACTTTCTTCATTTTCAATGTGGATTTAGCTGTACTGCAAATTTAATTTTCCATCATCATAATCTCCAATTGCAGTTAAATTTAACACTCTTAAAAATTACGTCCTTGTAGTAATTTCTGTCTGAGTTTCTGGTGCTTAATTGTAGAGGCTCATCTTGAATTCCCACACTGACACTAGCTAAGACAGAAGATAAGGTGATAAGAAGGAATCAGCATGGATTCACCAAGGGAAAATCCTGCTTGACCCATCTAATAACCTTCTATGATGACATGGCAGGACACGACAATGAGGGGAGAGCAGTGGACCTTGCCTACCTCAACTTCATCAAGGCTTTTGACAATGTTTCCCATAATATCCTCTTAGGTAAGCTCAGGAAACGTGGATTAAGTGAATGGACACGGAGTTGGATCCAGAAGTGGCTGAATAACAGAGCTCAGAGGGTTGTGATCAGCAGAGTACAATCCATCTGGAGGCCTGTAGTCAGTGGCATTCCCCAGGGATCAGTACTGAGTCCAGCCTTATTCAACTTGTTTATCAATGACCTGGATGAAGGGATAGAATGTGCTCCCAGCAAGTTTGCTGATGATATGAAATGGGGGAGTGGCTGACACAGCTGATGCTGTGCTGCCTTTCAGTGGGACCTTGATAGGCTGGAGAGCTGGGCAGAGAGAAACCTAATGAGGTTCAGCAAGGGCAAGGGAAGGGTCCTGCCCCTGGGGAGGAATAACCAGCACAGGCTGGGGCTGACCTGGGGGAGAGCAGCTCTGCTGGGAAGGACCTGGGAGCATGGGAGGGTGACAAACTGGGCATGAGCTGGTGTGGCCAGGAGGGCTGTGGTATCCTGAGGTGCCTGGAGAGGAATGTGGCCAGCAGGTTGAAGGAGCTGATAGCACCCCTCTGCTTGGCCCCACTGAGGCCACATCTGGAATGCTGTGTCCAGTTCTGGGCTACTCAGCACATGAAAGACAAGGAGCTACTGCAGAGGGTCCAGCAGAGACCAGAAAGATGATGAGGAGACTGGAGGATCTTTTATGAGAAGAGACTCTGAGAGTTGGGCCTGTTGAATCTAGAGAAGGCTGAGAAAGGATCTCATCAATACATGAATATCTCAAAGACTGTTGCAACATAATGAGGAGCAAAGGCCATAAACCAAACCACAAGAAGTTTCACCTCAACACGAGGAAGAACTTCTTTACACTAAGGAACAGGCTACCCAAGGAGGTCACTGAGTCTCCCTCCCTGGAGATATTCAAAACCCTCCTGTATATGCTCCTGTGTAACCTGTTTTAAGTGACCTTGCCTTGGAAGGGGGTTGCACTTGATGATCTCCAGAAGTCATTTCCAAACCTAAAATTGTGTGATTGCATGATCATGTGAAGATATAAATTAAATTATTATGTTGGATCCCAGGAACCTGGGTTTTTTGAGCTTTCTGTGCTCTCCAGGGCACTGACTCCCTGGAGAACACTGCTTTTAACCTGAGGCCTTGGAGAACACGTCCAAATTTGAGAAATGAAGTTAAAATCACGGGTGTGTAGTTAAATAGAAGTGTGTGCTTTCACATGGTGAAGGGTTTTAAGTTTGAGGTTTTTATAATATAGTAATAAGTATGGGACAAAATTAAGGATTTTGGGTAGTGTGCCTTTTCGGTGTTCTTCCTCCTTCTTCATGGTTTCAGTTAGTAGTTTCTGGTTAGGCATAGTGCCATACTGAGGGTCACAAAAATTCAGTTATTAAGTTAAAAATGTAAGTAATATAAGTGTTATTTCTCTATTAGACTGTTTAGTTTTAAGAAATCTTGTAACTAACTAAATCTCACTCCATTTTGCTCGCTTCTAGCTGATGGCTAGAAGTGCTACTGAACTTTCTGTTCTTTTAATAAGATTTAATAAACCAAGCCCGAACATGAGAAAATCTGTTTCCTTCATGTGTTTTTTAATCCTGGCTCTGAATAAAAACAAAAGAAACTCCAAATAAGCCACTAATTAACTGGTGCAAAACACCACCACCATTACATGATTACTTCAAAATAAATCATCCACTTTATTTTTAGAGATTAGAGGTATTTTGCTATTTTTAAGTTTTCTATGGAAGAGTTATTGTTCTGAATTGGAAGGGACCTACAAAACACATCAAAGTCCAACTCCAGACCCTTTGCAGGACAAGAGACATACCACATGCCTGGGAGCATTTTTCAAATGCTTCTTGAACTCTGTCAGGCTTGGTGCTGTGACCACTTTCCTGGGGAGCCTCTTCCAGTGCCCAAATACCCTCTGGGTGAAGAACTTCTTCCTGATATCTAGCATGAACCTCTCCTGACACAGTTTTATGCCATTACTTTATTCTCTAAACTACTAAGGCAAATCTCTTCCACAAACCCATATAAGCCCAATAGTGTCAATGCCTTTAAACCCACAAGAGAGGTCTGTTCTTTGTTAGAAAATCTGTAGAGTGATTGATCTGTAGGTCTAAGACAGGTAGATCTTGAGTTCCCATTTCTGTGGAGAAATAGCAGACAGAGAGACTATACCACAGAAATACCCTGCAGAAGACTGGTTAGGCTGGAAACTATGGAAAGCATAGTGGGACGCACATACAGAGAATTCAAAAGCCTGATGAGTACCATATACATACCAAAAATGAATAGCAAATATTCAGCCATCGAAAGTGTTTTTGAAGTGTGGCATACAGTCTGAAGGATGCTATCCCATTCTCTTCAAAATTTATTTTCATGAGTCTAATCAAAATTTGTAGCTCATGTTGGATAATTTTAGGGTATATAGTTCTATTTGCTGATTACCAGTAGAGAAAATTTGCAGAAATAATTTATTGCTTACAGTGGAAAGCTTAACTCTAGGACCACAAGGGTCTCGTACTCTTCTCTATGCACCTATCTATATATTTTGACACTTCATTCTACCATGGACATCACTGCAAGTATTCTACATCTTGACAGCCTCCTTAGTAACAACTCACCCTCTTTCTGTACTCACAAGGGTCCCTAATTAGAGTCTTTTCATCTTCCTGTAGTATGTTAAAGTATGGATTACCACCACAAAAAATAACATTTTCCTTCTTCTGAATGGAGACATTTATAGTCCCAATATGCTAACACTTATCATTTTGTCTCTGTATCAACTCTTGTTTCTGGTTTTGCAACTTCATCAAAAGAAAAAAAGATTGAGAGAGATACAGTCAAAGTAAAATCATGTACACTAAAATATGGCCTAGAGTGAGACATTATAAAATTTCTCAGGAAGAATTTCTCGCATTCTTCAGGAGATGAAGTGAATAGTGGAGTTAAGGAAAATTCCCCAAATCAAAGTTAGCTGCACACTATAGCTCAGTATCCTCAGATCTGTTTTTCTCTTTGGTTCAAAGGCCAGTGCCCCCCATGATCCTCAGTAACAGACTGCACCACTTTCCAACACAATTCACCAACTGTATATGTAATTCAGCTTTTTTAATATCTCATTCTTACTGTTGCAGCAGATGCCTTTCTTTCCTTAGAGGGAAAGAATAATGGCCTTTTACCTCATTCTCCACCCAATTTTTGCATAACCTATCTCAGAATATCACTAACAACAGAGTTTTTTTTCCCCTTTCAAGGGCAAAAGAATAATATATCCTTTTATATGTTTCCTCCATACAAATTCTAATTTGTGCTCTGCATCCACCTCTAAATGAATTATGAATCCCTGGAATTCCTGAAAAATAACTAAGTGTGAATTTTTAAAAGTTATGTTAGACCAGTGACCATGTAACTTACTGGGGGAGCTAAAAGATCCTGCTGTTCATAAGCATCTGAAGAAAGTCTGCAAGGTCTAAAGAGATTCTATTCTAAAAGATACAAGGGAAGGCAGAGGCAATCTATCATGCTCCATAGCTTTGAAAAATTGATAATGTTTGACACTGAGATTATGACACTACAAGGCCATATTATCAAACATTTTGAAAAGTGTGATTTACCACAGCCCTAACAGCATCCCTACCCAGTGGTCTTTGTACTGCCTAGCTGCATCCCATGACATCTCTGATGATGTCATCAGCTAGTCAAATAAAAGCTCTGGAGACATCAGACGTGCTGAGATTAGAGAGATTAGAAGCAGATGTGATGCACCAAATATTGAGTAATATTACATATTTGATTGATTGTTGAACTTTGTTCATTTACAGCCAAGTTTCTGTTGCATTTCCTTCTCCTCGAGATTTGCGTCCTTATTTGCATGTTAATGCGCTTTGAGTCAGAGCAGATACTCAGTAAGCAGATAAGGAATAAAAGCCCCTTTAAAAATAGACCATGAAATGCACTTTATGCCTGTTTGTGCAATCTGTAAAGATAATGCTGCAGACTACACTCATAATAAGATTGATATTAAATATATTTTGGATATGACAATGTGATAATATGAAAGGTAGTTCAAGCTCCTTCTAATCTCATTCTCCCTTTCTCAGTAAGAATCATGAAACTCAGACTTGGCCTTTTAATGGGTTAGATATACCTTATCAGAATATTTAAAGTGCTCTGCCAAAGCCAATTTTAAGAGGCCAGGTGGTACTCATGAAGAGAAACTGCAAAAAATGCAGCTGAATAAAAAAGGTCTTGACAAGGATATGTTTCTTGTGGAAGAATATTAGGTACAAGACTAGAACAAGAAAATGAGATGTTAGGAAGGCTTTTGTTCTTCTGTAGAATAAATGCTGAAGCATTCAGGAGCTCTCAATATCAAGAGCATTTGAATCCTGCTTTTGAAAGGAAAAAGCATGGTGGGGGGAAGTGGTGGTTCTCTTGGCTAAATGTAAAAATGGCTTCCAAAACAAACAAATTTCCTAAAATGCCCATCTGATAAATTCACTGAAATTACTTTTAGTTTAAACTTTTCAATGCTAATTTATTCCGCTTTCTCCTCTCACAGATCAATTGCATGTCTAGTTTTTGCCTGCTGTTTAATTAGATTTAAGCTTCTCAGAGTACATAGAAGAAAAAGCAAGATAGCTAAACTGGTCTGGCAGAACAGAAGAGGTATTCAGTAGAGCTGTGCCAGAGTCTGGAGTTTCATTCCTTGTCAGATTTTCTTTCTGTGCACTTGTGCAGACTGAGAAGTTGCCCTCTAAATGCTAAATGCACTCTAGTAAGAAGACAAAGCTGACTGTAACCATAGTAGAACAAGAGTTCTCAAGGTTTTCTTAAATGGAAATGCAGAGAAAAGAATGTTTTATTGAAATTCTCTTGGTATTCTTACAATACTGGAAATAACAATAAAATGTAATATAGGCTTTTGGGAGCAGAATTTTTTTTTAATGGAAAAACACTTCAAAATATGGTAAGAATATGGTAATGGGTAAATCTTTCCAGACAGTAAAATATATTCTACACAGAGATAAATCTTCAGGATTATTTAATCTATACTCACTTTCGACCAAAAATACTAATAAGTTCATTTCTTTGGCTCTGTGATGCAAAAGAGGCCTGATTCAGATAAAGGAAATATAAGAATTGCCAATGCTTTTCAAAATAAACGTGGATTCTTATTCAGAGAGAGGGAAGATTTCTGAGCTTCTGGGAAATAAAAAGCCACACAGGAACCACAGTCTTCGGAGAAATTTACTATTCACTTTGAAATGACCCATGAAAACATTGCAGCCAACAGCAGCACAGGTAAATCAACAGATAATAAATTCTTTTCCATTCCATTAGGAAAAAAAATCTGCTACTGAATATCAGATCCATAACATTCTCAGGCCCTGTTTTTGGATTTTGTCAATAAGATCTTATACAAGATGATTACTTTTTCTATATGCCTAGGAAATAACCCCTGTTAAGTTTTCTGATGAATGCTTTTATCAGGTTACCTGTTAACAAAGGTTCTGTTTCAGCCTCAGGAGAGGAAAGTTCTGCTCATTTAGGTGCTTGGAGCTGTCAAGAAGGTAGATTAGGTGTAGCACACAAAATGAATTTTTGAAAGGATCACTACCTAAGAACAAATGGTAGTCATTAGAGAAGCCTACAGCCTAGTTCAAAGAACCTCGTTAGGCCTCTTCTCCTGACAGGCTTATCAGCTGATTGCACAGAAAAGTTGCTCACAAAAGAAGAAATCATAGCCTAAATATGAAGATATGCTAGTAAGTCAAAAATTCTCTGATGGCCTTGTGGAAGCCCACACCTTTTATCCATCCTTACTTCTGGTTTCCAGGTATGAACTTAGTGGCAAGAATTTTGTGGACTGAAAGAGAATTAAGCCAAGAGTTGTTATGTTTAATTTCCTTTACCTGTGTGGCCAAGATGCCTTTGTCTTGCTTTAGCACTGTTGAAGCATGTAAATCTTATAGGTACATGAATCTTGGATTGCTTCTGGAGATGTTTCTGTTAAAATTTCCACTGAGTGTGCTGGAACAGATGCACAAAGGACCTCTCCTATAGATATGTTGGCACACTTAGCCAAGTAATTAATTCACTGCAGAAAACTGTTATTTGACAAAGGCCCTGGTGAGATAGCTGCTTCAGGCTGTATTACTTTCAAAACTACAGCTTTTGTACATTTTCTGCAACTGTATGTACATTTTGCTGCTCGTGATTCATACATATATCAAATACCATGCCTAAGTCTTTTCTGTTGACATTGCCAACTTGATTAATTGAGTCTTGTTGATTTTTCAGTCCTTCAAGTTCTGCCTTAAAAGAAAAGAAATCAAGTTTGAGCTTTCAGTTAATGGATGCTTGCTCACTAAATGTCACAGCAGAAATTCCTTCACACTCTCAGCAAGCTAGCACTTCAGAACATGCTGGAAACTTTGGTTCAAGACTGGAGAAAAATCATGTACTTATATTCCTTTCCCAACTTTTCCGATTCTTTTTTCACCCTTTATAACTTTCCCCAAAATCCAGAAGCACCCTCTGGATCCTCTGAAGCTGAATTCATATGGTTTTGGTACTGCTAGCAGTACTAAAAACACAGGCTTTAAAGTGGGTTTGCTGCTCCTTAGGGCTGAAGTCTGTCAGGCTTGCCTTACTTGAAATAATTTTGACCAGTCTGTTGCTTTGCTCTAGTTTATTTAAATGTAACATATGTTTTTCCTAATGAGCAAGTGAATAAACCTAATTAATTTTCCTTTTACTAATCTCTGTATGGTGCAAAAATAATTTTATAAAGACAGTAATTAGCAGGTAGTTGTTCCTGCAAAGTGAAACATTCATGTAACTGAGATAATGAGGGAGTGCAGCAGAATATGGACCCGGTATGCAGCAAGGACCTTGAGATAGGAACACCCCTGTAAAGGGACTGTGAGACCAGGATGACAAGAAAATGGACACAGGCAGGCACTGGAAATCTAGAAACTGGAAAGTTAAAATCAACTTGCAGACACGAAGCTTGTTACAAGCAGTTTTAGGGGTAAAAAGTAAGAAAAAAACCAACATAGATAAAAAACACCATCTAAAATAAGTTCAAACAAAATGAGACCTTGCAGACTAGAGACAAAAAAGCAAGGTGTAGCACTTGTTAGCAAGTAAACAAACAAGATCCCAAATGGCTCCTAGAGTACAGAAAAAAAACCCGTCATGACCATACTTCTCCCAACAATGGGTTCAGAATTTTGACAGCAAACAGTACACTCCACACAGGTACAGATTTCAATCATTCAGCTTAGAATCCAGAAGAATGTTGGAAAAGTAACCATACCGCCAGCATAAAATCAAATAAGCAAAGAACAAAAAACTACCTACTGGCACCATATTTGAACTGCTGGGTGCAGTTCTGGGATCCTCACTGCAAGAGACACATGGACCAGGAGACAGGACTGAGTTTGTCAAGGGAGCATGAAGATGATGAAGCTCCTGGAGCATCTGTCCTGCCAGGAAAGGCAGAGCAACCTGGGACTCTTCAGCCTGGCAAAGACTCAGGAGGATCCTACCCATGTGTACAAATACCTCTTAAGGGGAGTAAAGAAGACAGGGAAAAAACCTTCTCAGCGGTGCTCATGGACAGGACAAAAGACAATAGGCATGAATTGAAATATAGAAAATTACTATTAAACATGAGAAAAAAATTTTTCACCATAAGGGAGACAAAGGTTGTACAGAGAGGTTGTGGTCTCCATCCTTGGAGATACCCAAAGCCCAGTGGGACATGGCCCTGAGCAACTTACTTCAGTTTGCTTTGAGCAAGCCAGTTGGACTAGGTGCTCTTCAGGGGTGCTTTACTAAACTCAGCCATCCTGGGATTCTGCAATCATGTGTGAATCTATGATTCTATGAAAAGGGGAAGTGTGTGTACGATTTTTAACACTTTTCTTTCTTTATGACTACTTTTTTTATTTTTAATAGTTACATCTGGACTAATAATAATTCACTGATGAAGCTGTTTAGATACTAATGATAAATTAGTTTACATATAAAGTGTTTTTTTCTTTTCCTATAACAGGGTTTTGAGTATTTCCAAAGTGCAAATGTAGTGTACATGGAGTGCAGTCAGTGACTGAGCATGGGTTCACTAAGAGAGCTCGTTTTGTTAGGCACTGTACCTATCACTTCTTCACTTCTATAGAGTGTTTAAATCTTTTTTAAAGGGTTATGTTTTAGTTTGTTGAAGGTCAGACCAGTCACATAGACTGTTCCAGCCCTAATACAATGTGACTAGCTGACAAAGAGTTTTTATGAAGTTTGCTATTCTTATTCACAACTGGGAGCAATCATGGTAATTCTCAGGTTACAGCAATAACTTGAGCATATTTCATTAGGTTTATGTTTCCTATGCAGTAGCCACAGCTACTTGGTATTTTTTTGCGGGAAGTTTTTTGGTTGGTTGGTTGAGGGTTTTTTCTTTTTGGGGGTTTCTTGGCTTTTTTTAGTAGACTTGAAACAGGTTTCCACTTTATGTATTACATGGTTTGGGATTTGCTGACTTTCTCTATTAGCAGTAATAGTCCTCTAGTTTTGAAAACACAACCGCCAACTACTATGAAGCAGCTCTGAGCTGCTGATTGTTGCCTTTGGCAAGAAGGGTGGTTGACACTGAAAGATCTCATAGGATCCTCAGTGAAAAAGTAAACACAGACAAAAATGAAAACTTGCAAGTACCACAGAAAGAACAGAGAACTCACTGGTCCGGAAAAATAAACATTTCCAAAGCCTCAGAATGAGAGACTATTTTAATTAAAACTATTATATCCTATGGAATTGAGGTCGAAGTCCACGCAATTGCTTCTTGATATTTACACAGAAACCAGATGGATTTTTTAGCACAGAGGATATCAGAAGACTGCAATGAAAGATGGGAATCTCATAATAGAACTCAGATATGAAAAGCTCTCTATGAAAAGTTCTGGCCAGCAGATATTTTGTTGTGAACTAGCATTAGCCTCAAAGTGAGCATCATATATTATTTCTATGTCATACTGAATGCTATAACTCCCTTGGCAGAAAAAATAAGAGATGAGGTCAATGAGGATGAAAAAAGAGCTGCAAATACTTATACATCTTGTAAACAAACAGTCTGAAACTGTTCCACTACTAAGCACAACAGAACTGATCATAATTGGCAATTTCTGATTCAAAAGGTAATGCCATTATTTTGCCAGTCTGCTTCTGCTGATAATTCCAAATTGCATTTGCAAATAGGGAATTATTTTTCTGCCAGAGAGTTTTTTATTTTTTAATGTTTCATGCATGTATTTTAGATTACAATTCATATTTTCTGGTTAGCAGAAGAATGGATATGCTTCTATGATATATAAGTGTACAAGACATAAAAGAGCTTGTACAGGAAATGTGATGCTATGTAACAGCAATGATTCTAAGCCCTGATGCTTCAGTCAGAAAACAAAACTAAAATCTGAAAAATGAGAAATTGCAATGTTTGCCTGGGGTTAAGTGGGCCAACTATCTGGTTTTAAATATAGCAAGACAGTAAAATTTGCTGTTTATATTATCATGGAAGCAAAAGCAGCTGCAGTGGAACCTACAGGTAGGATATTTGAGACAGAGAGACTAACCTGCATGTACAATGTTGGAGTATTCCTGATGAGTCTTCTGAGAATAAAATCAATGCTCATGCAGAAGCAGTTTTTGACTCTGTCAGTCGGTTTCACTCTGGATAAAGCCTAGCAACATTCAAAGTACTTGCTATTGCTTCTGTAAAAAAACAAAAACATTGAAACACATAATTAATTATTGTGTTTAGTGAAATATTACATATGCCCAGCCAGTCACAGCAATAGGCAAAGATAGCAGTTTTGGGTTCTTTCAATATTGGCATTTTTGTCACATCTCATCAAAGGGCTCCCCTGTCCTTCTGTTATAGCTCTCGTGCTGGGCCTCCATGATGAGAGTCATACTCTAATCAATCAATATCTGCTACTCCTGCTGCTAGCTGAAGAATAGTGTATCACATCACCTGTCTTCCTGTTAATTAAAGGGGATCCTGCTTGTGACATTTATACAACAGATTAAAAGATAATGTGAGAAGAAAAGGCTTTTGTTAACCTGCAGCTTCAACTCAACTCTTCGCCATGGGAATTTTCTCTAATTCAACTGTTTTACATACAATATAGCAAGAATAATTAAGCTGTAAGGGAAAAAAGAGTGAACTGACATGACAACTAGTGGATCCCTTACTGAACCGGGAGCCTCTCTAACAGCTGGCCAAATGGAAAGAGATCCAGTGGATAATCTCTTCTCCCAGATTTCTCTGTTAAGCCTCTGAATATTAAGCAATTTTGTCCCCTGAGGCTTTTGTCTACAGAAGTAAACATCCAGGACTGTTCTCTGACATCCAAGTAACTCATACAGAACTGCCCACGTCATATATTGAATGTCTAAACCCTTGAAAATAAGATAACCTCAATAAACAACTATTTCAAATGCCCGTAGTCTTTCTGAATACTGGAAAGTGGTACAGTATAAGCATTAGAAAGTTTTCCCTCTTTCTATTGATGGTCGTATGTAACATCATAAAGAATAAAAATTCTGAGGCTAGAATTTAACTTTGCATGCACTTCTCACACTGTGAAAAGCAATAAACTCCTATTTGTTGAGATGTCTATTTCACATACATAGTACAGAAACCCATCAGTTTCAACCTTTTCAAGAGTTTGCAAGAAATGGAATGGCTTATAAGAAAGATTCTCAGTTTTGCACTTAAATATGGAGAATCTCTGATTTCTTTAAAGACGGTGAAAATCAGTAATTGAAACTGAGAAGTTGGCTTCAAATTTCTTTTCTGATGCAGTGAGACTGCACTGTAATGTTCAGTACATCGCAGCTCCTAGGTGTGCACATTGTGAACCAGACACTTTCAAACATATGGAATGAGTAAATCTGATCAGAATATTTTTATGAGTTCTTCTTGCATGTTTTCCTCTCAAATGCTTTCTGAACATAAGGACTATCTCAAGATGAATTACTTTTTCTCCCTTCCTAATCACTTCTATAGTCTTACTGAGCTCAGCATGTCAGAAAAATAGATGGGCTAAAAAGGAACAGTAACAAACAACCCAAAAATCCCACAGATTCATGAACTGTCTACATTTTCCATCTATAGAAGTCTTTCTATGTCTAATGTGCCTGCTATTTTTCCTGTTCTGGCACTGGCACAGTAACCCCTTCTCATGTCCCCAGAGGTGCTTGCATTCTCAAAATGTTGGTAGATCTTCAAGGTCCTGGATCAGTTAACAAGCTATGCTGAAGGCTTTTGACAATGCAATTCATCAGATAATCAAACTCTTCAGTTGAAGCACTCTGAGAACTACTCAGACAGTGACAGGTATTCAATGAATTTTTCTCGTGTCAAGTGTGCACTGTATCCACAGAACTCATTAAAAGAAAGGAGAGATATTCATGCCAGGGAAATTTTATGATCATACCTTGGTACAAGTCTCTAGCCTCACTCTAAAAGAGATTGAGGTCCCAGTTGAAGACTGGCACCTCTGGCAGTCTCAGAAGAGGTTTTTAGTTTCTTGAAAATAAGAGAAATTATTTCTGCCACCACCATTTCTTCTCTGCTTTCCTGTGGTTAATTTTTAAGTGTCTCATTGGTAAAAGGTAAGACTCCCATACTCATGTATCTAATTCCCGACAACTTCTTGGGCAGGGATGCAATGTACTTAAAAGCTAGGTATTGCTACCACAAACTCCTCTGGGAATCTTAACCTTAATGCCTGCTGCTGCCTGCTTCATGACATGTCACTTTGGAGATTCTCTGGATGTCAGTGGAACTTGTCCCTAAACAGCCTGGCAAACCATCAGAGAGATGCTCTATCTTGTGCCTCTCTCCAAGTTTGCAGTATCATGTTCATGACAAGTCATCCTAGAATTAAAAATAATTATCCTCGTTGTATGATATTTATTGCAGTGGGAAAACAAGCATGTAAATGCCAAGCAATTTCCAGAAGAACAGAGTACAAGTCATGACCTGTTTCAGTTTGGAAGCACACTTGAGCTATCCATTTGCAGTGCATAAATTGCAAATCTCTGCTGCAATATTGACTGATATAATCAAGCAGATTTTGTAGCGCTCTCTAATATTTCAGGCACAGCTGAGCTTTACTGAATTTTCTCAAGTATTCAAAAATTACTGAAAGCCTGAATGAATGCAAAGTAGCACAAGCACTCCCCATCAGATGGTTACCAACAGTGTGACAGATATATTAAGCAAAGATAATTACTGCTTATAATCCAAGAGACAGGATTTTTTTTGGTGCATATGTTTGTTCATGCAATGATTACCATGTATAAGAATGAGTATACAAGGCAATAACAGATTTCTTCCCTTTGGGAATGTTTGTGAGTCATATTACAATAAAAAATGAGTTCTTTTTGCACATGTACATAAAAATGCCACTTATTATGTAAATTCAGTCTGCCCAGCATTAACTTACCTCTGTTATTGAAAAACACTTTAACATAAGGCCCCCAAGTCCACACTGCAGGGGTGCAGTTGAATGAATTTCCTATCACTCACATAAAAATAAATTAATTAAAATGGGAGTGATCATGAATCAAGTCTATGAAGAAATTGTTATCCACACAAACTGTCTTAATATAGCCTAATTTATGCAGAAAGTCTATCTAATTACCATAGTACATTGGGATTTCTGGGATGACACAAACATTCGAAATAAAGCAGAGTGATTATGTAATTAATGTTTGATTGTAACTGCCAGTTACTGTCCATCATTGTCAAGTCTCTGGGTGCATACGCCTCCTTTTTTCTTGTTTAAACATGAAAGTTCCAAAGACTTACAAAAGAGTTTGGGATTTTTGGAGGGGTTTTTTGGTTTGGTTTTTTTAAGAACACAAAGGAAGGCAATCTCAGAGAAAAAGAAAAACCTTCTTTGTTCTGCTAATCCACAATTCAAAGACATCCCAGATATTTGGCTTCAACTTGTCTTTGGAGTGGAGCTGTGCTTTCAAATTTTTAAATTCCTCTCCCACAGGATCATTTCGTTCCCTTGCTAAGAATTTCAAAATAAATTTTAATCTTTTCTATTTTTTAAAAAAACATTATGTACTTGTTTACTCTAATTAAAGCAACTTTACACTGTAATATGCATTAAATATGAAGCTAGGGCTTCAAAACAAACCAAACATTATGAAACAGTAACTTAAACAATTTGGTAGAATCATTTCTAAAACTATATTAAATTTCATTGATTTTTTAAGTTGCTGGGGTTTATTTTAATAATTATTAAATATTTTATAAGGGAGAATGTGAAAGCAATTTTGGCTTAATACGTTATAAAATATATCTAGTCCGGCTTTATTTAATTAACTCCCTATAATTAATAACACCAGTGGTTGAGCCACAACTCTTGACACAAGTGGTGGAAAAGAGACTCATGAGACAAAAGTAGAATTCAAGGTTCTACTCCTGACATCTATTCAAGGTTCTATTCAAGATCTTGGCTGGTTAATATTAATGCTTCCCAGGTGTGCAAAGTCTTATTTGTTATAAATGTCTGGATTCAGCTGAGCTGCTGAACAGCACTCTGAGGCCTGTACTTTAGGAGGATTCAAAAACTGCATTTTCCTCCAACCTAGTCAGGCAGATAAGAAACACCGTACACAGATTTGCAGTTAGCACCAAAGTGAGGACATTGTGGGTCACCATCTCATTTTAAAACAATGCCAAGAACGTACACTTCAGTTGAAGGAGGTAGAGGCTTAACCCCCTTCTTCTTGACAATGTTCATACCCATTGCTCCATTCCACCAGAAGGAAAGCTCAACACATAAGCCTGTGAGGTATTCTGAATTAAGGTGTTTTCCATAACCCTCTCATGTACACTCAGGTACAGCTGTTGGCTGATTTCTGGGGTGTCTACTCAAAGGTATCTCATGCTCCCCATGCTCATACAAGTTGCTGCAAAGACAGATCAAAAGTCAATCTAGCACAGAAG
The DNA here is from genome assembly GCA_013397075.1 of Rhabdornis inornatus. Classification (NCBI taxonomy): domain Eukaryota; kingdom Metazoa; phylum Chordata; class Aves; order Passeriformes; family Rhabdornithidae; genus Rhabdornis; species Rhabdornis inornatus. The sequence goes on from VWZS01011053.1 coordinate 642,198, forward strand.
CCTGCTTGCCATGCTAGCCATGAACTTATACTCTGAGAAAAGTAACGTGAAAGGTGTGTAAGACTTTTCTTTAATACTTTCCCCACTCCAACTATTTTCGACATACCAAAATTAATGTAGTCATTTACCACCTTTTAGATCATAGTCAGGGCCATCACTTTTGTGACTGTAGATTTCTTAAAGAAAAAAATTACATAATTTAAAAAAATATGCCTTACAGAACTAAGCCATGAAAACACTAGAAAATAAAATCCCAAGGGTTCAGTGAGCCCCTCTTCAATATGTACATTCTGATATGTTCATGTCCATCCTGCAGTGCAAAATGAGTGACAAATGGAAGCAAGCAGTAATTATTCCTCTCAATAAAGGAGTAGCTTGAAGGACATTAATAATTACTGAACCATCCAATATTTTACCTACATCAGGTAAATCATGAGCAAGGCAAATTACTAGGATGTCTCCTCCATAATCAAGAAGAATATTTGATGACAGTGTTTATTATTATCAAAACCGTCTTCATTGAACAACTGCACTAATGAAAAATTTTATTTATATTGGTATTGATCACACTTATTATTAACCATGACAAGAGTAATATTATTATTATTAATCACAGGTACTGTTATGCATTTGCATGGTACTTGACAAACATATGCTTAAATACCTTGAACAAGGTTTTTTCCTTTAATAAATTCAATAATATTCAGCATAATCCATCCAATATCTACCCTAAAGAACTCACAATTAGATTAAGCAAGAGAAAAACCAAATACAGGGTGATACTTTAGGTAACAGATTATCTGAGGAACTACTGGAAAATTAGGAAGAACACCTGAAAGAATTTTGAGATTTAATAGAGAACTGCAAGAAAATAAAAGAACTCACAAATAAAAAAAAAAATAAAAAACGATAAGAACTGTAGAGGAAAGAGAATAGAGAATGGTCGGAGCAACACAAACTAAACAGGAAGAAAAGGACAAAAAAGAGACTATGTAGGGATATGAAGTTGATAATTTGCCATTTCAGGTAGCCAGAAGCTAATTTACTGCCACTGTCTGTATAAACACAGCCTCCGCAAATGGTGGGTACTTTTAGTTCATTCATTCATTCATTCATTCATTCATTCATTCATTCATTCATTCATTCATTCCCTGATGCACTCACTGCAGGCTGAACACACAGACATACAAGATGTTGACCTGCAGCAACTTGTAACTGCTGATTAGGTGTCCTGTATCTTGCATGTCTGACCTTTCAGATGCTTCGGATGACCCTTCATGCTGCCAATGACCCTACATGACACAGCATGAACTGTGTGGCCATTCCCACTGGGTAATCAATTCAGTAAGTTAACGTGGCTAAGATAACACCTACCAATTTCTCCACTGTGGACAGGTTAAATGGTTTCTATAACTAAGGAACAAACATAGCATTTATTCAAATAAAACATTTGTTTTCCTCAGTTCGGCATAAGTTTTAGAATATACTTCCTCTGCAATTTTATATTCCCACCCTGTAGAATTACAAAACCATAAAGTATGCAATACTGGAAGGGATTTTTGGAGGCCATCCCACTCCTGCTCAAAGCAAGGCAAATTAAGCAGGTGGCAAAGGGCCATATTCAGTGAGGATCTGAGTATCTCCACAGATGGAGAATCCATAACCCCTCCGCGCAGCCTGCTCCAGTATTTGACCATTCTCGCAATAAGAAAATTTTTCTTCTATCTAATAATATTTTTCAGTATTCCAACTTGTGCCCAGTGCCCCTACTGAACTTCTCTGAGAAGAGCTTACCCCATGCTCTCTATTCCCTGCTATGAGGAAGTTATAGGCAACAGTAAGGTCTCCTCATGACTTGTTCTTTTCAAGGCTGAATACACTCAGCCCTCACAGTCCCTCCTTATACTCCGGGTGCTGACGTCCCCTCACTGGCTTGGTGACTTCAGTATGCCGATAGCTTCTTTGTACTGGAAACCTCAAAACTGGAATGAAATGCAGTTTTGCAAGTGTTGAATCCATGGCAATAATCACTTGCCTTGACCTGCTGCCTACATGCTTGTTGCCCAGTATGAGGTTGTCCCTCTTTGCTGCAAATGCATAGCACTGATTTATCTTGAACTTCCTCCCCATTGGGACCCTCAGGTCTTTTTCTACTAAACAATTCTATTCCCCACCTTCTCAGGTGCAGAACTGCACTTGCCTTAGAAAACAAATGATCTCCCAAACTCACCAAAGAGCTGGGTATTTCTAGACACTTGCTTCATAGAGCTTTGAATTGAAAACTACACTGTCGTGTAGAGTTCATAAGCAAAAAACAGATCTTTCTAAAGTACAATTTCTATGCTATTTTAAAAAACAATGGGGTTTTAAGCAAGTTTAAGGGGATATTTCAGCTTAATTTTAGTACCATAGTTAGAAATTAAACATCAAAATTGATAAATGAGAACATTATTTTACTGTACACTGCCATCATTGCCAGACTTTCATATCTGTATAAATAAAATCCAAAAATCATTTATGTGCCTCCAAAACAAAATCTTGAGAGGGAAAAAAAAAAAAAACACAAAAACCCCCAAACAAACAAACAAAACCTGTTAGAGGAAAAAATCCAAAGTATATTACCTCACCTTGCACACGACCAAAACTCTCAGGCCTCTCTGAGTCATCTCTCATTTGTTCTACTCACAAGACTCAAGATTCAGGTGTAATTTCTTGCAAATTCTTGAACTGGAAGTGGCATCTAAATAACACAATAACACTAGCTTTCCAATGTGGTTGTAGAAATATGAGCCAGAAAGTATGAGTTTGAATCAGTAGACCTCCATGGCACAAATGAAGGCATGATTTTATCCACAGGTATGGATATATCCATGGATATTGATGACTTTGTGCTATGTACTCATTAGCACGACCTAGATCATGGGCTTTGGAAGAAAATGGTTAAGCAGCCAAACTTTGTGTAAGGAGATACTTGATTTTAAGAAGCATAGAGAGACATGGAAAATACTTCAGGTGCAATACGCAGCTATAGAAACATAGAATAGTTTTGGTTGGAAGGGACATTTAAAGATCATCTAGACTAACAACCCTGCAATAAGCAGGGACAACTTCAACCAGATCAGGTTCCTCAGAGCTCCATCCAATCTGACCTTGAATATTTCCAGGGATGGGACATCTATCACATCTCTGAGCAAATCATTCCAGTATCTCACCACCATCACCCTAAAAAAATGGATTCCTTGCAGCTAGTCCAAATCTACTGTCTTTTCGTTTAAAACCATTACCATTTGTCATATTACTACAGACCCTGATAAAAGGCTTGTCCCCATCTTTTTCATAAGCACTCTCCAAGTACTGAAAGGCCACAAAAAGGTCTTCTCAAAGCCTTCTTTTCTCCAGGCTGAACAACCCCAACTGTCTTACCCTGGTCTCATAGCAGAGGACCATATAATCTATCCTTCTGACCATTTTTGTGGCCCTCCTTTGGGCTCACTCCAACAGGTTGATGTCCTTCCTGTGCTGGGGACCCCAGAGCTGGATGCAGAACTCCAGGCTGAATCTCAACAGAGCACAGAAGAGGGCCAGAATCACCTCCCTTGACCTGCTGGCCACACTTTTTTTTCTATGCAGCCCAGGGTTTGATTGGCTTTTTTGGGTTGCAAAAACACATTGCCAGCTCATGCCATCTTTCATCCACTAGTATCACCAAGTCCTCAGCAGGGCTTCTGTCAGTCCATTCATTCCTCAACCTATACTGATACCAGTGTTTGACTGACCCAGGTGCAAGACTTCTCAGACTTTTCCAGGTCTCAATCAGGTCCCAGGTTCTATATGCAGGTGAATATGTGAAAAAATACAAATTCAAGCTTAGAAATTTTTGAAGCCATATACTCATTTCAGAAGGTACTCTGAACTCCATAAGATGTAAGCTTTGATATATTTCTAAGGCCACCCAGCCCTGAAACTATAAAGATCAATAGATCTTGACTGAGTTATAAATTCACAAAGGTTGTGCAGTTATGAGCCATGTAGTTCTTCTATGAGGAGTTAGTATGAGCTATTGCAACTTCTGAACCAACAGTATAGTGGAAATAACAATGAATGTTCTCCCAGCACAAGTTTTTTCCTTTCTCGTTGATGTGCATTTATTGAAGAAACTTTTGAAGGTCTCCATCTGGGAACTAATATTTTTCCCTTTATGCCCATCAATTCCCTATAGTATATCTACATTATTCAATATTTTTAACTCTCACACAGCAATTTTGCCTAAACTGCGGCAGCATCATAGCTGACCATTCCAAAGAGTCATAGAAAAGCATATTCATTCCTTTGTCAAAGAATAACAATTCCTAGAGTGATATATATATATATATATATATATATCACAAACTCCTCCATGCCTCTNATATATATATCACAAAAAGGGCAAAAGTATGGTGTAATCCTTACACCTTTCAAGCATCCAAAAACTAAATTGGTTTTAACACCTTTTGGCCCAGCATGAGTGAGACAGTATTTACTAAGCCAACAACAGATAGAAGCACATGCCCATGTTCTCAGTTCCAAGCCTGACCATGAGTAGAAATGTGGAAGGCACAGTCATTCATCCACTTACTAAGATTAAATCACTGGATGAAATATCACTGTTTTTTATTTCTATGGTGCCTAAGCTTTCATTAAGGCCAATGAAAAGAGAGCTCTCAGAGCTCAGCCTAAACCTGATCGTCTGCTCAGATAAAAAGCTGCTTCAGCTGCACCTGTGTTAATTAGATCTCCCTTAACTGTATAATATGTGGGTCACATATAGATATCTGCACTGCAGAGACCTTATAGTCAGGAGTCTGAACCTGAACTGAACCCTAATTTTTTTCTTCTCTCATTAATTTTTTCTAACAAGAACCAAACTCCAATTTGTTGGTGCTCTCCTACATAGAAATATTTCCATATGGAATCCAGTCGACACTTAAGCAATAGATTAGAGTTAGATTCACCTCAATTTTAAGTTTATGCTACTTAGATGTCAAGAGATGAGAGATTCACTGTAGGCTTTCTTAGTACTCTTATAGCACCATTCTCTTGATCTGTTTTAGAGAGACATTTTAGGATGAGAATAATTATATTAACTTCTTTACATTATTTATAAGAGAGTTTAGGATAAATAGCTCAAACCTGACCACCTATAGCCTGCCAATCGCAAATATTAAATGGCACACACACACTAAACATTTCCTCTGTTCCCTGAGAAGAAATAAAGCATTGAGAGCAAGGTCACATAATGAACTTATGTCTTCAATTTACAGCCCGCACTAATTGCAGTGTCATTGTCTGGTTCATAGCTAACATAGCTAATCTGCAGCTTCCTGAGCATTTAACTTAGGAGAAAAAGTGGGGTCAAGTCTGGATTTTCCTACTAGTGCTTAAGCATAAACCAAGTGGAGCAGTACTGTGAAATATTGAATAAGATATGGTTAGACATGTTTTGTGTCCTTGATAAGAGCTTTCACTTTAGTTCAGTAGCCAAGCAATTTGAAGCTAAACCCCTTAATTTTCAAGTTTTGGAGCATTAATCTAACTAGGAAAGGGCAATACTCCCCCACATTAAAAAATAAAAAAAAAAAGCTAGAAAGAGCACAGCAAACTCACAGTCAACAGATCTTAATGCAGGCAACTCAGCAGCTTGGAGTTGCTGAGGAGGCTGGCAGAAGTTTTCTCCAAAGTGTCCTTTGTGAGAGCTGTCACCTTGTCTGTCGTCAGCTCTGAGCATCGTGTAACTGCATGTGCTACTCCTGGTAGGGGGGAAACGTGCCAACTGAAAACATCATTTCTTCCAAGTCTCACAGCTGCTTTATTTTGGAAAATCACAGAGGAAAAGGTCTCCTTGAAAGCTACAGTGTAGAGAGAAAGACAAGTGTCAGGCAGGCACAGTTGCATCAGGGAGAGGCCAGAAAGATATAATCTGGAAAGCTGAACAGGGATTTGCCTAGAAGTGCAAAAGCTGCCGGACCCTCCTTTCAGCTGTGCCTGCATTGCAGTGGGCACAGTCGATAACGGGCATCAAAGACAAACTTCACAGCATCCTGACTCTGTTCCTGAGCCAAGTCCCAAATGTGGATCACAGCAAAGCCTGGAGGCAATTTTGGCAACAAGTTGAAAATTATCCCAGCAGGCTGCCACCAGCTGAGTGTTGCCAGCCTATACAGTATTACTGCTACTTTTTCTCCATCTTTGATGTGCACCTTTGCTAGGTACTTCAGGCTTATCCAGCAGTGCCTGGGTTGCAGACAGGGTTTTGGTAGGGAAGTGAAATGGAGGAAGAATGACAGAAAAGCCACCACAATTCACCGTGCATGGTGGATAGTTATGGCACCAAATGCACATTTAATGCTTTTTACTTAAAAAGGGCACCAAGATAAGTGCATTCCCACTACATATGTGATCAAATTCTATTTTGCCATGTTTATGTCTTTGATGTCTCTGTCTTTTGTGTCTTTGATTCTTTTTACAGGGTGAGCCTGTCCAGTATAATGTTTTTAAACACTTAATATATTGTGAGAGGCAGGAAAAAAATTTGGGCTAGGGATATATATTTGGGAAGAGAATGTGAAGATCTGTGAATAAGTGTTATTTTTCAACCCACATCTTACGCCTCCCCTTCAGCTGTTCAGTTGCTTGTTGTTTAACAAAACAGCAACACTTCTGGGACATGAAATGGTGTCAGTGGGCATAGATTAGTAAAAAATGTAACATTTAATAAAGAAAAAGGGAAAATAGCTACCCCTGATATTCTGCTCTAAAAACTTTCTCCATGCATATTTTATCCTCTTCCAGTGCACCTGCTTTGACCTTTTGCTTTCGAACAAAAGCAAGAAATTAGATCTGAAAGATTCCTAGGCCATTGTCTTTCAAATATGCAGTCTCCTCAGCAAATACCATTATATTTACTATGCTACAGGCTTGACTTTTGTTCAGAAATGACCCTGTCTTTAACCACAACTTTATTATTTACTCCATTCTGGAAAAAGAATAAATAACTGCTTTTGCAAGAATAGCAAAGCAATCACAAGTGGTTGAGACAACTTCCTTTTAAATATGTTAATTTTTAAATTTGATATATTTTTACAAAAGTATCACATGCTTTAGTAGCAGCACATTTCTCAGGTCTGATATGTTAGATTAATAAGGGATTTCCTAATGTTTTCAAGGAGAAATTAATTTCCTTTTTTATTTTACCTGAGAAAATTATTCAGTCATATGATGCCTTATATATTTCCACTCTAATCTGTATTAAGTTATGTCTTTGAACTCAGGTATTAGTGTCAGAAAAGTATAGCTCAAATTGACCATACCTCTCAAGTGAAAGACATTGTAATATTGCTCATTAATATGAGAAGATTATCTGCTCATTTTTAGATTATTAAAATAGAAAAAGGATTGGCTAATACCAACCTTTTTTTTAATAAGTTGAGATAATATAGCTTGATAAAATAACTTGAGATAGTCACATAATTTGAAGATAAATTGGATCACTCTCTTTTGTCAGTGTAAATCACTGTAACATATACAATTTTTCCAAGAGAAAAAATATGCACAAAAAGTTCCTTGCCATAGCTTTCTGGAAAATCTAGTTCAAAATCCTGGAGCCTTTTTTCTCTGTAGCATTTATCACCTTGATTGGTACAGAACAATATCTCTCAAGAGTACCCTGTAGGTACTATTTGGCCCACTGACTCTTTACAGGGGGTTTAAAAGTATACTGCAATTAGCAGATGAAATTCTGTCTTAATAAACGCAAAATTACGCCCATGGGGGAAAATCAATCTTAAACTGCATGAAGCATGATGAGTTCTGAACTAGTTAATTACCTCTGAGGAAAAAAACTATCTCTGCACTACAATGGATAATCTAAGAAAATTAGATTAGCTATAGCTATCACACAGGAAAGAAAATTATAAAAATTATTAGGAAAGGAAGAGATAAGACATCAGACAAAAATGTTATTTCACCATTCAATTCTGTGATGCACTTGCGTCTTGCACATCATGCACAGCTTTAGTTCTCACATCTCAGAAAGGAATATAGTCATTCTAGAAGATTTATGAAGAAAGCTGAAAATTTTGTTAGGCAGTTCTGGTAGATTGCCCCTGTCAGCAGCTGAGCACCCACTAGGTCACTCACTCACCACCACCTCCAGTGGGATGAGGGAAAAAATCTGAGAAGCAAAAGCTGAGATAGCATGCACCAAGATAAAGACAGTTTAATGAGTGAAGCAAAGCTGCTCACACAAAATAAGAAATTCACCTACAAACAGGTGTTCAGCCATCTTCAGGAAAGCAGAATCTTTGCACGCTTAACGGTTACTTGAGAAAACAAACTCCATAGCCATTCTTTCCCAAGCTTTGCCATATGTATGGAATATCCTTTTGATCAGCTGGGATCAGCTGTCCCAGCTGTGTCCCTTCACAGTTTCTTGTGCACACTCAGCCTCCTCACTGCTGGGATGGGGTGAGAGGCAGAAAAGGCTTTGACTGTGCAAGCACTGCTCAGCAGTAGCTAAATCATCCTTGTGTTATCAACCCTGTTTAGATCACAAATTCACAGCACCATACATGCTGCTGTGGAGAAAAATTATCACTAGCTCAGTCATATACAATTTTTAAAAGTCCAGTAAAAGAAATGATCAAATAAACTAGATCATTAAATTTAATGATCAAGAAGATAATTCAAAATAAATAAAAGAGGAATGTTTTCATACAGTATGTATTTAATATATTGAATTAGTTGCCACAGGTTGCTGGGTTCCAAATTTTACATCTATTTACAAAAAAATTTTGAAAGTTTTAAAAATTTTAAAAATCATATAAAAAAAAGAAAAATAAATATAAATCCAATAGTAGTCAGTAGATGCAACTGCAACTTGTACAGGTACAGATTTCCCTATACTTACAGGTCTGCACAGGCAAAGAGGACCTGCATGGGAAGAACGCCCACATAAATCTCCATATTTATATATTGTCACAAAGGTATTTGCTTTTGAATTATTTGGATAAAAGGCTCCTCCCACTTTTACATACTGAAGATTTCAGTTTCCTTTAAAAATGGGAAAAAAAGAATATTTTTTAAAAAGCAATCCAGAGGTGTCCATTGCAATGATGTTTTAAAACAGATAAGGATGTTTTATTTCTCACCTGCTTATCCCATTAGTCTGCAAACCGATCCATAGACGAGAGAAAACACGCTTATGTCATTCCAGGTCTATCTCATTCTTCTTCAACCCCCTCCCTTTCTCTGTGAAATACCAGTTTGCTATCATTTTTATTTTCACATAGTTACCTGGAGCTAATAAGAATTATACTCTTGCAAGAGCCCAGATGAGAAAGGGCACATGAGTTCCCTGTATGGAAGCATATGACATTGATGCAGTGGACTGCAAATAACATTGAAAAGTTCGAAGTGAATGAACTGAAAAATATCTTAAATTTCTTTCTGATCTGGTGATTTCAGCAGTTACATGTAACAGGGAAAACAAAAACAGTAAAGGTCTTAGTCTCATAGAAGTCAATGCTAATTAATTCATGGAAGTCCTACGACCTATATTAACCATGACATCAAACAGTGACTTCTGACCTTAAAATATTTGAAGTTCATGGCCATTTTTTATTTTTATAAATTAAATTGATGTGATTGTTCTGTCTCACACTCAGTTTCATCATGGATCTGATTACAGCTACAGTCCCTAAATATAGTTAATATATTCCCTTTTGAGTGAATTTTTATCTGCCTGAAGTCCATCTATACTGACCTTGTTACTGATGGCACAGATTGAACCCTGGTTACTAGGACAAATTTGGGAACTGGCTCGTATCAAGACCCTTTGTATAATGCAATCCCCCACAACAAACTACCCTTTCTTCCATACCCAGACTTCTACTGCTCAGTTTGCTGCTTGGAATTCATGACTGAATTAACATGTGTACTGTGGAGATTGTTGGCAGAGCTGTGTCTCTGAAGGAAAACGAGAAGTTAACCAACTTGACAGTGTTATATCCACCTACTGAAATCCCATCCCTACCCAGAGTAAGAAAGTCTTACTGATTTTAAAAAAGGAAGTCAACCATCTGTTGACTTCCATACTAGTGACCATTTGCAAGATCCTAATAGTACTGACTTATGAACACAAGGTCATCGGTTTAAGCACAGTCTTGAGTAATAAAAAACAAAAACCACTGCATGTATGTTACTTTTTAAAATCAACATACTAACTGTGGTTACCAATACTGTTCCATGCAAAGGACTGCCCATATCCCATAAACAAACATTATAAAGCATATCTCTTCTATTAGACTCAGCTTACACATCAAAAAATTAATCACTTCATTCAGTTGTCTCCCCTCTTCAGATTAGGCATAAAAGACATTATTTACTCTCAGGAGTCCCCACCTTCAATGCCGCATTCAGCTTTGGGGTCCTCAGAAAAGGAAGGATATCGACCTTTTGGAATGAGGCCAGAGGAGGGGCACCAAGATGACCAGAGGGATGGAGCAGGTCTCCTATAAAGAGAGGCTGAGAAAGTCGGGTTGAACCAGTGTGAAGAGAAGGCTCTGGTGAGAGATTAGAGCAGACTTCCAGTATCTAAAAGGGGCTTTCAAGAGAGCTTGAGAGGGAATTTGCACAAGAGAATATAGTGACAGGATAAGAAGGAACTGAAAGAGAGTAGGTTTAGATTAGATATTAGGAGTAAATTTTTTCCTGTGAGGGTGGTGAGGCACTGGAACAGGTTGTACAGAGAACTCATGGATGCCCCATCCCTGCAAGTGTTCAAGGCCAGGTAGGGCTTTGAACAACCTGAACTAGTGGAAGATATACCCTGACCATGCCAGGGAGGCTGGAACTAGATGACCTTTTAGGTTCCTTCTAACCCAAACCATTCTATGATTCCACAGTATTCTAGAAAAACCCAGCCAATCATAATTGTACAGAAAATATCCTCTTTTTTTTGTTGTTGCTGTTAAAGCAATGTTTTCCTAAAACATTAAATATCTTTTAAAATAAGCTGACACCAAGTGTTTTGAGGAGAACACAGTAATAATGCAAAGATTATATTGTTTACTTTGTTTTTAGCTCTTCATATATTTAAATCTGTTTAACCTCTATTTAATTCTTATCTAGGCCAATGTAAAGTAAATCTTACAGAATTTATTCACCCTACCTGATAATTTCCAGTTAATATTAATGCATTGGCATATAGAACCACAGAAATAAAGGCCAAAAGGGACCTGTTAGGTCATTTAAACTGAATGTCTGCATATGAATGGTGATTATATTTGATCTTGTTCTTTTCAAAACTGAACAAAAAGTTTGCATATGACTATGGCATATCTTCTTGAAAAGTCTTAATATGAGGCACTGAAAATATAACTCATGATGCTTCTCTCTCCCCTGTAGCTGGTAATTCTGGCCATCAGATCATTGCTATGTTCTTCAACATATGGTCATGGTCTTTTGCACTGCTATAGTGCAACAGGTGGAAAGTATCTATAGCCTCACACGTGACAGGTAGAAACAGCTGATTTGACCCCCTCAGGTACTACAGACAAATGAATATCTTGTTCTCTTGATATTTATTATCATTATATATGTTTGTTAGTGAATCAGAATGCTACTGTTTCTGCCGCTCCAAAAAGGTGAAGTTTTAAATACAGATTATGAACTTTGCATCATCCTTGTTTACCTGTGGCTCTTCAGTAGCCAAAGTATGTTCTTGCATTGTTATTGGGATATGCACCAGATGGCATTTGAGGATTGTCCCTGTGCTTGGTGTTTGTACTCTTCCAAAGTACCTCAGGGAGTGTGCACAGGGAGGTGTGTTAATATGGGATGCGGGACTCTGGAGGACCATGTCCATAGCACTTAGGTATTCCACAGGTAGACTCGATGACCCACAACTCTGTCCTGGATCTTGCACAGTGAGCCTTTGCAGTTCTGCACTTTTGTAAAATAGGACACACATTTTTAAAACTATTTTTGGACCAGGAAAAATTCAGACCTGAAGATATTTGGTGTCATCCTGACAAATTAGTGCCTACACTAACATTTTCTCTTCCAGTCCTTTCAAGTAAAATTAGCTAATTCAGCAAAAGTTCAGTTTCGGCAGTACAACTGTTTGTATAATGGAAGTTTCTGCTGTCAACCAAAGATCACATCCTTGATGATGATCACTGTGCTGGCAGATGCTGCTATAACAGACACAGAATAAATTGCATACACTGTGAAGTGCTTTGACAAGCGTAAATAGTCTGAGCCTAAATGTCTGTATTGCAATTGAAAGAGTACTTAGGCTTGAAAAGCATTTAAACATTTTCAAAAATATTACCTGGTATCTCATGACAAAGTGTTTTGGTTTAACTCCAACTGGCAACTAAGCACCACACAACTGTTCACCTATTCCTCATGCATCAAAATGAGAGAGAAAATGAGAAAAGCAAAAGTGAGAGAAGTCACAGGTTAAGATAAAGACAGCTCAATAGGTAAAGCAAAGCTTTTGTTTTTTGCACAAGCTAAACAAGGAATTAATTCACCACTCTCCGTGAGCAGACAGGTGTTCAGCCATCCCCAGGAAAGCAGAGCTCCATCACGTGTAACAGTGATTTGGGAAAACAAATACCATCATTCCAAATGTCTCCCCCTCCCTTCTTCTACCCCCAGTTCTATATGCTGAACACGATGCCATATGGTCTGGAATTTCCCTTTAGTCACTTGGAGTCAGCTGTCCTGGTTGTGTCCTTTCCCAGCTTCTTGTGCACACCCAGCCTCCTCACTGCTGAGGTGGGGTGAAAAAGAGAAGGCTTGGAGGTTGCTCAGCAGTAACTAAAACATTGCCATAATATTAACCCAGTTTTGGTCACAAATCCATAACATAGCTCCATACCAGCTACTCTGAAGGCACTTAACTCTATGCCAGCCAAAACCAGCACACAGAGTAAACAGTGAAAAACTTCTAACATTAAATTTTAATTTTGCTGACTTGTAAGAATATTTCAATTGCCTTTTTTTTTTTTTAATTAATTTTCAGCCTTATCTGAACAGGTACTCTTGCTTGCTTAAAAAGCCAGGGTTTCATTTTTCTACCACCCCACTCAGCAGCACTTGCTGATTCTGCTGGTGATTTACAGCTGTACAAATTGTAAGTACAAAGGTAGCCACAACACTTGCCATTTGTATCTGTCTCAACTACCATAAATAACAGTGTCAAAAGGTAAGCAATAAAGAATACCAAGCGTTGTGCCCTTTGGGACTGAAGGGCAGAATAAACATACTGTATCTTGAATGTTCTCCTAAATTTGGGAACTCTTCTGTTCATTCTAATAACTCCAAAACTCCCTGGAGTTAAACATTATGAGCCTCACAGAATTCTGTAATTTCATGTAACACAGAAATTATTGACTGCTTTTCCCTCAATGAGGTTCTTCTCTCCTTTGGTTTTATTACCATTTGATCCTAGATATTTAATGGACCTGGCATTTGTTACACGTAGAAGAACAGACCTTTAAGGCAGGGCTTGCTTTACTGATTCTATAAAAACAAAGGAGGAAAGAATGTGACTTATCACGTAGACCCAGCAGACAATATAAACACAAGATCACATCCAGCCAACACATTCTCTTTACTTCTGGAAAAAGCTATAGGCAAGCATCTGGGAGACATTAAAGAATAAACACTTTATTAGTGCATACTGCTATGTATACATTCCATGGCCTTACCACTTTATGATGTTATCAAACAAAATGTCACGAGCAGAGCTAGTTTGGTACTTGGCCAAAAGAACCCCAAGGAGACCATAGCTACTGTGGGAAGTGATGTTAGCAATTCATAGAATGGCATTTTTCTTTGAGCAAGCAACTGAGTGTAATAAAAGGGGTGACTGCTTGCAAATTGTCATTAGTATATGAGGCAAAAATTGGTTTTTGTGAACTTATTTGAAGAGGTTTATCTTAGCACCAGCTTTCCTAATTATTTTCTGCCTATGCAAATTTTCAGAACTTTTCAAGCAGACATCAATTCACATCAGTTCTGATCAAGCTGTTCATGTGCAGTAGGATCAAATTAATAAAAATCATGCAAAAAAATAATGGCAATGCTTTTTGGTGAGCTGAATTAATTAAATATTTTGCTGATGCATAGTGGAATGCTTTTCAAAATTACTAAAATACAGAAGATTTGAGTGGCAGGTTACTTTCACTAATATTTTGATCACATGAAGAAAAAATGAGCCAATAGGGAGTCTATTCTCATTTAGTACTGCAATATGTTTGACAAATATAATTTTTTTGATAATTAAATTTGCTTCAATCAGAAACATTCTGCTTGATCATAACGAAATTTTGGGGGAGGGAAGTTGGCTTTACTGAAAAATGTCCCCAATGTATATACTAAAAGATACTGGTATGGTGATCCCAGTCTTTAACACAGTTACTAGAGTATTCAGCCAGTATATGCAAGATCTAAGTTCAAGATCTTTCCTTGCTTCTTGATGTTTGGTCCCACTGCTCATATAAGTGCTTTTATTGTTGCTTTTTGGAATATTCTGCAAAGCAATGTGTTCACTTCCTCCCATGTATGGCATGAAATGGTGTCAATGGTAATTACATGTAGCCAGAAGCCAGTATCATCTGGGCAGGGGAAGTTCTAGTGAGAACTCTAGGAGAGTCACTTTTTGAGAGATCTCACTTAACATCTTGCCATAGAAGTAAACAGAGAAACCTCCACAGAGTAATTAATTCCACCCATAAATTGGAAAGAGATGCCATTCATCCTAGTAGACTTAACTGTGTATGATGGTGATAGCATAGGGTTAAAATGTTTCTAAAATCATGGGAACTGGATAAAATAGATTCAGGGGGTGGAAAGGAAGATTGGGTCTGGTAGGCCTGGGAAAGGGAACTAGGCCCTGGGAACGAACATTCAGCTTTGTTTTTTTAGATCATGTGAAGCTACACCTGCATAATCATCATATGATAAATTATATGATTGTTAAATGTAATGATTGTTTGGTAATTTAATATGATTATTGTTTAATCGTAATAAGAATCATGAGAAATGATGTAATCGTAACAAGAATCATGAGAAAGAATATTTGGGGGGGCCTAATGAAAATTACAAGAATTCATGCTTGGATAAGATCAATGTATAGAGGAGAACAATATGGGTTAATAATTAATATATAGTAATATAACAAAAAGGGTATAAAAACATGTTCATCTCAGATCCATGTCAGAGTCAGATTTGGGTCTGCACCCCTGATTCCCAGAGCTCTTCAATAAAGCACCTGCATATAATCATTCTGTGATTATGTGTTTTCAACGCTATCAATGGAAAGACAGGAGACAGTTCACCTACATTTCATTGTCTAAACACATATATCAACATATAAGCTAGGAATTGGGTTCCCATTTATGTCAAAGGAAATCATAGCCAATACAGAAAATGAACCTGTAGTTTGGTAATGAGTTAATTAAAGTAGACAAACACTTATTTTGCATTGTTTTAAAATACATCCCAAATATAACGAAATAAGAATTTTAAAAAATATGTATAGTCTACCTGAAATCTGTTAACCTCTACATTTTAGTAAAAAAAAGGGGAAGAATCTTTGTTTGCTTCCAATCAGACTAATTCTTTGATTACAAAGAATTTCTTTGATAATAAATTACTTATTAGCCACTTTTCTTGACAATCATTTATCTCCCAAGATCTCCCATTAACACATTATTTGCACCAATTCACTCAAAGACTGTTTTGTTTCAGTTTCAAGATCTTCAACTTTGAATCTATTCTCAAAGGTAATTTCGGTGAAATTCTCACAATTCTTTTATGCTTCATTGCTAATTGCTATAGATTCATTTCTCACAATTGACTCAAAAGAAAGATGAAACCTTGTAATGAGGGCTTTTTTTCACTTTCATTTTCTTCTAGAGATTGTAAGCACAGACTAATCCGATGCAGTGCTTTATATGCTTAGTGGAAGTAAATGACAGCTTGCTAAGGCATGTTATGATGGATTTGAGCTGCATTTGAATTCGGATTTTTTTATTAGTTTGTTCACTGACATGCTAGCAAAAAAAAGATTAAAATAGAACTGTGAGATGAAAGACTAACTTAATGTCATCTTTTCTACCAACTATATGAAGGATAAATCAGAACATTCTCATTGGATGAGATTTCTTTATAACTATTAAATGAAATAAACAGTTGGTTTAAAAGCAGTATGACAGAACAAGCCTCAGCCATGATGAGCAACATGATCATCTTACTGAGCACACTTCACTTCATATTATTTGTGGTTCTATTAAAGACATTAAAGCTAAGTCTGATGATATCTTTTAATGCTAGTATTATCAAAAAGAATTCTTTAGCACACTTTGATTATATGGTAGCTGAGCAGTCTGTGGGTAATGGTGCCTTTTGACAGTCTTATGTAACCATCTCATTTGATCAGGACATATTCCCAAAGTAAAGCAAATTATAGGAAGACCTTTCCTCCTTTTTTCTAGCTTGTTTATTTTCATTTAATCACAGTTGCCTTTTCAAATTGCATAGTTTCTTTATGATGCTTTTCATTTTTGTTGATACTTAGTAAACATCTCAGCGCTTTTATTCAGTTTCATTTTACAGATCCTTCTTTTGACATAATGTCACTTAGTACATTCAAAATTCTCTTTTCCGTGTCTTTTAATAGTTTACTTTCATTTTAACATTAAAATTATTGTTGCTAGTATTCCATACAATTTAGTTCTCCTCATGCATTTTTTTCTCTGTATTATCCCAGCATATGTTGTTACTGCAGGGCTTAATTTTGTGTATTATGTTATGACAGACTAATTTATTGTTGCTTTTATGACTTGTTGACAAATCCTATTTCCCCTTCATCACAGATGAATGCAAATAGCTTGGCCTTAATGCTTTGAAAAAAAAAGTCATTACAGGTTGGTAATCCAATTGCCCTGAAAAACTATTATTTTTAAACTTTTCTTTTTTAAAGAGACAAAAAGAAAAAACAAATAAAAAAAACAAAGACAAACAAAAAAACCACCACAGATCAGAGCATTTGCAGTTTGAATTCTTATATAAAACTGCGCCTGGTTTTGTTTGCTTCTTTGCCACAGTTTATCTCAGAGGTTTGATTCTTTGCTACACTGGCTTGGACAATTATTTTATCTTGCACACTCACCAGTAAGGGCTTTCTAATTTGTCTTCCTAGTTCTATCAAAGAAGTTTTTTCAGAATGCAACCAAATGAGTTGGCTAGGAAATTTCAATACTATGGTAAAAAAACACCCTGTTACAAAAACACCTAATTATCCATGTTTAAAACTCTTGAAATTACAGTCAAAATTACAAGGCTTTGTTTAAGTGATAGTCAGAGAATCTTTGTGGCCTCAGTGAAAAGACTACTTGATGAGCAGAGGATTTGAGACCTGCTTCATGTTCTTTGTGAGCAGAGAAGGGCAGGTGGGTGATGCAACCATTGGAGGCCATTTTGGGCAGAACAATCCTGAAATAGATGGAGTTTTCAGTTCTTGGAGAAGTAAGGAGGGAGCATATCAAAACTACCACCTTGAACTTGCAGAGCAGACTTTGGCCTGTTTAGGAGCCTGATGGAGAGTCCCTCAGGAGCCAGTCCTGAAGAGCAAAGGAGCTCAAGAAGGCTGGACATTTTTCAAGAGGGAAATCTTAAAGACATGGGAGCAGGTGGTCCCCCTGAATGATGAGTCAGAGGGGAAGACTGGCCTGGCTGAACAGAGACCTTTGGCTGGAACTCAGGAAAAAAAATAGAGTGTATCACCTCTGTAAGAAAGGGCAACTATGGAGGACCAGAGAGATGTAGTGAAGTTATGCAGGGAGAAAGTTAAAGAGGACAAAGCCCCATTAGAACTTAATCTGACTACTGACAATAAAAATTGTTTCTCTAAATACATTAAGAAAGAAAAGGAAGTGTCCTGACCTGTATCAGCAATACTGTGGCCAGCAGGACAAAGACAGTGATTTTCCCTCTGTGCTGGGCACTGGTGAGATCATCCCTTGAGTTCTGTGTCCAGTTCTGGGCTTCTCATTACAAGTAGGATATTGAGGTTCTGGAGCAAGCCCAACAAAGGCAACAAAGCTTTGAAAGATCTAGAGAGTGAGTCCTGTGAGGAGCAGCTGAGGCGGCTGGGGTTGTTTAGCCTGGAGAAAAGGAGGTTCAGGGGTGACATTATCACTCTCTACAGTTACCTGAAAGGAGGGTGTAGCAATGTGAGGGTTAGTCTCTTCTCCCGAGAAACAAGCAATAAGAGGTAAGGAAATGGCCTCCAGTTGCACCAAGGAGGGGGTAGATTGGATATTGGGAAAAATTTGGCCACTAAAAGGGTTGTCAAGCATTGTAACAGACTGTCATGGCTGGTCACCGTCCATGGAGACATTGAAGAGATGTGTATGTGTGATACTTAGGGATACAATTTAGCAGAAGATTAAGATTAACAACTGGACATGATGATTTTAAAGTTCCTTTCCAGCTTAAATGTTTCTGTGACAATAGGATTTAGGATGCAATTTGCTGTCTATTACTGCTCTATTACTCCTACTGAATCAGGACCCCTATGCTTGGGTGGAAGCTTTGGAGATGATCTGAATGCCCACAGTCTGACACCTCCTATGGACAGAGAATCCCCAGCTGTGAGAGACAGCAAGGCCATTTTGAAATAGTGGTGACAGGAACATAGAATCTAAGGTCTTCCTTCAGTGAAAGGCAAAGATACATGCCATAATGTCACCTACTTTCTTTCCTAGCTGAACCAACACAACTTACCATCAACTCATACCACGTTCCTGCAACTTACCTCACCCATGGAGCTTCTGTATGAAAATCAGCACAGTCATAATGCCTCGTGGTCACCTAAGAGCCACTTAAAGAAGGCTTCTCTACCCCAGTGATGAACAAGTTACTTGAACAGAGTGTATACTAAATGGACAACAGTGCTTGGACTGCTTAGACTCTGAGACAATATCCCTATAAAAGGGAGACTACATCAAACGAAGTCCTTTTATCCATGTATTTCTTGAGGGCAGCACCCCAAGACAACTAAAGCTGGCCTTAAGCAATGCAGGAACATCATTTACTTCCCTCACTAATTTCCTTTAGTAGAATTCTTCTAGGTTGCCAACAGAAAAAAACCAAAATCAGTGTCATTGCTTTTTATCATATTTTTCCAGTTTTTCTTAAAAACCACAGACAATTCTTCTTTAATTTTACAAATGCTACACTAGGGAAGAATTCATTATCTGCTGACTATTCTCTTCAGCCATTTGCAGAAAGATTTATCTTACCTAACCTTTGCTATCTAAACAGTATAATCTAAGAGATCATTTAAGCAATAGAGAAAAGACAGGTATATTCATACTATGATTCATCTCAAAGAGAAGCAGAACAGACATAACCTCTGCCCATGTGCTACAGAAAAAGCCTTATCTAGATTAATTTATGATTTACAAAAAACTTTAAACCTCAGTGATCATATCATGGCTGTACCATTGTCACCTATGTCTACAGAGCATAGATACTCATCAAGTACATTTGTTTTACATTCCTACAAAAGAACCATCTCTGAGGGAAAAAAACAAACAAATAACAAGCCCTCCCTTGGAACAATATTCCATTGCTGAAAAGGTGCAGGGAGAATATTTTCTTGCTGACAATATTCTTAAACCTTTCAAATAATTAAATTCATTTAGAATTAAAAATATTTGAAAAATGAGCCGCTCATACTAAAATTTGCTGATGGTTGCTATCTGATTTTAGAAGGAACTACTTTAGATTTTGTGTGGGAGGGAGAACTAAGCATTCTTTCCACTGAATATAGTTGAATAGGAATCATAGGTAGAAGTACATCTGCCTACAACAAAGTCTCATTATAGAAAGGAGACAGACCTGTTTAGGACTCACTTTAAGCATTTTTCAAAAATTTGCCAATAAATAATGGTAGGCTCTTTCAGTGTTATCTCTTTAAGGCCAAATTTGTAAACATGTCTGGATCTTTATAAAAGCATGCACTTCAGTGCATCTTAATAGCTTACATCTGACAGTGCCAATTTCCACCTGGAATTTTGTCACCATGCAAGTGAGAGGCTTCAGCAAGCAAGAGAAGCTTCTACAGCTTTCAGTGAGTAACACTGATTTTGCAGAACTGACCCTTGCAATTCCTCTGACTTTTAAAAGAATATTTCTGAGAGACACAGAATGGCAGCCTTTCACCAGCCATCCCTCTAGAGATCTCTGTGCTATGATAAATCACATCAATTTTTGGCAGGATGATGTTACTTTGGATTCTTGCTTTTATGTTGGGACAACAGATTAAAACTACTGATAGACATAGGGTTAACACCAGAGGCAAAAAAGCATACAGAATAAAAGCAGGACTAACAGCTCCACATGTCAGCTGCTATAAATCACTTTCTACCTGTTTCTGTCACATCCTTTCTGACTTTAAAAAAAACAAACAAACAAACAAAAAAAAATCCCAAAAAACTTCACCTTTGTCTCCACTTA
Organism: Rhabdornis inornatus; assembly: GCA_013397075.1. NCBI lineage: Eukaryota > Metazoa > Chordata > Aves > Passeriformes > Rhabdornithidae > Rhabdornis > Rhabdornis inornatus. Next base: position 662,775 of record VWZS01011053.1, read on the forward strand.
GTGATTTTTTTTCCCAAACCAATCACATTCATGAACAAGTCAGTCAAGCCTTCTAGTTACAGAAGACAAGTACTGTAGCTGAAAAATTTGTGCGGTGGCAGATTAATGTCAAGAACACTGTGTGCATTAAAAAATCTCATCTTTCTAATTTTTTTTTCATTCATATCACAGAGACATGTATGTCCCATTTTTGATCCTGACACCTAGAGGATTTAAAATAAAAAGGGGAAATGCTTTTATCTTTCATCCTCTGAACTCCATTATTTAAGATAATGGGACTATTTCTTCCACAGAGGTTACTATCTATAGTTCAGCTCTTGCTAACTGTGCCTGCTGCAGTATCTTCCATGGGATTTTAAAGAAAATACTTAATAACCTTATCTAAGTACTCTAGTCTTCAGCCCAAAATTCTAGAGGCAGATTAGTGACTACTGAAGTTATTTATCTCCATTACTCTCACCATCACATCATCAAATTGTCTAAATCCTAAAGCTGCATCCTGCTTAACTTAGAGACCCCCTGAAGCCAGGTAGCTGCACCTTAAATGCAGGCTTCCACAGAAATACCATGAAGTGGAACAGAAGGGAAAGATTTACTCATTTCCCTGAAATGCTATGCCATGCTATGTGACAACTTTTAAAATGTGGAACAGTCTTAAAGAATAGTTCAAAATTTTAACTATTTGAAAGTTGTTAACATAGTTTCTGGAGGACCAACCTTGGTCATAAAGTTAAATTCAGAGTAGCTTTAAAACAAGTAATTCTGTGAGAAGTAAAATAATGAACCCTAGTTACTACTTATGACTTTAGAAAACACCGATAGCATTAAATATTTCAGAATTAAAATCAAAAAAATAAATATATTTTTTTAAGAAAAAACAATGAATCATCCAGCAGATTTACACAATTAACATGCATGCCTATCCCCAAGAGTGAACATTATTTCTTAGAAAGTTTAGTAATAAAAAAACAGAAACCCAAAATAGCACCTTCCAGTGAAAATATCATGAGTTCTTCATGCAACATGTTGCTGGTAATTAGATTGGTGGTATACATACAGAGGGGAGAATGGTGGACAAATGTGAATTGATTTCGATGGTGACTTACAATTTAAAGGATATTAATTGCAGAAAGGGGGAAAAAAACACACATTTCTAAAACAGGAATGACTAGAGAACTATTAAGTTAATCAGCACAGAAAATGCATGCTTATTTATCCCAGGATGCTTGCACTTACTTTCGTTGTATGTGTTCAGTTTTGGCATAGCGCTTTACATAATTATTCTTTAAAGAGAATAATATTGAAATATCATTCCTATTTAATAATAAACCAGGAACTTCCAATAAAATTGTAGAAGACAGATCTTAAAAACCATCAGTTAAACAAAAAGAAAATATATGTAAGACAGATGCTTTCTATTGGAAAAGAAGGTAATAGAAATTTTATTTCATTCTTCTTTTCCTATAAATGTTGATTATATTTTGTATCAGCAGTTTTGAAAATATCAGCTGAAAACTCCTCAGGATACATGAACACTTTTCTAAGAGATTTGCAAGAAAAAATCTTGTAATGGAGCATATTTTTTACCTCCTCATAATGAAGTGCAACTTTGTCATCAAAATACTAAAATTGAACTAATTTAATTGAATTGAAATGTGCATGTCGTCAGCTTCTTACCTGCAATAACTGAATTTTTCTCCTACTAGATAGAATCTACCAGTTATTTTAATTATAAAAGATAGGTGACACTCAAGAAATTATTACTGCCCACTAGATTAGATGAACCCCATATTACTGTACCTTTTCTTTTGTTTTTTTTTTTTTCTTTATTCTTTCACAAAGTAAATACATCTTAGAAGTACAACTTTTCTGCCAGGCACTTACAGACAGAATACTTTTCCATGTTTTCCAGAACTAATGCCCTAATCCCTGCACAAGAAGCCAAGGACAGCAACTACATTGTCTGGCCACTCATTAAACAGTATCTCGTATTTCACAAAAATAATCTAAAACAAACAAACAAAAAAATTTAAATAAATAGATTTTTTTTGGAGGGGGAAAAGAGAAAGTATCATAATGTTACCTTTGGAACAATATGAATATTATCTGAAAAGCAAATTACCTTCCAGAATATGGGGGAATACTCCCAAATGAGCACTTCTCCTTTAGCTGTGTGTAACTGCTCTAGTAATGAACCATGAACCATTGCTGAATCTCCAGCTCTCACAAGCTAAAATGACACTGTGCTAATGACATGAAAACCAATACATTCTGGGCTCATGCTATCAGGTTAAGGGCTCCTGCTCAGGTCTGCTCAATTCAATCACATGTCGGGCTACCTGTCATTGCCCACTGACCAGGGCGTCATACATCACCTGTATGTGTGATTAGCAAGGAAACCTCTCCCTGTCCAGGCTTGTTGCCAGCACTGACACCAAATGCTTTCTGTGTTCCTCCTCCTCCTCATGACCAGTTTCCCCACCAGCTGTGGGAATACCTAATGAACCAGACTAGTTGCCCACCTTCATAATTTTTTACATCTTAACAGCAGGACAGGAGTGAAGGGAGGCCACAAACAAATTTTTCCTTTTCTTTCAGAAAAACAAAAACAAAAACAAAAACCAAGCTTTCCTTGACTAAAATTTCTGATATATGACCACAAAGCTGTGCCATCAAGTTAAGGTATCTGTTTTCTATCATTATATATGATAAAAATTATATACATGATATACATGGGTAGCAACTGGCTTGTATTTCTCCAGCATAAATCTCACATTTTCTCCAACTTTTAAACTAATTGACTTTATGAGAAACACCCCCAGACGTTTCAAGACTCATAAATCATCCTTTTTCAGTGTGCCCATAGGACCATTCTGTCCTGTCTTCCTAGCAGAACTTTAAAGCCCTTACAGGCTTCCAACTGGAGATCAGGAAAAAATCATCAATTCCCCTCAGGCTTCAAGCTGCCAGGTTTACACAGGATTATTCTTTCACTTGCTGGGAAAAAAACCCCAGATAATAGTTTCAAAGGTGCTACTTTCTATGGAGTGAAATTAATAGGTATTGGAACAGTTAACAGTTGATCAGTTGGCTGGAGATATGCGAGCATTGTACTGATTCACATCTTGGGATTCATCTCACCAGGGGGAAAGTTCATGGCACTATGGCTTTGGTGAAAGTCAAGTCATGCCATGAGACAAAGTCTGGTAAAGTAGCAACTCACTGCCATCAGAATAGAATAGGCACAGGAATTTAAAGGTGAGACAATTTAATTTTACAAAAGCAAACTGGAGGCTATATAAGGTAATATATAAAACATGCACAAAATACGGAATCAATTTCTTGCATCACAAGATGAGTAATCCACTGACTGAAGCAACGAAGCAATACACTGCTGCTGAATGGTGGCAAGACCAGAAGAACGAACTTCAGCATACAATGCATACTGCCTGCATGACCAGGCAGAAAATATTCTTCTGCACTGTATTTAGACACTCCATGAACAGAGTTGATGTTTTTCTCTTGGCTTATGTGCATTTTTCTCTCAGTTTATATTCATTATGTGTACAAAAATATTGTGCATGATTTTATTTTTTTTTCTCATCTCCCTATAGATCAGCTCTAGAAAAAATAGCTTTTACTTTTTGAAGCTTCATGAAAAAGGATATCATTGACTACTCTTTCTGCACAAGAGTGGGTAAAAGGAATAGCAAGTGAAAAAAAGTGGACTCATGGCATGCATTTAAATCATAGCAACAGAAATTAAAGAGTATCCTGAAGCATCCACTCTGATTCTCAGAACAAGCATTTTTGTCTGTTTCAGCTAAAACTATTATCAATAGGGTGAGACCTATGAACTGAAGAATTGCTTTTGTCCTCTGTGGTAGAACAGGAAAAGGATAGTGCTGCTGTGCTTTGAGTGTGCCTGCTGCATGGTGAGAAACCAGCCTCTGAATCCTCTCCAGAGCTCCCACTTTTTAACACAATGCCTCTGAACACCATCTGTCCTGAAAAAGTTCCCTGCCTTCAATATTTACCCTACTTGCTTTTGTTTTGGGTTATGCTTTGTGCAGTTTTTCAGGGTCAGGGAAGGATGGGTTGCCTAAACAAGCTGAGCTTATGCCCTGAAGTTTTTTGGGTTTTTTGTTGGTTTTGGTTTTTGGTGGTTTTTTTTTGTTTGTTTTTTAATTTTGTAAAATATACAAATGGATTTAAATTATGAAAGAACAAAAAATTGAAGCCAGTTGCCCAAAGGAAACATGCTTGGCTGCTTCTCAACACTACAATCCTTACAGCAAAGACTACGCAGTTGACACGATAAAGCATTTGAATCAACTTAACCATCAGCTTGAAGAGCTCTATCTCAAAATGGGTGAGACAAATACTTGTGTGAATATTTCGCCTGGATCTTTCCCTCTCCCTCATCTGTGGGGATACAGGCATCCTTCTAAAGCAGGAAAACCTTTTAAAACTCTTTGCTGACAGCTTAAATAGGTGCCTCTCCCAAGCCTTTGGCAATCTTTCAGTGAATTTAATAGAGGAGCACCTGCACATGTTTTGTTGTCCTTTTCCACAGTGCATCACTGGAATATTACTTCCTTTCTTGACAATTCTTCTTCTATTCATGATTGCAGGTGGAAAAATATCAGCAATAAAAACTCATTCCAACTTTTCCTGATATCTCAGGTATGAAATAAATCTGAATAAATCCATGATCATACATAAAGAACCATAGAATCATTTATATAGAAAAGACCCCTAAAATCATTGAGCTCAAATGTAAACCTACCACTGCCAAGTTCATCACTAAACCATGACCCTGAGTGCCATGTCTACACAACTTTTTAATACCACCAGAGACGGTGACTCAACCACTTCACTGGGCAGACTGTTCAAATGTTTGACAGCACTTTTGGTGAAGAAATTTTTTCTAATATCTGATCTAAACCTCTTCTGGCACAACATGAGGACATTTCCTCCTGTCATATAATCATAGACACATAGAATGGCTTGGGCTGGAAAGTACATTAAAGATCATTTAGCTCTAACCCCACTGCCATGGGCAGGGATATCTTCCCTTTGTTCAAAGCCTCATCCCATCTGGCCTTGGACACTTCTAGGGATCCACAACTTCTCAGGCAAACTGTTTTCAGTGTCTCACGCTCCTCACAGTGAAGAATCATCCTGTCACACGTTGGAAAAAGAGACCTAGTTCCCTGTATAGAGTGACATGACCTCCCCTGACCCTCCTTTCCTCTGGGCTAAACAACCTCAGCTCCCTTAGCAGCTCCTCATGGGATTTTTGCTCCAGACCCTTCACCAGCTCTGTTACCCTTCTCTGAGCACACTCCAGCACCTCAATGCATTTCTGGTAGTGAGGGGCCAAAAACTGAGCAGAGGACTTGAGGTGAGGTGCAGGATCTCCAGTGCCACACAGAGTAGGAGAATGTTTCACAGTACAGAGGGATGAGAAGATCACTGCCCTGGTTCTGCTGGCCACAGTACTGCTGACACAGGCCAGGATGCCATTGACCTTCTTGGCCACCTAGTCACAGCTGGCTCATGTTCACCTGGCTGTTGATCAGGCCCCCCAGGTCCTTCATGGATGGATGGCTCTATTCATGACACTCCAAGCACTGAAATGTGCTCTAGGCCAGCTGTCACACTGGCTAATACTGACAAGAGCTGTGTTTCTTGGCGAGCATGTAGCCATGTGACTGCCTGTATTGAACTGATCCAAGTCTATTTAGTGTATAAGATGTGAAACAGCATTAAGAAAATTTTCAAAAGTCTCAGACTGTTATCATTCTGTACTAAGCTATGGTTTCTCTTCTGATACTGCTCAAAATATGTTTGGATCCCAGTTAATCCATCAGCAACACTTGTACATCACACAGCTCTGTCATTGCTTCTCAGTCTTCGGACGGCAAGCCTGATTTTAGAGAATCATCAAGTGTGTCTTAGGTTCCTGAAATAAAAGAAACATGAGATAAACCTGCACCAGAGACTTTTTAATTTCTTTTCCTCTGTTGTCTCAGGCCTTAAAGAAAAGAGAGGGGAGACTTTTCTTTGATTGAGTTTAGCTATAGCAGTTGAGAGTGTTCAAGAAAATCTAACTCCTGGGGAGATAAAAACATAATGTTCACAGACCTTGTAAGGACATAATTACAATTCCTTCCTGCTGCCTTAAAATATGCACAGCTTCCACTTCATGGCTGCAGATCAGACACAGAAATGGGCACATTTCAAAGTGAAAGCAGTGGAAAATGCTCTCATTCCATACACTTTTGCTTTCATCCTTACCTGTTGCTTGTCACTATTGCTGGAAAGACTAAACCCCAGAAGACTGCAGCTTTTTTGCCCTGAAGCCTGGAAGTTAAGCTTATTTTTCTTTCTGAGTTTTACTTTCAATTAAACTTGAGATGTGTTTAACACTCCTTTGTCTCCCTCCACTTTTTTATATCAACTTAGATTCTTGAAGATTTCCTAGTTATTCTAAGTTTTTTTAAACAACTATTTCCAAAGAGCCCTCCAAACAGACAGTGGAAAACCCTTTAGAGTTTAGGCAAAGTTCTCTCCAAGGGGAGAGGGACTTTCATGTTATTTTAATTCATTGGCTCAGCAGTATCTTCCTTGCTGAGCAACAAAACAACTTCCTTGAATCTCTTGCCCTGAGGCAAGGACAAAAAAAAAGCTAGTTAGACTATGGGATTCAGGTGTCACTGTGCCAGCAGAGCTCAGCAGAGCAGACCGTGGCTGACGAAATGCTCCTTTATGCAAGGAGGATTTCAAGCCACATGAAACATTTCTTCTTTTGTTACAAAAGCTTATCAAGTTCCAGAGGCTTTAAAAAGTCCATATGGGAAATTCAATTTCTAGAGGCGCTTTAATCAATTATGTTAAAAAGATTCCAAAACAGTGAAAACCTATCCAAGTGAACAATATCCTGAAGAGAACAATGAAGGAAACTAAGTATCCGTGGAGCTGCTGGGGCAGAGATGAAGGTCAGGAGTCCTTAGCTGTTGTGGCTGTTTACACTATTTACATAATGCAGTTATGAATGCAGNTAGCTCTAACCCCACTGCCATGGGCAGGGATATCTTCCCTTTGTTCAAAGCCTCATCCCATCTGGCCTTGGACACTTCTAGGGATCCACAACTTCTCAGGCAAACTGTTTTCAGTGTCTCACGCTCCTCACAGTGAAGAATCATCCTGTCACACGTTGGAAAAAGAGACCTAGTTCCCTGTATAGAGTGACATGACCTCCCCTGACCCTCCTTTCCTCTGGGCTAAACAACCTCAGCTCCCTTAGCAGCTCCTCATGGGATTTTTGCTCCAGACCCTTCACCAGCTCTGTTACCCTTCTCTGAGCACACTCCAGCACCTCAATGCATTTCTGGTAGTGAGGGGCCAAAAACTGAGCAGAGGACTTGAGGTGAGGTGCAGGATCTCCAGTGCCACACAGAGTAGGAGAATGTTTCACAGTACAGAGGGATGAGAAGATCACTGCCCTGGTTCTGCTGGCCACAGTACTGCTGACACAGGCCAGGATGCCATTGACCTTCTTGGCCACCTAGTCACAGCTGGCTCATGTTCACCTGGCTGTTGATCAGGCCCCCCAGGTCCTTCATGGATGGATGGCTCTATTCATGACACTTCAAGCACTGAAATGTGCTCTAGGCCAGCTGTCACACTGGCTAATACTGACAAGAGCTGTGTTTCTTGGCGAGCATGTAGCCATGTGACTGCCTGTATTGAACTGATCCAAGTCTATTTAGTGTATAAGATGTGAAACAGCATTAAGAAAATTTTCAAAAGTCTCAGACTGTTATCATTCTGTACTAAGCTATGGTTTCTCTTCTGATACTGCTCAAAATATGTTTGGATCCCAGTTAATCCATCAGCAACACTTGTACATCACACAGCTCTGTCATTGCTTCTCAGTCTTCGGACGGCAAGCCTGATTTTAGAGAATCATCAAGTGTGTCTTAGGTTCCTGAAATAAAAGAAACATGAGATAAACCTGCACCAGAGACTTTTTAATTTCTTTTCCTCTGTTGTCTCAGGCCTTAAAGAAAAGAGAGGGGAGACTTTTCTTTGATTGAGTTTAGCTATAGCAGTTGAGAGTGTTCAAGAAAATCTAACTCCTGGGGAGATAAAAACATAATGTTCACAGACCTTGTAAGGACATAATTACAATTCCTTCCTGCTGCCTTAAAATATGCACAGCTTCCACTTCATGGCTGCAGATCAGACACAGAAATGGGCACATTTCAAAGTGAAAGCAGTGGAAAATGCTCTCATTCCATACACTTTTGCTTTCATCCTTACCTGTTGCTTGTCACTATTGCTGGAAAGACTAAACCCCAGAAGACTGCAGCTTTTTTGCCCTGAAGCCTGGAAGTTAAGCTTATTTTTCTTTCTGAGTTTTACTTTCAATTAAACTTGAGATGTGTTTAACACTCCTTTGTCTCCCTCCACTTTTTTATATCAACTTAGATTCTTGAAGATTTCCTAGTTATTCTAAGTTTTTTTAAACAACTATTTCCAAAGAGCCCTCCAAACAGACAGTGGAAAACCCTTTAGAGTTTAGGCAAAGTTCTCTCCAAGGGGAGAGGGACTTTCATGTTATTTTAATTCATTGGCTCAGCAGTATCTTCCTTGCTGAGCAACAAAACAACTTCCTTGAATCTCTTGCCCTGAGGCAAGGACAAAAAAAAAGCTAGTTAGACTATGGGATTCAGGTGTCACTGTGCCAGCGGAGCTCAGCAGAGCAGACCGTGGCTGACGAAATGCTCCTTTATGCAAGGAGGATTTCAAGCCACATGAAACATTTCTTCTTTTGTTACAAAAGCTTATCAAGTTCCAGAGGCTTTAAAAAGTCCATATGGGAAATTCAATTTCTAGAGGCGCTTTAATCAATTATGTTAAAAAGATTCCAAAACAGTGAAAACCTATCCAAGTGAACAATATCCTGAAGAGAACAATGAAGGAAACTAAGTATCCGTGGAGCTGCTGGGGCAGAGATGAAGGTCAGGAGTCCTTAGCTGTTGTGGCTGTTTACACTATTTACATAATGCAGTTATGAATGCAGTGATCCAGGCATGGTTTTTGAATAAACAGCAAAGAAAACTGGGGAATAATTGAAGGTTAGGTAAAGTTTAGTAAAATGGATCATCCTTACATTGAAAATCTAGGTGATAGTCAATCCATCATAATTGACACTCTGGTCACAGAAAAGTAAATTTTATCAACAATTTATTGTGATTTCTTCATTGGACTAACAGTACCAGAGAGACAGACTGAGTTCTACTGTTGGAAGGCCCATAAACTGTAGGGAAACTGCACAAAACAAAAGAGAACTTGGACATTAACAATGAAGTTAACCCACAACTAAAACAACCTAAATCCAGCGTAGGAATTTTCTTTTAATTAGAAATTAATATTAGATTAATTAGATTATAATTAACTGTTAAAATAAATAGCTATTTTTGAAATGTTGCTAAATAGAATGAAAATAATTGTGATAGGATTTCATGCCACAATAAGAATTGCAAATGGAGAGAAAATACAGCATTTTATCTTATATGGAGTCCAGAAGAGTATTGATAGGTGTTTAAATCATCTCCAGGAAGATCAATACATATGATGAGAGATGTATAGTTTATCATTCCTCTTGACCAACAGAAGCAATGAAATACACAAAAGATAGGTGCAAACATTGAAATAGTACTCTTTGAGGGCATAAATATGTCTCCTGAAAGAAAGAAGAAGTCCCCATTAAAAAAATGAAGTATAAGAAGTAAATCCATTCGCTGAAGTGAGTCCATTTTAAGAAAAGTGTGTCTTTTAAATTGGGAGAGGAAGACTCATCTAAACAAGTCTTTCAAGGTACCAAAAGAGAGTCCAGATCTGCCATGGAGGCCTGAATATATGGTACTTCACCTAACTTGTATAAAGTTGGACCAAACATCAATCTCTGGTATAAAATGGCCCTTCAGAGTGACACTAATAGAAGTATCCTAGAGCTATTACCTTCCTAAGCCTCAGAAGAATCATTTGCACTGCATGAGGTACAGCCTTATCTCCAAAGGCTTATAGCTGCATTTAAGCATTTACAAGCTCAATTAAAACAAGGATTTGTGCAAATCAGTTACCCAGAATTTGTATGGATTTTTGAAATAGTACTAGCCGTTCTGTTCTCTGCTTTTGACCACTACATAAAGATTTAAAGAATCAAAACCAACCAAAAACAGTGGAAAATAATCCTTGTAGGTGAGTTTTGACTAAGCATGCAATGAGTGTTTTGAAGTTTTTTATGAAGGCTTAGTATCACAAGAGAGCATTAAGCCAAATGGATGTTGTCTCAGAGAGGTCAAGCTACCACTGAGGCAGGAATGCAAACAGCCATAAAGTGTTTGAACACAGATGGATTTAGTCAAGAAGAAAAAGGAGTCACCTTTCTCAGCTGACTTTCTGGTAGTGAGAGAGAAATCCTTTATAAGGGCACTATGGCAGCATGGGTTATGTGCCAGCAGGAGCACCGGACTCCTAGGAAAGTTCTCCAAGAACTGCAAGATGGAAAAGCAGAGCAGTGCAGGGCTGTGGTTAAACTAGTAGCCTAGCTGGAAAGTGAGTTGTCTTAACCTGTTCTCAGAGCCGCCTTGGCCCATGCAGGTGTCACACACAAAGACACAGTGCAGACGTGCTGTCACAACACCTGTGTCCTTCCTGAGCCTTCTGGTTCAGAGGCTCAGAAACAACTTTTAGCCCCACTTCATTTCATGAAGCACATAAAGTAGGAGCTGTAACCATTCCAGATAAGTTGGACACAACCTCATTGATCCACAGAGGACAGAAAGCATCTCCAGGAAGCAACTCACACATAAGAGTTGAATGCCCTCTGAAGCTCTGTCTCTGAATCACTTCCTCCCTTCCTCCTCCTCAGCCTATCTAACAAAGATGCCCAGCTGTGCTGGAATAAATGTGCAACTTAGATTTTAATATCAAATCTGGGGGAAAAGCCTCCATACTGTTTACTTTCAATCATGGAGGACGGAGGTGATTCTTCATAATTTTTAAAAAATTCTGGGCTCTTGGCTGGAAGTGTAGTACTCATTACACTGAGTAATGCTGGTCTACCAGTGCAGCAAGCAAACTGCCCTTAAGTGACTGTCAGGCAGCAGCAACAGCTACTGTCAGCACCCATTGAAAAAAAAATCCTAATGTGCTTGTTATTTAATCAGCAGCCATGCACGTTGTGCTGACTGTATATCACTGATCAACAAATGGATGTTAGTTTTTCCATGAAGAAAGCAATATAGTGGTACTTAAAATTAATACTGAATGTCAGTGCACATGAGTAATAGATTTTAATGGTTTTAGCTCTTTAGAGCAGAAAAAAATCAATTTCTGAGTAAAAGTTTGATACTTTTACACAAAGCTCATTCCTACCAAAAACATTTGAACATTTTAATCTAAAACAAAAATCAGCAATAACTTTTTCACCTAAATTGGCCTAAAATCTTATTTTAGACTTTTTTCCTGAATTCTTTCTTATAACTTTGATATAACAAAGGCCTAATAGCCCTCTGATCAGATGAGCTATAAATAAATTATTGAATACTAATGCATAATATCTTATTTCTTCAACGTACCACCTAAATACAAAAGATGAAGATGTGGGTTTAAGGTTGACTTGAATAAAAAAGCCTACAGATATGTCGCAAATTTACAGCTGGAAAAGGAAAGGCTTGGCAGATGAGAGTGTGCCCTGGTAGTACATTCTTCCATTGTAGCTTCCCTCCCTTTATCTTTTGTTTGCTTTGCATCTATCCAGTCTAGATCTCTCCTGCTCTCTAGCTCGGGTTTTTCATAACACACCCATCATCTTCATATCTAAACTCCTCAGATCAGGAACTTTGTCCCACAGGGCATCTAATCCAGCAAAGTCATACAAGTACGAAACTTCTGAATCACTGTAATAAAGCAAAGGACTCTGTTGACAGTGACCACTGGCATAAAGGAGATAGCAAAGAAATGTAGGGCAATAGAGACCTACAAGAGGGACTGAACAGGAGTTATAAAGAGGTAAGTGAAATACACCTCCCAGAAACAGAGGGAATGAGACACCAGGCTCTGGAGGCTGAAGTGTTCAGGTTTGAAGTGAGAAAGCCAGAGCCAAAGAGCTCTTCTCAGAGATGCTGCCTTGGAAAATCTCTACAAACCAGATGTTGAATCCAGTCAAAGGGCTTTGATAATTAAAGTAAATATTTCAAAATTCTTATTATTTTCCTCACTGACCAGCTGGCAATAGTTGTCAACAAAAGCTTTCCAGATCCATTTCTCTCCAATTTCTGTTGGAGAAGAACTAAAGGCAAAACGAACTATATTTATCCTCTTCCTTTCTTTCCCAAATATAAGCAAGGATGAAATGTCACCAGGAAAATACATGTATAATTGGCATATTTGATTGATGTGTAACTCTGTGGTTCCTGATTATCTGTCAGAGAACACAAGTAGCTTATTGTCCTGTTAACAATTAAAAATGCACTGAGGGCTGAGACAAAGACCTTGTAGAGAAAAAATAGAGGGAACATTAGCACAGTATAAGATTTTAAAAACAAGATAACAATCCTCAAACATGATGCAAAATCCGATCAACTGTGATGTCAAAATATGTATTTTTCAAAACAAATTTCTTTTGAGAGCTATAGTTTCATAAAGTCTTTGCAGAACAATGTGACAGGACTTAGCAAACAGGGCTGCTGTATCCCCAGCTTTTATGTAAACAGCGGGTTACAAAACACTTTCAAGGAAGCATCTGATCGGATTTCTTCCCATTTGATTACAGAATTTAAATGTGCCATTTCAAGTGCTTTTCTCCTGTGAAATTTGCTCAAGAGGGAAGAGTGAATTTTTTGTTTAGAGGGTATTTCAGTAGCAACGTGTTCTACAGAACACTCACCTGTTTCTCCTGAAAAATCTGATTCCTTCCTCACCTCCTCTTCCTCCCTCAATATCTTCTATGTAAAAATAGCTGAATAACATTTCCATACCTCTACAAAATTGAGATGTGTTCAGTGAAACAGCCCCTACAACAAAAGGAATGGCTTGCAATGTTCAAGCTTAAAATAGCCAGCAGACTAACTGGTAGCAAAGAGGGACACTTTGTATTTATAGTAACAGATCTGTCCATCATATATTAGATTGAAACTGATTATTACTCATCCGTTCAAGTCAGTATATAATCTGTTCAGTCCTTGCCCCTAGATATCTGAATACATCAGAGTTTTTTCCTGGTAAGACAGAAATGAGAAGAGTGATTGTAACAAACCCAGTGACTAATCTAAATTTAATCAAAACTTTCTCCTCAGCTATCCAGCTAGCAGGAAATAACAGAATGAGTCACATCCTTCACCAGTGAAGGATAGTGACCAGCACTTGTTTTCCTGGAGGAAATGTGATCGTAACATGAGAAAAACTCCACGCATAAAATTAGTAGCAAACACAGCAAAAAACTTGACAGCACTTCTTTTTTTGTTGTTGTTTTTTGGTTTTTTGTTGTTTTTTTTTTAGTGGCCAAAAACACAGATAGATGAGTATGCAAACAATAAAAATTGCTTCAAATAGCAGATCCCCCGAATTTGCAAATATACTCAAAGATCTAGTTTAACCTGACACTGTTCTCAGAATGTACCTCTTGGAAGCAAAAAGGAAAGTCAACACTCTTAGGCTGTATTGCTAATGCAGCTCTTTCCGGATATTTCCTTGGCTTAAAGCTGTTGCAGCTGTAATGAGCTAGGTAAGATCCATACAGAGAGGCAACATGTTTTATTCAGAATGGAAAAAATAGGTCACTGGGTGAAGAACTCCTGCACAAAAGCATCTCTACCTTGAGGTGTGCCAATTGATTAAAATAAAAACATTACTTGACCATGCAAACACTCACCTCCCTGCAAAATCATCTCAAAACAACCTCGTTTGTGTGGCCTGCATTTTAATAAAACCTCTGCAAACTTCCCTCTTCAAAGTGCCTTTACCTTAGTATTACACAATCTTTTGACAGTACATGTATTTAAATTGTGCCTTTCCCAAATACTTCACCACAAAGCCATAGCATCAGGTACATCCATTTGTTTCTGGTAGACCAGCTATAAAGAACCACTTGTAAAAATCCTTTTTGACTCCTTCAATATCCATTTTTCTCAGACCTTGACTCTTTTACATTTGGATACATCAGGTCTGCAGCAGATGTGCCAGAAGATCAAGTTGCAATAGTGCAAGAGAGTTTCAAAATGTATTCCATGAACCTCATAAGTACTTACATTAACATCAACTTTACTTTTTGAAAAACCCATTGTACTATGAAGTCTTTCATTGCTGCAGATTTCTTCTCCATTTTCTATGGGAACCCTGGATTGGCCAGGAAAAGTAATTTTTCTGCACTTTGAAAGGTATGGTTAATACAGATCTTTCACCTTGGTAAATTACCTAGGCTGTATTGTATGAATAAAAAACATATTTTAGGCATTTGCAATATTGTAAATAATATCTAAACTTTCTGAGAGTTTCCATTTTTAAGATAATTTTTTTTAAAAAAAACTTTATATAATCGATTTTGTTATATATTAATTCATGCGTAAATTATATTAGTTTTAGGAAGTACTTATTTATTCTAAAATTTAGGTGGTCAGACAGTAATTAGTTGGTGCATCTGTGACAAATTAGAAACATATACTGATGCATTGCTGTGCATTTTAGGACCACAAAGCCTAGCGTGATGTATCTACATATTGTCCTTCCTTTCCAACCTTTGATCTCTGTGGCAGCTGGCAGTTATGCAAGCTACAGACAGCTGGAAATTCTGCTAAATCCTCTGGGACATGGATAGTTTGGTACACAGCTAATCCTACTCAAAGCAGAAACTTCCAAGTTAAATCTAACCATTTTTTTTCCCCGAATCAGGTAACATTTTCCCTAGATTTTTTCCCAGTTTTAGCCAAAAGCCTCTGAAAGGATATTCTGCAGATATCTCTGTATGGAAAGACAACTCTTAATTAGTGGGTAAGTGCTACCCTTTTAGCATGGAGATGACCTCATTTGCTTATTCTACAGGATTGCCCCAATATTATCATTAGATGCCCATGTTTTAGTACTGTACTCGCCATACAGAGTTTTGTTTCTCTGTGAGTTGACGAGAAAGTCTACAAAAAGAAATGGTAATCCATGTATTTATTAAGGTCAGATAAATTTCAGTAACTACTTTTTTTTTTAATGTCTAAGAGAATATTATCAAGAATTTGCCCATTTATTGAATGAAAATTTTAAAAATAAACCCTAATATGCTGAAAATCTCTACAGTGAGGTGCAGGGCTGTTTGTTGCTCATCTGCCCATTGGACTGTGAATGTATTCTGCAAATTTCTGTGCAAATGGATCTTCAAATATTAGTCCATAGGCATTCCTGCATTCCATGTTGATGTATTTGATTGTTTTTACATGCTTTAGGCCAAAAATATAAACTTATTTCATGCTAAGCTACACATTTACTGTGTAGCTCTAAGGAGATGTTACTTTAACCCTATTTCTGACATAGAAACTAACCAAAACTTCACAGAATTCCCATGTTTTGTCTTATGACTAACTTTAACAATTGAAATATAAATCTTCATGCATGCTTTTTCCTGAGCATAGTTCCTCCTTTTGACAGGAACCCTCTTTCCTCTTTCATATCTTCCTTTACTACTCAGTAACACTACAACTCCTACCTCTGCTAATGCCCCCCTGACTACATATCAGACTGAGTCAGGAAGGAGATTTCTGCTTTTCTAGCATCTTGTTACGAATTCAAACCTTATCACCCTACTATATAGCTCATAAACTCACATTTCTTGCTCTTCAACTGTATACATTTGGCATCATTTAAATTTGGCACTACCAAGTGCAATCACTATTCTGATAAATATATCGTATCCCCAGTGCCTAGAGATAGCTATATGAAATGAAAGGAATAACATCTGTGAATATCCTACAAAATAAAAATCTCTTCAGAGTCTTCATTTTCTTAACATTTTTCTTTCCCTTTTTTCCAGTCCAATACACTAGCCATGGGAAAGATCGATGGCAGCAACTTCCAGAGAGGCATTTGATGAGAGAATAGTAAAACTGGTGTCTCATTAAGAAAACATGCAGTTCACAGTCATATAGTAATGTTATATTTATACCTTCAACATTAATAAGCCAGCTAATCTCTTTTGGCAAAGCAAGTTTTCTGAAGAACACGATTTTTTCTTAGTAATCTATCTAATTTCATGTAGAAGAGGTTAACATATCGTTAAGACAATGTTAGTTATGACAGGGAGTCATAACTATTGATAACACAGCACCAAAGTGCTGACAATGGTGCTTGCAAAGATCCACTGATATGAAGAAGGCAGATAGAACCTGACTTCCTTTATAAAGTATATATAAAAACAAACTGATTTTTTCTTTTCCTTACATCTATTTTTGTAGGAGGGATTATTTTCTATTACTCAAAACATAAAAAAGTCACTTCATGGATCTAGGTTGAGGATAGGATCTACAGAGTTCCTAGGACTGCTAATGGATCAACCCCGCACAAGAAAATTACAATATAGTTAAGGTTAGCGTGACTTGTTTGAACTAGTTAGCATAATGGATCAATATATCTTTTAAAGGTAGCTAACTTACAAAGTCAGAAAAAAATCAGACACTTATGAGGTAACAAAAACATTTGACAGGGAAGTGACATAACCAGAAAAGATAGCATCTTGGATATATGTAGTAACTTACGTGATGTTATGATTTAAACTGAGTTAAATCCATCTGTCATTTGCCCTCCCAGCCACAAAATCCAACATCTCATTAAGTGAGAAACAAGAAGAGTTTAATAATCCAGAACCTCTTAATGATTGACTCAACAAGCCACAATACAATTCACCTGTAAGAAAGGCAGAACAATTTGAAATGGGCTGTTAATTAAAAGCTAAGGACATAAAGGTACGTGCATCAAATTTCACCAGCACTTAGTGTTAAGATAACTCTGAAGTCATGTTACTTAATTGAAAATGTGGCAATAGAGTTTACAAATAAACCTCTGATAATACCACAGTGGGAGAGATAACAGACCTTTCCCAGAAAAACTGCAAACTGCAGTAAGCCACGATGAATAGAAACAGGAAAAAAAAAAGAAGATAATTGAAAGGATATGTTCCTAACTAGTCAAAGAAAGGAGCTAGTGGTTTAGAAACAGCCAAAAAAGAATCAGACGTGACATTTCTCAGAAATACCACAAAAATTTAAACATTGCACATTCAACTTTTATCTGTCTTCATATGTATCACCTCTCACTGCCATAGTTTCCCTGTTTCATTGCAAGTCACATATTCATAGACATGCCCCAACTGTCTGATTTTGAACAGTTTTTTAAAAAATCTCAGTACAAATAGCTTAACCAGAGTGCAGTGCAGCAAGCAGGGGAAAAAAAAGGCAGGTTGTGTTATCTCAGAGTAAACTCAGAGAAGGTAACAGGCAGGCACTCCAACAGATTGCCCAGGGAGGTCAGTGAGTCTCCATCATCAGAGATCTTCAATATTTGTCTGGACATGGTCCTGGGCTACTGGTGCTAGGTGGCTCTGCTTGAGCAGGTGGGTTGAACCAGATGACCTACAGAAGTCCCTTCTGACCTCAGTCATTCTGTGACTCCATTAAAGGACGGGATATAGTTACCCCTCCCCCCCAAAAGAAAAGTTTAAGAAGGTATGTGACACTTACTTGTAGCAAAGTGATAAACACAAAAGTTCCTGCAAGCCTGAACATGCCTGTTTCATCTCTACCTTACTAAATTTAGAAAGTCTCCTTATGTACATAAAGCTGTGCTGTTGACAACACATTACTTCTAACTTCTTTAACATATTGTATTTCTCAAGGCTACATTACCATGTTTATGTAGGCTTGTTACCATTTTTCATGGGACTTGCAGAGCTCTTCCCATTGTCCCCCCCATGCCACTTACAGCAGTGATTGTGCCTCAAGATTTCCCAAGTGACAAGATCATTTTTGGAGTGAATGTGCTCAAATGGTCAATCTGTCTGCTGAGGCGGGAAAAAGACCCAAGGCCAATATCAATAAATTCATGTAAACAAAGAAAAAAAGTATTAGAGCCTGATAGGTGCTTCTCAGGTTAGCTATACATTCATTTTCATTGAAAACTGAGGAGGAGCACTGGATAGACACGAAGGACAGCGTGACAGATGATGGCTCATCACAGTTAGAAGACTAAGAGAAGTGGAAACAACACAATTCCAGTGTCACAGGAAGAAACTTCACTTTACATGTTTACAGGCATTTTTTCTGCAGGCTCTAACTTTATTCAATGTCCTAGTGAAATTCTATGCAGTATACATAAGTATTTATTTAATTACTGGATCTCAAACTGATCCACCAAAGCAGGACATTACAACATCTTTTTCTGGCAGCTAATAAATTAGGTAATCAACTCATTTCCATAGAGACTTCATAGGACACTTTTCATCTTGAGGCCAGAGAAATGTCATAAATTCTATGCAGAACCAGAGTTACCACAACTACTGTCTGCTTACCACTCCATATGCTATTTTTCTTTAATTGTGTATGTTATTAGTTGTTGAAGTTGTTTTCCTTAGGACTGGAGGGTAGAAATTAAGTTGGTTTAAAATTAGAGTATGGTCTGTTTTTTAAAATCAGTGCTATAACTCTGAAATAAATAGTAGTCAAAGACAGTTCACAAATACTACATACACTTTTACTGGTTATGGTTATTCATCATGTATTTCAAAATAATCAACTGCTATAGCTTTTGGAACATTGCTACTCAATATTAATCCCTATTTCTCATTCAGAGGATAATTCACCAAACTAAAAACTCCCACTTTGGCAGTCAATATAACATCTTTGGCCATGGTTCATTTAATTGGGGAAGATTCGTAACACAAAACAAATCAGTCCAGTGGGCTCAGTTTCAAAGCTGAACACAGCAAATTATTCACTTACATCACCAAGAACTGGAGTCTTCTCATTGTTCAGTCAGTGTGTTTCAAAGAACACTGCATTTTGAACTATAATCTAGCAAGTATTGCACAATGACCTTTATATAAACCAGAGCATTAAGATGGAGTCCTGCAGGTCAGGGAAATCCTTAAGCAAGGAGCATAAGCAAGGATGCTATTTTGCCTAATTAGACCAATCAAGCACAAAGTAGGGGAAAGTCGCAGCTTGCAACTGAGCATAAAACCTGCAGAAAGGAACTATTCCAGTAAGGAGGCTCTTCAGAGAGCCACAGCAACAAAAGCCAGCTCTCTCATTTCTGGGATGAGTGAGGAAATCACTAGACTGTAATGGGATAGATTGATTACTTCTTTTTCCTTTCCAAAATTAGGATAGAACCTCCAAGTTTTGCAAGGAAAATAAATGGTTAAGTGTCCTCAAGACATAATTAGGTCTGGCCGTTTGGGGGCCATAACAGGAACATAACATCCGATTTCTGGATCTAAGGTAGGAGCTATTTAACAAAATACTACAAATAGACTATGATGATGCAAGAAATCTGGACTCCGGGGCCACCAGCAAAAGAAGGACATAGACTTATTTGGTCCAAGAGGAGGGCTGCAAAGGTAACCAGAGGACTGGAACATATCTCCTATGAAGACAGGCTGAGAGAGCTGGGAGTATTCAGCTTGGAGGTGAGAAGGCTCTGAGGAAAACCTTACAGCTCCTTCCACTGCCTCGAGGAGCTACAAGAGAGCGGGGTCTTTCTACAAATGCATGCAATGAAAGGAGGAGAGGCTTTAAACTGAAAGGGGATAGCCTTATATTAAATAGTAGGAAGAAATCCTTTACTGTGACGGTAGTGAAACACTGGAATATGTTGCCCAGAGAAGCTGTGGATTCCCCATTCCTGGAAATGTTCAAAGTAATGTTGGATGGGCTTTGAGCAACCTGGTCTAGTAGGAGAGTCCTGATCTGTGGCTGAGGGATTGGAACTAGATGATTTTTAAGGTCCGTTTCAACCCCAAACTCTCCATGATTCTGTAATTCTGTAATTATTTGATGTTCAAAATAGCACAACAGAAAAATACCCTTATTAATAACAGCTGTTACATGCCTAGAAATTATGAGGACTTAACGTAGACAAAAAGCCGCTACAAGTAAGACATGTTTGAACCCACCAGAAAAACCCTACACCCTATGGGGTGGAATTCCATGATGGAATGAAAGTTAGACTAACAGAGCCCAGAAATAAAGGAATGACAGGAGGCTGGAAATTGAAAAATTAAAATTAGCCAAGCAGGACAGCAAAAATTTCAGAGTTAAAACAAGGTATCAAAGTTTGTGAGCACTGGACAGAGAAGTCAAGCTTACTCCCAGCTTTGGAGTGACTTAAAGTGCATGGTGGGAGAGAAGGGGAAGAAGTCTCCAAAGCATTAGGCAGCCACCGTTATATTTTCATCCTATTGGACTGGTTGACGGTCATATTTATTGGCACTAAGACTGAGGGATCATAGAACCTCTGTGGAGCTTAGAACATGGTACCCATGCAAAAAGAAAGCAGCTGCAGCCTCTGTAAAGGATTACAGAGAAATAGGAAAAGTGCATTTAGAGGAGTGTCATTGAAGTGCCAGAGGCTCTTTGTTTTTAACCACTACAGCTGGATTTCTGGTCACACAGATGTGTGCAACAGAGAGATCATATGCTTTCTGCTCAGGGCTAGCCCAGCTCCCCACCTTCCCAAAAGCAGATTTGACCCAGACAAAGGTGGCTGAGGGAGTCCACTGAAGGGTGAGGGATGGAGAAGCATGGACAATGAGCATCCAAGCACTCGAGCACATTGTCAGTGTCTTCTTATTTCTTATCAAAATAGATATACTTAAAAGTGTGGATTGTCAGCTGCAGAAAACAAAATGACTACCCACCACTGAAGGGGGTCAGACAAGTACAGGAGAATGAACACTTCCCATGTTTTTCCTAAATGTATCTCAAACCCATTTTGAGGGGGCCACTTCCAGGAGAGTGTTTAAGCCATTCACTTTCAGAACTGCTCACAGAATATCCCTTTTCTATGCTCTGTACATGCAAGAAGTTCATCAAACCTGCCCAGTAACAACTGTTGAGGCAGTTTTATGATCCGGGTATATGTCCCCTGGGAGCAGGGCTGAAGCCATCGACACAATTTGCATAAACTACTGTGCAGTCTTCAGATGGTAATAAATTTAGGTGAGAACCTCCTGCTAAAGGCTGGGTACTCTTCTTACAAACCCCCTGAGCAACACAGAGTGTGTGTAGCTTTTGAGACCCTAAATCAAACCTGTCACATTTTGTGAAGATAGGTTGTGGCATTTTGTATTTTATATTGTGTCAAAGAAAGACAAGGCAGCAGCTTTTAGAAAGTGTTTTGGGGTGGGGGAAGTGTCAACCAGTATGTTAAAAGTTAGCTGAGCATAACACATTATTCTTAATACACATTCAACAACACACACTGTAAAGACTGAGAATGCTGCAAATACTGAATGTAAACTATTGCTAATGTGTTTTACAGATCCACACCACAAAGCACATTCAGTCATTTTTCAAGCTTCAGCTGACAGATTGACAGATACCAATTGACAGAACACAGTCTAGCGGAATTCTTGACATTGACTGTATCTATCTTAGAGTGTAGATGCATGACCAGAGTAGGACACATTTCCATGTGAAAAATTAGTCATAGGAAGTGGTGCATTACTGTGTTTCAGCAACGCTGATTGTGTGGAAAATTAAGGATGATGAAGGTACAGTTTTCAGTGCAGATTCATAAAATGTTCCTTTAAATGCTGCAAGGAGTAATTAAATAAAAATACTGATACGAACCAATAAGCTGAAATACTTGATTTACATAATCAATTTCTATCCGGAAAATCAATGTGATGAAAGCAGAAAAGTCAAAGGTATGATTATACCTCAGCTCTTAAAGGTACATGATGCATTTTAAATTGCAAAGAAGTCACTCTGAGACCTTATGCCTTCTCCTGCTGAAATATAATGACAAAATAAAAGTTCATCATGAATTTGAATAGGAATAAGGCAGTCCTTTAAAATTCTCTCCCTTCACTAAAGACATACAGATACATATATATATATATATGCAGATACTTATGTGTAGGTAAATATATATATATATATATTTACATAATTATGTATGCATACCTGAACAAAAGTCCTAAGGGTAGGGGTTTACAACATGAAATTCACCCTGGCTTAGGTTAGAAAAGTTCTGAAATGCTGATTAAAAGTAACAGTCAGCACATCATAACAGCATAAAGTGCTAAAATATGCCTGCAAGAATTGTTACTCAAAATTTTATATGCCATACAGATTCTTGTTCTTTTTCAGATGATTCATATTTATATTTGTTAACAAATTCTCAGAAACAACTGCCACAGGAATGAATTGAAAGACTAACTCAGGAAGGATTATTTTAGAAGCAGAATAAATAGACATGGGCATGCACAGGACATGCAGTTCTCAACAAAGTTCACATAGAAGTATCACAAATATTGTGAAATCAAAGGCTTTTTATTTGGAGGAAAATGAACCTCTAAAAATAAATATTCAGACAAAACTAAATATATCTATATTGCTTTAATAGATATTCCAGCAGATTGAAAATATTAATTGCCAGGCAAAATATTTTGAAATTTGAATTAAAGTATCAATAGAACAATATTACTTCCAAAAAAAACTTAGATTTCTTGGCTTTTGCTGCATTAAATTAAAAATCATTCTGTGACCCATACTTGTATAATTTTATAGACCTCCTGTGACAGTCTACAGCTACACAAGGGAATCAGTTCACACAACAATGCATACTAATGAAGCAATTCATGCAGCATTCTCTGCCAGCACAGGAGAAAATGCATAATGTTGTTGCCTTATTTGTGCAGATCACAAATTGTTGTACTATTAATATATTCTTTAGGATTCAGCTGTACAGATTGCCCCACCAATGTGTTAATTCCTTAATGAAAGTTTAATCTCTTATCACTGACAGAAATAAAAAGGCTTCTAAGTTGCTTGCTCTCCTATGATATTCCCTTTTTTTTCCTTTTCCCTTCTTTTTTTCCTTTTCAGAGAACAATTTAGCATACTCTAAGTATCTTTGAGTTAAGGGGCAATTAAAAGGGTTGTTTTGAAGAAATGAGTTTCCTTGAAGCATCCTGAAGGATACATAGCTAGACATCTTGAGCAGTCTGTAAAAGATTTTAACAATTAATTTACTGTCTGACAAAGAGATGATTCACTTACTACAACTCTGTTTCTTATTTCTCTATGGACTTTCACTTCTGGCAGTTTCATATGATAAAGTGACATCTTATTTGTTATATATTGAGTATTAAGTATCACAAAAATATCCCCAAACACCTATCAACAAATGTTTCAGCTAAATGACATTTTTCAGATTTCCAGCTGCATCATGTTCTCACTCAGGTGCTGGATATAAAGCAGTTTAAGGAGATGTAATTAATTTTATGGAAAAAAAAAAACTTCAAAAAAAGAAAACTCAGTTGTTCATGCAGCTTCTTGGAAAAATGCCTGATGTTCTAGTCTGCTGTGCCAAAACCACTACATGTGTACAAGGCAAGAGACAATAGAAATGTGTCTCTAGCAGCAATTGGATATTCAAAGATGAAAAAGAAACTTAGTTCTTAAAGATAATGTTTTGACATATCCATTCCTCATGATAGTCTTAGTTGAGACATAATAGTTCCTACTCATAAGGCAGCAGAGCAGGGGTGACTGAAGTGTGGACAGCAGACCAAAACCAGCTCACAAAGCATTTCCCCAGATGTTTTCTGTGAATGCTGCTGGCCAAGAAATCAGATCACAGTATTAGCTGACCACCCCAGAGATGAAGCTCATGAATAGTAATTCCAGACAGTTTTTAACTCATCTCTACTGGAAAATAAAAGCATTCTTCCTTCTGCTTCTGGGAGGTTGTCTGGAAGGCCCTATGTAAAGCAAAAGAGCATACTGATCAGACAGAAACAAAGTTGGCCCAAACCTCAGCTCCTATCTTTGCTGCTGCTCAACCTAGAAGTGGAGATCTGGCTGAGAAAGACCATCTTAGTTTTCCTCCTGCTCAAAACCTGAAGTAAGAGGGGGGAGGAAATGCAGGTGTCTCCATACAGCTTCTGCCTATCTGCACTCAATAGATTTGGCTTAGCCTGTAGAAACACAAGGGCCAGCCTTGTAAGGTTAAGAGAAGTTAAGAGCAGTCACCTACTCCAGCCACCCTGGCTCAAGACCCCTCCTGTCTGGCTGCTGGAGCCCAGCCCAGTATCCCAGAGACCTAGGGTCTTGCAAGGCTAAAGATTGTGTCTTCTGCAGTCCCCCTTTGCAGGTTCAGCCAAGTGTGAAGCTGACCACATAATCAGGACAGAAGACACACACACACAGCCGGTCACATGCAGAGCCACAGACGAGGCACAGCCTCCAGCATCCCCCACATTCAGGACTCACACCAGACACGGGCACACAGGGACACGTCCCCTCCTCCTCTCGGGCAGGCAGAGGCAGAAGGTCACAAGTGCAGCACACACCCCACACTGCCCGGGTTCACAAGCACAGACACACTGGCAGATGCCCTGAGCACCAGCATGGTCCCTCTGCCTGGCCAACAGCCCTGCCGAGATCCTGGTCCTCCTGACTCATCCCATGGATCCCTGGCTCGGGGGCTGCTCTCACTGGGCTCTCACTGCACACACACAGACAGCTCACACACTTGTCCCCCAGGCACCCAACAATGGCAGGTCCCCCCAAATACCTTCACCTACTTGATACTTCTGCCCAGATACAAGGCCCCTCTACTCTCCAGCTGGTCCATGTGGTTTATGGGGAAATATACACACACATCCCAGACACACTGGGGTTTGGGGCAGGTACAGACAGCCCCAGGAGATGACAATCAGCACAAAGGCTGTGGTCTGCAATCCTGATCCAACCACTGGCACTGAGCCCCCCACTCACCTCTCTCATGACTGTATCTCCATATCTGGTTTTCAGGACACACACACCATTCTTACCCTAGTGGGTAAAATTTGAAATCCTCATTGGTTACAGTACCTAATGATGAGACCCCACTGGTCCCAGTAGCTGACTTTCTCTTTTTCTTTCTATTCCTTTTTATCCATTGAAAAAAATCCTTAACTAGATCCTTGAAGGAGTGGACACTGTCTTTCAGTATACCTTTGCACAAACCAAGTGTGGCACTTTTTCTGCCCAAAACAGATATGATCTCTCCTGAGCCTCCTTCTCTCCAGGCTAACCACCCCAGCTCCCTCAGTCACTCCTCATAAGACTTGTGCTCCAAACCCTTCATCAGCTTCATTGCCCTTCTTGGGACTCACTCCAGCATCTCACTGTCCTTGCAGTGAGCTGAGCTAGACACAGGACTCAAGTGCAGCATCACCAGTGACCAGCAGAGAGGGCAATCACTGCCCTCATCCTGCTGGCCACACTGTTGCTTATATAGACCAAGATGCCATTGGCTTTCCTGTCACATGCTGGCTCATGTTCACCTGGCTGTCAACCAGCACCCCCAGGTCTTTTCCATCAGGCAGCTTCTCAGCTGGCCATAGCAGTGACCAGAAATGCCAAATAGCAGTAGTACAGCAATAAGTAGAAGGTGCAGAGGCCTTATAAACACAAAAATAATGATTTGTATGACTTCATAAAGAAACTGAAATAATGCATATCTTGATGCTGAGAGCTTTTAAGTCATTATGTACTACATTTTCTTATATTACAGAATTACAAGGCAGTTCTTGTCTATTTTCCAACTATTCTCTCTCTTGATNTCTGCCCAGATACAAGGCCCCTCTACTCTCCAGCTGGTCCATGTGGTTTATGGGGAAATATACACACACATCCCAGACACACTGGGGTTTGGGGCAGGTACAGACAGCCCCAGGAGATGACAATCAGCACAAAGGCTGTGGTCTGCAATCCTGATCCAACCACTGGCACTGAGCCCCCCACTCACCTCTCTCATGACTGTATCTCCATATCTGGTTTTCAGGACACACACACCATTCTTACCCTAGTGGGTAAAATTTGAAATCCTCATTGGTTACAGTACCTAATGATGAGACCCCACTGGTCCCAGTAGCTGACTTTCTCTTTTTCTTTCTATTCCTTTTTATCCATTGAAAAAAATCCTTAACTAGATCCTTGAAGGAGTGGACACTGTCTTTCAGTATACCTTTGCACAAACCAAGTGTGGCACTTTTTCTGCCCAAAACAGATATGATCTCTCCTGAGCCTCCTTCTCTCCAGGCTAACCACCCCAGCTCCCTCAGTCACTCCTCATAAGACTTGTGCTCCAAACCCTTCATCAGCTTCATTGCCCTTCTTGGGACTCACTCCAGCATCTCACTGTCCTTGCAGTGAGCTGAGCTAGACACAGGACTCAAGTGCAGCATCACCAGTGACCAGCAGAGAGGGCAATCACTGCCCTCATCCTGCTGGCCACACTGTTGCTTATATAGACCAAGATGCCATTGGCTTTCCTGTCACATGCTGGCTCATGTTCACCTGGCTGTCAACCAGCACCCCCAGGTCTTTTCCATCAGGCAGCTTCTCAGCTGGCCATAGCAGTGACCAGAAATGCCAAATAGCAGTAGTACAGCAATAAGTAGAAGGTGCAGAGGCCTTATAAACACAAAAATAATGATTTGTATGACTTCATAAAGAAACTGAAATAATGCATATCTTGATGCTGAGAGCTTTTAAGTCATTATGTACTACATTTTCTTATATTACAGAATTACAAGGCAGTTCTTGTCTATTTTCCAACTATTCTCTCTCTTGATAGGAGAGCTTTTTTACTGGGACACTCATAGATGAACAGTATCAAGTTTTTATCTATTTAGAGAAAAGGTATAATTAAGAAAGAAACAAGTTCCATGTCTTCTCCTGCCAACATCACCAGGCAACCACAGAATTATTGCCTTCTTGATTTGAGGTATGCACCTCATTTCAAAGTTTTCTTTCTCAGTGCCTTTGATCAGCTTGTCCTTGTAAAAATATATCCCATTAAAAATGTCTTTCTGTGGGCTTGACTGTTTTACTTTTTTCATACCAATTGCCCAGTGATTATAAAGGGCAATAAGAAAACTAAAGAGCAAAAAATTGTGTCTATAAAAATAGTACATATACCATCTGTAGCATCACAGGGTACTGCTAATTTATGCTATGGTGTTTAAAGTCAGAACAAGACTCAAATGTACTTGCTTAAACTTTTTCTCCTACACAGATTAATAGAGAACAATCAATCCAGTATACTGCTCTTTCAGTAGACTTAATGTACAGTGAATGAATAGTAATTAAACTTTAACTTTCTAAATTGTCATTGTGCCATGATCTCACTTTTTTGCTACCACCTATAAATTACATTATAATGAATTATTAAAAGGATAAAGGAGGCAGAATTGAGATTAGAATATCAAAGTATGACAGCAGCAAACAAGGAGGGCTCTGCTTTTAAAGAAGTTTTTATCTTACAAGTGCAGTAAAGAAGAGCATATGATGTTTTGCTGGGAGCAGAGAACAAAGTTATACATGATTAAAATATTTCAAATGTATGCTAACAAGATAGATCTCCTTCTGGACTACATAGCAGAATCAGACGAAGGACTTCAGACATCATGTCATGAGCTACTACACAAAAATCTCAGAGACAGCTTTGGTCATTACTGTACTACTAGACTTACATCCCATAACTAGCAACCTAGATCAGATAAATAATGCATTTGAAAGCTCCCCATACTCTGCCATGCTCAACATCTCATGTCCTCCTTTGCCTACATTTATTTATGCCTAATTTTACTAAACAGATTTTAATGTTCAAGTTAGTTCTCCAGTTTCCTCACACTCTATTTACAGTCAGTAGGAAAAGGCAAACTTCTACAGAATAATTTGGAAGAAAAGCCTAAACAGAAGAGGTCCTTTGAGCAGATTAACTAACTCTGCTGACTGGGGAGAGGTCAGTGAGAACAGCTCTAGATTAAGTACCTAAAATTGGGCAGCTCTGTCCAAGCCAGTCTGGCCTAAAACACCCATATATTGCTATTTTTGAAATAATAAAAAGAAGATTCCACTTTCAGTCTGTCTGCTCACAAAGACAGTTTTGAACTGGGAAGGAAGCAATTGGCTTTGAATCATAGTGACATAACCTGGTCTCTAACAGGGCAGGGCCAGCAGCTGGGTGATTTCTCCTTCAGCTGCCCTGAATTCAGGAGAATTCATCCAGCAGCTGAGAGAGCATGGCTTGCAATCTGAGAAGAAAAAATTTAGACAGACAGAGCTGATTGAATTTGAATGCTGGCCACCAAAGCATGTCAAGTTCTGTGTGAATAGTCCTTGAGGAAGTGATGTGTGAGAGCGTGGGTGTGTTTATAGCAAAGACTGTAGCAGTAGAACCGAATGTTAATATTGTACCAAAAGATGAGGTGCTAACATCCTAGAGAGGAAACCAAGAGTTTTGTCAAGGAAGAGAAGAGCTTGCTTAAACTGGAGGTGTCAGAAGAAATAAACCACCTTCCTTTATCTTCTCTGTTTGACCCCATGATGAAGAATTTGCTGCTACTGAGGGTCACCAATTCCAAAAGTCTAGGTAGGCTGAAAACTAACAGGACAACATCACTGGGAAAAAAAAAAACACCAAGAGCTATTAAATGCAAAGACACTCCTCAATCCATCTGACATGGACATCATGACAAATCCATCTGTCATGAACAACTGGAAATTGAAAAAATATTCTGGAAAATACCAAATGCTGACTTTCTTTGTGTACTCTTCCTTAGGCTACTGTTGATTAGCAGATACACCGATGCAGTAGGGATACATTTTTTGTATCCCTACTTGTCTTTCTTGTCATAGTCATAAAAACTCTTACAAGACTGGGGGGTAAGACCTGGTCTTACCCGGCACCCTAACTTTCTAGAAAATCTATCACTGACTCTCTAGAGTGAACCCAGATAAGCATGGTAGAAAAACAAGAACGTTTGAAAGAAAAGTCTCACTTGATTGAGGTATTCCAAAGAGAACAGAAGATGAAAAATTTGTTTCCTTCCATAGGCAGAGTTGGTAGAATGAAAAATCCAGCAAACAGGTCAGCAGAAAGACATTTAATCTGTATCTCTTACACTGACTTTTTATAATCTTAGCGGAGATAAAATCTCTGGATTCAGGACCAGCTACCTAACCTGTTCAATTTCATGTTGTCTTGTTCTTCACCTGGTCATCCAAAGTGTTTCAAGAAGTAAAAGCTGAGACATTCCAAAGAACTATCAGAATTCCCAAGGGATTCCATTTTTTGTTTACCTTCACCTATTCTAGACTTTCTTATAAAGTAGCACAACAGAACAAAAGCAAATCCTTTCATCCTTGTCTATTCAGCAAACGTTCTACTATACACATGTTTTAGAAACTTGCAAAGCGAGGATGAATGGTTGAATCAGGATTCAAGAAGACACATTTCCCTATAAATCAGAGTTTTACATAAACTCTGAGATTTAGAAAAGAGGGGCATCATTGCTAGAACAGATTCAATTCTATTTTGTAACATGGGCCACAGATATTAAATCCTGCTTTGAATCCAATAACTGTGGATGAGCCAGTGCATATCTAAAGATTTTAGCAAGAAAAGAATTTAAAAAGAAAGGGGGTCAAAATATTAAGCTTTCCCAAGCTGCTGAGAAATGACAGTTCTTAGAGACAAAGAAGACAATATATCTCAACAAAGTAGTCTAGAACGTTAGAGAGACCCAAACTGGGGAGCTGTAAAGATAATTCAGTCTAATGTGTTTAATCAGACAGAAAGCAATAAAGTACACTAACTATGAGAGACCTAGATATTTCATTTTAAATTATAAACCTAAATTGGAAATGTTAGCTTCCTTCCAAAGGCAACCAGAATACCCAAAGCATCTGGCTGCTTTAAATAATGCATGAAGAGGGAAAAAATTATTTTAACTTCCTTAAAAAAAATAAAAGCACAATTCTTGTTAGAACTCTATATTTACATTCTTGTCTCAAAAAAAAAAAAAAAAAAGCTTTGAATGACATAAAGCATTCTTAGGCTAAAGCAATACATTTAAATTAAACAATTCATTTTGGTGTTATTCATAAATTATTGATATAACATATTTAACTAAGACAAAATTTGAACACTTGTTCGTCAAAGCATTAAGAGACTTATAAGCTGATATTATGACATCATTTTAACTTTTAATCAAGATTCATTTTAATAAAAGCCTGATATCACATGTTCTTATGCACTCTGAGTAGTCCTATCTGCTCCAATAAGAATACTTACGAAGAATAAAAACAAGTAGTTATGTAAGTCTCTCTGCAGGATTAAATTTTAATACATGTGGGAAAATAATTTAACTATTAGCCTCTGGGTGACAAGAACCTGAAAGGCACTGATGCCAAAAGAGTCCTGAATCTTTTAATTGGGAATAAATTAGATTACTATGTAATATGACAAGGAAACAAAAAAGCAATGCAATTCTGATAGAGGCATCACATCACAGAAATAAGGAGAAAATAATCCTCTCTGGTTTAGCCAGATAAGAAAAATAGTAGCTATAATTAGAAAAAAGCCATATAATTATGTCATTGAAAATTAAAACATTGAATGATTATTAGTAAAATATCCTGATAAGGGGAAATATTATGCTGTGGCATAATAGTCTGGAGGAAAGAAGAAAAAGCAGAGCAGCCCATAGGAATTTTAAATACCATCAAACATAATGCTAGAAAAAAGTACTCCCAGGACAAACCTTCATTGGCTAGAAGGCAAGGTACATAGCTTCCTTTTCGTATTTCTATCACTTGTCATTCCATGAGCTTCCTAGCCATGTGAGTAGCACTGTGCCAGATTTGGATGCAGTGGCTCACACAAGATGTAGACAAACACTTTGTGTGAGTGTATTCCCTCTCTGCAGGCAAGACAGCAAATACGTCTCATGGCTGAGTCTAACTGTGCTGAATTATGTCATAACTAAATAACTATAATTACTTACATTAACCATAATTTAATGTAATTACCTAAATGATCTTGTGTCTCAAATCAGCAACCTTTTCCCCCACTCAAAGACAGATGTCCTTTGCGGCAACTGTCAGTGATTTGGATTTGTTTTGGTTTTTGTTTTCTTCCTATTTGTTACAACCTGTCTTCCCTTGACAATTTAATTGAGTAACAGTTACCTGCCCCTCAGAGGACTTACTTCATTCGAGAATTTTGGATCCAGCTGAGAATGAAACGAATATGGAATTACAGCTCCTGCAGGACTGTAAGAGATCAAAAGACTCAGTTTTGCAACATTTTCTATTACAAAAATGTGGGATTTAGCTTTTTATTACTTGTGTGAGAAAAAAAAATAAGACCAAAGAATCTGGTCTACCTGTAGTATCAGAGGCAACCAGTTTCCCCTCAACGCAGAAAAGTGTAATGGTCTAGGAAACCATCTGATTTGACCACAAAAGTAAGAAAACTAGACGGGGCAGTGGAGGGAAAATAATTAGACCAGTGCCAAAAATTTTAAAGAAAAACAAAATTCTTCTGAGCCTGGTAGAAGAGAAACTGGGAGATTAATGAAAAGAAGATCATGACTTAGACAAATGCAAGGCTGAAGGAAGAGGAAACACTCTCAGCAGAGGTGAAGTACACAGACTGCAAAGCCCAGAGCATGGTATCACCCTTGACAGCCTAACCAACTTTCAGCAAGCGGTAGGCTGTGTTGGCCCAGGTCCTGTCACATTTACATGAACCATCATAAGCATTTCTATTCTTTGAAGTGGTGGGAACCAGTGTGCTGCAGGAATGAGAAAGTGAGAAACTATGTTTTCCATTTCTCATGCAGGGTAATTAGTCCTACAAAGAGAGATTTCATTTGGATAGCATGTTGCCTTCAGACCTGTGATTGTGCAAAAGAGAAAATGCGTGTTCCTCTGGGCACCCCAAAGAATCAGCCAAATGGAAAACCCAAGGCACACAACAGTGGCATTCTGGAGGGGACCAATGCAAGGCATTTGAGAGGGCTGGGCACAGCAGTGCTGAGAAGAGAGCAGGACCAGGAGCTCCAGGCCATGCTAAGGCTGTTCTCCTTTGGCTCTGTACCACTAGCAAAGCTTTCTTTAACACCATATTTTTCCTGGTTCATTTTCTTTTTGCTTAATAAACTAGATCAATTGGTTAGATCACCCAGGGAGCACCACATAGAGTGAGTACAGACATACCGTGAGTAGAAGCACTGCAGGTAAGATTTAGAAGAGCTTTAAAATTATACAAGTTCATATAATCTACAGCGAATTTCTATAGCACCACATTAAACAAAAAGGCACAGCTAATAGAATCCTCTGCATTGTGAACACAGCAAGGTTCTTTTACCTCTCTACAAGAGCCAGACTAATCTGCCTACTAAGCTGAGAAGATGCATTGTCTTCAGCAGTACTTGGAACAGGTCCCTTCTCTCTGTGCCCGGTAATGTCAATGTCTGGATGAAGGTAGAGCAAGAGAAGTACAACTGTACTTCAAAAGAAAAAGCAATTTAACTTTTTTTCAGTTTCACAGGAACATGAACTGTCTCTAGCCCCAAGAAACATGTAAACTAGATTCTACAGTTTAGCATGCAGACTCTCATCCCACCCCCAAACCCTCCCAAAAAAATGAACCTACACTAGTCATTTCCCCAGCTGCAATAATAATTTTTAATAGCAAAGTCATCATTGCTATAATAGCAAACGTAAAGAAGCAGAAACGTTGCTTTTTCTACTGTTTAAAAAAAAGGCAGCTTAAAATGAGTCCTCCTATTCTTTATGGTTTACGACTTATGATTATTCTGCTTGTCAGCTCTTTTCAAAGTCTGCTTATTCTATGAAAATAGCTTGTGAGGCAGTCTTAAGTAAAGTCTCTTAGGATTAGAGAGAAATGTTAGTGGATATATGAACAAACCACCATCTACAAGCAGGAGGTTTAATCCTGTTTGGCAGTAATAGATCCTAGCACGTAAGCTTTCTTTTTTAATTAAAAAAGGGTTTTGCTAGCTCAGACTGGAGTTCTCTCTTAGAAGCTGCCAAACCCCACAGCCTGATAGCTGCAAGCTTGCTGCACTCTGTGTGCCCATCTCCAGCCAGCAGTGAGGTTCAGCAGTCATTCCCAGTAAGCATAAAAACATCTTATGCAGCAAACAGATAGAGATATATCCATACTCTCACTCACCACCCAGATCAGTGCAGGCACGGAATACACGACACTCACACAAACAGGCAGCCTGAACCCTGTTCCTCCTCTCCAGCTGATCAAGGATGAAGGCTGTCAGTAGAACATCACAGGTGACCATACATGCAGTTATAAATATACACATCTGTTATATGTGCATATGCAATATTGATCCCTCCAGTAGCTGGCCTAGAAACTCAATCTATCCAGTAGCTGGTCCCTGATCCTCTGGTCTCCCCAGCTGTGGACACACAAACCTATGAGCTCTTGGAGGTTCATGGTTTCACTTCAGCTGGTGGCACTGAGATCTCTTTTCCTACTCACTGGCTAGTCCAGTTTTAAATTCATTCATATTCACACACATGCACTCTTAGGATGGAAAGCTCATTCACACAGACAGTAAAAGTAGGGTTATATAAGAAGATATGGAAAACTGTGTTAATTAAGCACAAGGTTCTGTCAGACAACTCTATTGACAAGCAAATTGAACACACTCAGTGGGGTCCTTTAAACCCTTCTTCTATTTTCCACACAGCAGTCCCCCCCAATCAATGTGTAAGCCTCACATATTGTAACAATTCCCTTAAATTATCCAAAATAAGTTTTACATAAATACCTAAATGCTCTTCCATCTGCATTCCATGATGAGCCCTATTAGCCCTGTGGACAGCTGCACAAAATTATAAAGTAAAGGACAGTATTTCCTAATCCTTAAATAAATTCCCTTTGTGCAGGTGACATATATTCAATTGTTTAAAAAAATAAAATAAAATAAAATAAAATAAAATAAAATACCCCAAAAACCCCTGAAGCCTAACATAATGTAATAACCAGTACAAGCAAGTTTAAAAAAAGTTTTGATATGTCTACACATAAATAATTAAATTACTATTACCGGTCCTTCTGAGATGGATGAGACAGTGGCTCCAATGCATGTATTTAAATATCTAATGCAAAGAGGCAAACAATTGACCCACTGAGGGCTAAGTACAGATGCTTTACCCCACAACCATGAGGTTTAAATATTTGCATTAGCCACAGAAAAACTGGCAGAGAAAACGTCTGTAGTGGATCATATTCTTCTCACCTTTCATAGAATTTATCTTGAAAATCTGGAATAATCATTAGGCATTCTCTTATGAACATTATGTAAAATAATCTAGGCTAAAAACTAAATTAAACTGAACTAAACAGTTTAGTAAAACTAAACTGAAGTAGATGAGTAATTGATCATTTTACCTGGAGCTACTTCTTTACATCCAAATGGTGGAATGGACAAGAACAGGATTTTCTGCCAGAACGAGTATGCTGGCCTTCCCAAATAGAACTTTGATTTGCCTTAAAACACAAGGCTAGTCTGAACCTGCAGGCAGGCAATAAAGACTAGTGCAGTCTGGTTTGAGTGAATTCAGTGCTTAGGAGTTCTGCTTTCCAATTGATTTCTCAGTAAAGCTGCTGGATTTTGATGTAAGATTTTTACTTTAATCTCTGAGACTCTAAGTTATTACCTTCAAGTTATGATATGATAGATAGCTGACAGCCACAGCAGAGGGTAACAAAAGGTCTTTACCTGGATCCCCTTTGCTGTAACCAGGACTTTCTCTGGCAAACAGCCATGGGTTTTTGAACCCGTTCACCTTTAATCTCAGCACACAGATTTGTTTCTGTTTTCAGACATGTAGCAGAGCCCACCACTTCTCAGGTTATTTCTCTAGAGGAGATTGCAGTGATTAACTTATAGCCTCTTTCTCTCCCCTTAACCCATGAGATTGAATATATTAGACAGATAATAACCCAACTTCATGCTGCAAAGCGACCAGGCAGAGTGGAATTTCATAGCCACAGCCTGCTGAACCATTCATGCTGGATACTCAAGAAAATGAGGCCATTTAGCTTTGAATGGAAAGCAGGACATGCACGATGAGCAGAAATTATTAGTGCTCAATCTCTAGTTTTCTTTTTCCTTTTTTTTTTCTTTTCCTAAAATATTACTTTTCTGAGCATGTGCCATAATGCAGAGTATTAAAGAGGAAAGAGAGATAAAGGTTCTTTATTCCATCATCTGAGTCCTCCTAGGAACCTGTTCTTCAAGTCCATCACATGAAATTCATCAAATTTACATTTGAGCCTACATACTAGGCTCTTGATCCTGAACAGCTTACAATTCCAGAAGATCTTTCACAATCTACTATGGGTAGAAAATGAAATAATAGAGAATAAGAATTTTTTTAGTTATTAAAATTCAACATTAAGGAAAATTATTTCATAACAGAATTTTAATATTAAATCAAAACAATTCACATACAGTCCTCAAACATAACTTATCAAATGCTGTATTGCTAATATGTACAGTAAAATTTAAAATATCTTTATTTTGATGTGAAAAAGTCAAGTCTCTTTAACATTATCAAAGCAATGCTGCTTCTCAGATAGTAATAGGTTCTCATTTTTGTTTTAAATTCTTTCAGCTTTAATTTCAACAAATTTAAATGTATCTCATTAAAAGATTTGCAAAATATTTTTTCAGCACAACTCTGACCATAACATGAAAGGGGAAAACACATATTTGTATATGTAAGGGTGTGTGTATGAATATATGTATAAATAGAGACACATAGAGATATTTATAAAATACACACTTCTCTGTGTGTGTATAGATGTGTGTGCATGCACACAAGGTTCTCTGTGCTTCATATAATTTGTCATTTCATCTTCCCTTATCAAAAGAATCTGTCAAGAATTCCACGAAGCTCAGTTATGAGCAAATTCCTCAAAGTTAAAAGCGAACCCTTAACTATTAAAACAATAAAACCCTAATTGTTTCCCAGGAAAAAAGGCTAAATCACTTTCATTGCCACAAAGAGAGTGTTCATATCCTGTAGTTTTCTATGAATTTGAAATATACCAGTACATAGCACTGCCATTTCCATAGGCAATTAACAAAACTTATCTGGAGCATTCATTGTTTTAATATTCTTTTCCAGATATTATGGGTAGATGATGACAACCATGAAGGAGCTGCGTTCTTTGTTAGACCTCAGGGGATAGCTTCTAGCAACGTACACCATGGCCCTGTAACACCAGAAAAGAAGGCATAAGGGAACACATCTTTTATTTCAGCCCAGCAAATCTGCCAACATTTCATTCTACAGACATCTTAATCAGAGAAAATCAGAGTTCTTTCCTAGCATCCTCAGTCACTATTTTTTATTCTTACCCAATTCTTAAGACATCTTGTTCACATAAGTTCAGAAAAGCCTTTAGAGACCTTTGATACTCCCAGAATTACAGCTTGAGAATCATTGCTTCCAACCATAGTTCTTTCCTTGGCACTCTGCTCACATAATGTTCTGAAGTGCACAGTGTCATTTGGAGGGTAGAGCACAAAACTGAGTGACAAAAAGCATTAGAAGAAAAAAGGAGAGATGTGATTTGAGGTGGGAGGTTGAAGTAAGAGGAACAGACAGATAGCTTAGAAGAGCCCTGAAGTTTTTTCCTGCACATCACCAAGCCTTCAGCAGTAGGAGAGGAAATATTGTCTGTTCCGATGGACCATTGCCTAATAGCTAAGGCAATTTATGGGAGATGCAAATATGATTCCCATCAAATGGAGGAGGGATTTTCAGGTTTATTGTGAATGCTCTCACATCATTAACATCTCCAGCTTCTGTTCTGCAACATTTTAAAAAGGGAAACAAACAGAAGGTTAAGTGCCTGGAATCTACATCCTCTTTGGCAAGTGGCAGGCACCATCATGAAAACCAAGACTAAGACATTTCAGGGCATTTTTGAAATTTAGGCCTTTCATACACCCTTTCATATCAAGCAGAAGATTAGTGGATTACAAGCTTGCACTTCAATGCTGAAATTTCACTCCATCTTTAGCATAAAGGATTGAGGTTTATACTGCTTCTCAACCTTTGGGACTCTCCCAACATGAGCAAATCATGACATTCATCAGAACTCTTCAATAAAATGCACAGCTTCAAGACAGGGCACCAGTACAGAGAAAAGCTAACCATAGTGCCAACAAGTTCAAGTGGTGATTAAGTCGTTAGTTTTCAGGAGTGTCAAAATAACTCAGCAACCACTGAAACTGCCTAAAATTTCATCACAGCACTGCAATACACCACATGGCAACCCACCTGCTCTGTGGTAGCTGACTGGTGCTTTGCCCTTCTGCTGCCATGACAGTGCTAGCATTAAAATGTAATCAATACAATTCTGTGTGTGATCATCATCTAGCTTCAGAAAGGCATATAATTGGATTATCTATTGAATTGTAACCTCACAACAACTTCAGATGGGGCTTTTTTTGCATCTTACTCAGTCAAGGACAGGTGAAGTATGAGACCATGTTATTGAAAACAGGAAATTCTATTAATAAATCTACATTTTATATATTTCAGTATGATCTGAATCTCCTTGAGTCTGGATTCTTAATCTTTCCAATTTATTAGCACAGTAACTTTGAGAACATGAATGAAGGAAAGAATTAATGGAGATAATCCAGTCTAGGAATTCTCTCCCATCCCTATCTCCAGGGATTGAATGTTTTCCCTCCACACATCACAGAAAGGACTGAAAAGCTCATTAATTATTAGATAACAAAATGCAGTCATTTAGACTATGGCATATAAACAAAAGTTAGAAATTATGTTAGCACTATAGGTTTCAAACTGACTTCTGTGGCTGTGTTCCAGTAGTAGCACAAAGCACCAGAAGTGTTTACCTGAAGTTTACCCTACAAGCTTGTCAGTCAAATTATTTCTGAATTATTCCTGGATCCTTGACTGGGTACAATACCTAAAGTGGGGTCCATGAGTAAAATCTTGTACCTTTATTCAGCATTGCTATTCTTATTTAGGGCTGGGGCAAAACAGAGACCTACTTTCTTTTTAAGGGCAATAGGAACATCTGTGCTATTCCATACGGACACAGATCTTAATAGTCATGAGCTAATTACATAGGACTGGACTTTTCCTGAGTGCTTTAATTAACATATTTCCAACTAGGAGAAAGGCAACAGACATGGAATTACTACAAATATTTAAAAAGAAAAGCCACAGTCAAAGCACTGTCCTTCCCAACCTCAAGCAGCTGGGACAAAAAAAAAAGAAGGTTCAGAGCTCTTGGTCTGGAGAGAAAGAACTAGAAAAGTAAGGAGAGGCTTTTCATAGACCAGAAGTTGGCAGCTAAATGCAAAACAACTTCCCTCTCTTGTGCATCTTTGTTTCCTTCTGTAAAGCTGCTTAGGAGTGTTGGTTGCCCAGCATGTTGTACAGGTGTATTTGGTTTGGCTGAGATGAAGTTCATTTTCCCCACAGCAGCCCTCACAGTGCTGTGCTCTGCACTGGTAGCTGGAAAGGTGCTGATAACACAGCAGTGCTTTGGCTGCTGCTGAGCAGGGCTGCACAGCCTCAGCACTGTCTCTCCAACCAGCAGGCTTCCACCCTCACCAGCAAGCTGGGGGTGGGCAGGATCTTGGGAGGGGACACAGGGCAGCTGATCCAAACTGAATAAAGGATATTCCATAAAATATGGTGTCTGCTCAGCTATACAAGCTAAGAGAAAAGAAGAGGAGGAAGCAGGGGCCATTCATTATTTGTTATTCATTTGTTATTTATGATGTTTTCCCTCTGGCGTAACCACTACAAAAACCAAAGCCCTGCTTCCTAGGAAGTGGCCAGACATCACCTGCCAATAGGAAGTAGAGAATAAAATCTTTTGGGTTTTTTGTTTGCTTGCATGGGCATGACCTTTGCTTTCGCTTTAGTAAACTGCCTTTATCTTAACCCAAAAGGTTTGTTTTAATCTTGTTTTCTGCTCCTGTCCTGCTGAGGAGAGGAATGACAGAATGACTTGGTGGGTGCCTGGTCTCCACTACGATCTGAGAGAAGCTCAGATACCTGTTTGGGGACTAAGACTGTCTTTGAGTTATACCACACACATCTCGTCCAGCGTCTTTTCATTTCAAATAAGACACTGAGCTGAAGAGGAGTAGAAAGGGGATTGTGTTTTTCTTCAAGCTTCACACTTTGACTCATTAGCACACGGCTAGGCATTCTCCCAGCCCTCCATGCTGACAAGCCTCAATATCCCAGCACATCACAGAAAACTAGTTGTTTAGGCTTGATTTAACTACTACTTTATCCCATAGCCAGCTTTGGTGTTCTATATTTACTCTGTTCTAAAGGAAAGAGCAGTTACCATCCCAATGTACATTTTATTGCTGGGTTATGGCAGGAGCCTGCCAATGAATAACCATAGCTTTTGGAATATGCCAGGAAGTATAGCTGTGAAATAGTCATGCAGGCAATTGGACAAGAAATGGAACAAAAGAGTGAAATTCCAGGATGACAATCAAATCCACTCTGTTATTATGTTGTTTATACCAAAGCCCATGGCTCTGCTATTGTTAAGGGTCTTGTCAGCTTTTCCATTATATGTTCTTATTTTCAGGGATTTGTTTGTCACGGTGACTCACTCCGGGCAAAGTGAAAACATTAGGAGACTAAAATTTGGCCAAAGGCAAAGAGAATTGTTTACAGCTGATAGAGTCACAGTTGGACCAACTCTCTGCTTTAACAATGTCAAAAAATAAATGGAGATGTAACCATGTCTTCCTATAAAATTAAACTCTGATAAGAAAAAAAAATATTTTTTTACAGTATCAGAACCTATTAACAGCTAAAATGTTGGCAAACAAGACAAAATCTAGTCAGAGAAACATGATCATTCATCCATCACAGTAATTTTCATTCATCCTCAGCTCAGAATTACAGAGTAGGAGCAAGAGTACACTGACATCTGTATCCACATGGTCAGATTCTGTCTGCACACATAGGCTGAATTCAGTACACTTTGAACTCATATAAGTATCTATTTCTATGTCCTCTGAAAAAGCAAAAACCTTCTTCAGGTAAAATGGACAGTCCTAAGATGTAAACGGAGATCCAAATATCCACAAGCTTTGGATAGTGTCACACTTCGGTTCACATATTGTAACTCATATGAATGAAACTAGGAGGACACATGAAGCAACTCCATACAAAAGAGGCATGATTCAAGCATTCCCTCTAGGTAGATCTTAAGACAATAATTCTCTAATCTTTTTTTAATTAACTCTCTCATTTAAAGATGACTAATAAACTATGGATAAACACAGATATATGTTTTGCTTAATTTTTAATAACCATTGAAGAGAAAAATTTCAAGGACAACTCATTTTCATTTTTGCAGAGAAACCCTTTTAATATTCTCATCATCTGATTCTTAACTAGAAAATGCAGAAATGTTTCTTGACAAAATCAACATTTGAATCAAGTTTATTCAAAAATAAAAAAGGAGAAATTTAGACATATGAAGAACGAACAGCTTTATAAAATAATGCACATTTCTGACTACTTTCTTAATTTCAGAGAAATATATGTAGTATATAAAAGTCACAAATAATTGGATTTTAATAGATTATCAGAATTTCTTATGTGTATACATGGTATTCCTGCCAGCAGGAAAAATAATGTAACATAGGGCTGGAAGCAAGTTTCTGGCTGTGTGCTCACTGCCTGCATGATCCCAAAGAAGATGCCCTGCTGTCCCTCTAAAGAATGGAATCATGAGGTGTTCAGAGACAACAGACAACAAATTCAGCCTTTTAGAGAAAACAAAAAGGTGATGCCAGGATAGCTTCTAACATTGAAAGACATTCCCCACTTTGCCCTGTAAACTAAGTGACACCATCAAGTCTTGGGGGGATACACAGAATAGTTTAAGCTCTGAAAAGTACATGTCTTTAGTCAGCAAGCATATTAAGAAGCATTCACCTGAATATTTTGATTACAGTACATTCCTGCAGTACTCACAAAGGCAAGCCATTTCAAAGCTTTAATAGAGAGTGGCAAATGATCCTGGACAATGGCAGCAGTATTAGAGCACCACAGTCATCCTGTTAGATTTGAAACCAGTGCAGTTATTTACAACATCTTTTCCCCACACCTTCAAGTTCTAAACCTTAAATCTCCAGTTACTGCAGAGATCTGCAAACACTGGGAGGTCTCATGTATGATGCTAATACTTTTGGCAGAGCAGCAGGACACACTATAATTGCCTCAGCAAAATTCCTTCATTTATGTGTCTACATCACTGAAGAATTTGCAATTATTTTAAAATATTTGCTGGTGTATCTTTTAAAATACATTTATAGACCTAACATTTTGTGCAGTTGAGAAATTGTAAATTGCACAGTCTATTCAAAATTGTTTTGTATGTTACACTTCACTGACACCACAATGTCTCTCATGGAAAAGAATCCTGGTACGTTGATTGCAATGTGAATTTTAACAGAGTTCCCAGACGACACAGGTAGTCTTCTCCAACTGTAAAGAGTCAACATGAGCTATTGCATTTCCAGTGGATACTACTAGGATAAAAGAGAAATTACAAAGCACATAGGATATATAAACCAAAAAAGTGCTCCGACATCCTGGGATGATACTCATCATTGTACATTTTACATTGTAAAATTGCCTTCTATTTAATACACAATCTTAATATCTCCACGCTCAGAATAATTAGGAATGGTTCTCTACACTGCTCCCTCTTTAAGGGAAGAACATTAAACTTTTTTTTTAACTTTACTGCACTTTGCTGTGCATATTTTCCTTCATCAGGACAAACTGGAAGTAAATAATACCAGTAGAGCATTAAGAAGGATGAAGAAAAATTCATTCACATGAACTCCCACAATATCCCTTGGTTAAGAACTTGGCTGAACTGGGGAGTTTCACCAATAATAATTTTCCTCACAGCTAAACAATTCTTCGTATAAGTGGAGATGTTCTTGATTATGATTTGAGGCCCCTCTCAAGTAATACAAAAATACCTTAAAAAGAGTAATTATTTTTAAATCCCAGAATAAGCCTCAACATTTGCAGTGGGCTAGGGTAAGGAAAAGGCTACACAAAGTTGCTTTATGGAGTAAGAAGCAAGATGTACCGGCAAGATGGCTCAGAAGAAATTGTCACTGTGATTGAAAAGATGCATTTTAAAGCTTATTTCTGGGTACATACAGGCAAACCATAATAGTGAACTTCTACAGGAAAGAATCATGATTTAGAGTCAACAGCTCCAGAAGTCCTTGTCCATCATCTAACAGTCAGTGAGAACAGGCTCAGATGATCCCTAAAAGACAAGATCAAAGATGACCTAGGGACTTTCTTGAAGAAGTGGATATATATAACTAACTTAAAAATTGAGACTTTCGAAACACTGTGCAACTGATGAAGGGAAAAAGAAAATCATTAATTCAAAAGTAACTGGGCACATTAGCTAAATTTTGAGGTAAGATAGTATAAAACCCAGTCTGAAAATAATGTATTAGTAAAGCAATTCAATTGCCAATAATTAACACTTTTAACAGCAGCTGTTACAATAGTCACAAAAGTTCATTTATAATTACTGATTTTTTTCCCAACACATCCTGCCTCATCTAACTCATTTCAGATGAAATGGAGAACTGTAGAAAGGCATTGCATTGCTACACACAAAATAGACCACTAACTCACCTTCATACACTTTTCTGTGAGTTCACTTAAGTTTTCTAGTTAAGAGTATCCTTCTAAAGCACTTGACTCCTCAAGACTCAAGAACCACCTGAAATCTCAAAGGAAAATTAAAAACTGTTCACGAATTAAATTGAACAATGATTTTAACTTTAAATGAAATTAAAAGCAAAATGATTGAGAAAGAGCAAAGCAGTCAACTTCAAGTGTAGCCACTTTCCCTCTAGAGTACTTTGAAGTTGTTAGATTGTACTGAAGGCTTCTATTGAAAACTGAAGTACAGTAAAGGGAACAATTCCAGAATAATTGCCATTACCATTCTAAAGCTGCAATCTGTTAAGAAGCAGCCAAGATATTTAGCCAGCCGCACTGAGGAATCAACACAAAACTCAAAATTTGAGTAATACTAAATTCTGAGGTGATTTAGCATATCCGTTTCTTGATAGCAATACTGAGGGCAGCAATTAAAAATACCCACAGCAGGAGTGAGTCTTGCACACACACACACACACACACACACATACACACACAAACCCATCTCTAAACCCATTTCTTCTGCTCCAGGGGAACAGCTCTGCAATGCACTGCAGGGAAGAGACAGACCTAGAACTGAAATAGCCATTAAAGAGGAGGATTACTGCAAGTGTTGGGGAGCCCTCCAGTGGGACATAGTTATCATAGCGATTTCTCAGTTTCTCCAGTGCCTCTGGCTCCAGCTTTGAGGAAAGTACATTGATATTTGCCATACAGATCACAGA
Source organism: Rhabdornis inornatus (assembly GCA_013397075.1). Lineage (NCBI taxonomy): Eukaryota > Metazoa > Chordata > Aves > Passeriformes > Rhabdornithidae > Rhabdornis > Rhabdornis inornatus. The sequence goes on from VWZS01011053.1 coordinate 706,417, forward strand.
ATCACAGAATGTGCTGAGTTGGAAGGGACCCACAAGGATCATCGAGTCCAACTCCCTGCCCTGCACAGCATCATCCCCAAGGGTCACACCGTGCACCTGAGAGCATTGTCCAAATGCTTCTTGTCTCTGTCAAGGCTTGGTGCTGCGACCACTTCATGGGGAGCCTGTTTCAGTGCCCAAATACTGTCTCAGTGAAGAACCTTATACTGATATCCAACTCAAGCCTCCCCTGACACAACTTCAGGCCAACACTCCCTAGGGTCCAGTGACTTATTGCTCTTCTCACAGAGCAGAGATCAGTGTCTGCCCCTCCTCTTCCCCTCACGAGGAGGTTGCAGACAGCAATCAGGTCTCCTCTCAGTCTCCTCCAGGCTAGAGGAGCTCAAGCTTAAGTTCAAGCCCTTGGTCTGCTGTGGGGTTAAACCAATCACTGTGTGATCTGCTGCAGAGTGAGGCCAGAACACCCACTCTGTACTGAAGGACAGAGAAGCAGCTGTGTAGGAGAGTTTTTAAAAATAAATTCACTCAGAGCAGAAGAAGACAGGCTGCATACGTGTGTAACTACGTAAATACTACAGAAGTTTCAAAGCACAGCCAGCCAGCTCTCCTCTGGTTCATTCCTGAGTCCTCACCTCATTTCTTAATAACCACTGCTGCATTTCTCAGGAAAGGCCATTAACTGTAATGAGTCAGAACAGCACCAGAGAAAATAGAACTTTTTTGTTAGAAGTGCCTGTGGATTAATGCCAACATTGATCAAAGCATGGATCAGCTCTTATCCTTCTTCTGTCAGGGCAATTAATGAAGCCTAAATTGAGACCCTAAACCACAAGAGATACCTCCAGCAAAAAGGGAAGCCTTCACAAGAAATACCCAGGGACTGTTTCAGTCAGCTGGCATTACCAGGTAAATTTACAGTGTCCATAGCCCAGGGGAGGAGCGCTCCTATGAGGATACTTTATCTCAGAGAAAATTTCATACTTCTGACTGCTCAGTCTGTTCCCACTCAATCTGATTTTGACTCATGCTGACTTTGGGAAGGGAGTTTGTGTCTAAATATCCAAGGACAAACTAGGTCAAAGAAACAGAATCTGAGATTGTTTGCTTTTCATGTGTTTGGAGGCATGCAGTTTTCCTAAAATTTTCTCCTATAATTGCACAGATTTCAGTTTGATCTCCAGGTTCTTCAGTCACTTCAGAATATAAATCTTTCCACTAGTGTACATCAAAAAAATTTTAGTGCTCAGCTCTCATGCAGACATCCTATTGACTTCAACATAAAGTAAAAGTATATTCAAGTGGCAACAGAAGAAAACCTCTGTTGTAGTTTAAATTGCATGGTTTACAAAGTAGAAAAGCATGTTAAATTATTCCTTAATGCTATATTTCTAAAATGAAAAAAATTCTGAAGAAACTAGGCCTGTGTCAATTTGCAATTTTTTGTAAAACACTGAAAATGTTAAATTTTAAGAACAAAGAGGCAGAACATTGGTGTTTCAAAAAGAAGGCAAAGACTAATTACTAGGAAGTCAGAGGAAAAATAGGGTTTTGTTCTGCATTTTCATTATTTTCCATTCAGCAAGAACCAGAACTGATTGTACTTAAATATTTCATTAAGGCTTGAATTTTCAAAGGTTGAAACAAGCTGTTCGGTGCTTAAATGCTCACAGTACAGGAAAAATAAAATAGTATGATCATTATAATTACAGAGAAAGAATAAAGAAGCTTTTCTTTCACTGATGTCAATAAAACTAAGTTATGCAAAATGAATGGTTACATCAGCACTGTATCAATTTATTAATATTAACCTAGAATAAATTTTAAAATATATTTATACAATTATCTCTTCTAGACTAAATCAAACCCCAAGGATATTTTTAAAAATCAATTTATAGAGGAAAAGAAAGAGCCTTACTTCACTGTAGAACATGAAGTTTCTATTTCTCATCATATTCACACCACATGCCTGCAACAACATTCCTGCCCATAGCTTTAGTTTACAGAATAATTAATAGCTATTATTGGATGGCTATGCTGTATAGCTTCCCATGATGCCTGTGACAAGCTACCTGGAACAGAGGCTAGACAATGTTAAGGGAATAAATTAGGTATTTATTAAAATGCCTTCAAAGGATACACCTTGGGAAGTACAAGAGCCTGGCTGAGGCTCTGCCCAAGATGGACCCAAGATGGTCACTAGTCTTCACACTTTTAAAAGTTTTGGTCCATTTGCATATTGGGGTCAATTGTCCAATTACAGCTTCAGGTTATGAAGTCCTGTTCTCCTAGACTGCTTTACCACTGCTTTTTCTTTTGGGCCTGAAGCTGCAGCAGTGTCCTTGGTTCTCAGGCTGGAAAAGGATTGTTTTGTCCCACTAAACTGTGAAGAGGACTTGCTAACACTTTATATGTTCAGAGTTACATGCTAAGGCAGTACAGAATCTGAAAAATATGAAAGCTAAAACTTAAGGCATCACCCACTTTAACAGAAGAGTACTTTAGAGAGTAAGCACTTCTAATAAAATATATTCTAATAGAAGAGTATTTAAAACAGAAATTAAGGTAAATATATGCATTTTCTAAAAAGGAGATCACACTGAATAGTTAATTCTTACATTATTCTCACAATAATACCTGTCTGATTCATTTTACAGAGTAACCTTTCTGCTGGAGGCAGAGGGAAACTAAGCCCTGTTCTGCTATCAGGCCCAGCAGGAAACAAGCATGCACACACATGTAAACTCTGCGTCCCTGGGGCAAAACCCATCACTGAACTGTGGCTAAAACTTGAGAACATTTAACTTCATTACGCTACTGAACACACCTGTCATGTACACGTGCTCAAGGAAGGGAGATGGGGCATAGAGGCGTGTGTGCCTTTAAGGACCAACCTGGAATTTCAACATCTTTCCTCCCAAAATTCGGCAGGACATGGCGAAATCATGTCGTCACATGCTCCTGAATGATATTTTGGCTTTACCTGTTACCTGTTGTGGGGTCTGTACATAGAGCTGCCCTGCCCCTACAGAATGCAATTACCAGGAGGAAGTAGTTCACCACACACTTGAGGTTCAGGCTGCTCTGCTGCAAACAGAGAACTATACTCAATGAAACATTTCTCACTCTAAGTGGAGAAATGGGGTACTAAGTCAGGTATGTATTTGAGTTTTATAAACTATTTACATTAAAAAAATTAAAGTATGAACTTTAAAAAAAAAAATGTTTCTAGAAGCTAATTTAATTTATCCGAAAGTCACCTTTTTTGGCAAATAGAAGAGTTTTGCCAGAATTCATATAATTAAGACTTAAATTTGAATGGTTTGCAGCATAATTTTTTAGATGTTTTCCAGCAAAGACAAAAATAATTTTGCTTGGTTTTGTTGGTTCCTCTTTTAAGAAAAAAAAAAAAATCTTTATGTTTCAAACATAACAAAGTATGCCACAAACCCCACAATGCCATGTTGAATAACGAGGAGGCAGTCATCTGACAAAGGACAGCATTGCTTCATCATAAGCAAATCTGATCGGGACTCCTAGGAAGAGTTAACTCATTTGCAGACTGCACAGTTACAGCATATGTTGCCTTAATACTTCACTGCTTTATTAATATTAAGATGAGGTCCTGTTTTTAGGAGCATTTGGGATTTGGGAGATGCTGGTGCTCTCACTGGATGAACTGCTTGCTCTCAGAAAGTGCTCTGTGGTAGATGAGATTATTCCCAGTCTTGAATATGCCAAGTTTCCAACTTTTATTTGATATACACAGTAATACAACATATGCTACAGTGATTCTGATAACAATTTAATTCCAGATCAGGGTCAGGCAGAAGCAGGAGAAAGGCTGCAGGGAATCAAATTCTGAGAGTGCATGAAGCCATGATTAGGGTATAACTCATGTGGAAAAAGTTTGGATTTCATCTGTACTCTTATTTTATCTGTGACCTGTTCCAACCCCAACAGAATAATTTGGTCCAAAGGTTCACTTGGAGTCCTCTCATTTCAAAATCAGCAGCAAAACAAGAAAGAAATGCATACCTGAGGGACTGTCAGTTGGTTAAACTGCTTTTGCTATACCCACTTCAGTGGAGTGATAGTAATTTACACCAGCTGAGAATCTGCCCTGGTGTGTTTCATTTACTCTTGAAAACCTTTAAAATCATACCAAATTCACCTACTAATTTTCTCCAAACTTTTGAGGTCACCCCTACCTATTTCTGAGCCAGATTCTCTCTGAATCAGATTGGGAATGATACAATTTCTCTGCATGGAAAGAGATCAATTCTTCCTAATTTATAAAGATTTCAGTGAACAAAGTGATGATTCCATGTAATGTGATGTCTCATAAATAAATATAACAGCAGAATCAGTGCTGTTGCTGGCTATTCCACAGGAGGTTATCATCCCTACTAACAATATATCAATATGCTTAATTAAGGATTAGAAAGCAGAAGAAAGATCAAGTTCGTGGCAAGTTTTCAACACAAAGATCACAAATGCAATTTGCATCCCGGGAGATTAATCAAAAGGTAGCAAGCTACAGTCCAGGAAAAGCTACTGCAAGATAAGCATGTGATATGACCACATACAGCAATTCAAAACCAGCTTAAAAGTAGAAAAAGTCATTCTAATAGTACATCCATGGAAACATATTTTCCTATTGAAAGGCCAGGAGGCAAGAAGGAAAAAAAGATTAAAAAAATTACAAGCTCAGAAACTTACACAAGCTCAGTCTCAGTGAGACTGACAAATAGAATTGTCTCTATATTGTTAAAATACTTTTAAAGTAATTTGGATAGGAAAGAGAAAAAATTATCTTAGGTCTAGAGATAATGACTTAGTCAAATGAACCTCCTGAAAAGCCTTCTGTCAAAACAAAATATAATATTGCATTTTGTATCACCTGTGAATAGCATTTTACTGCTTAAGTCACATTCCCTGCAGAACAAATACTCACCCATGTATCAAAGGCAAGAAAAATCTCTCACAGTGACTGAAACTTCTTTAAACTGCAGAAGATTCTGGAGAGAGATAAAAGTCACACACCGCTCCATACCCTTCTGTATTTCCCCCGGATAGAGATTAGCAGGACCTCTTGAATCAAGAGTCATCTAATGGAGTCAACCAAGCTATTTCACCTTCAGCAAATTTATCCCAAGCCTGTGCCCTTCTGAAGGTCAGGGACCTTCTTCTAGAGTACAATCTAGCTTTACCCATGGAAAAATGAATACATCTGACTCACCTTTTACCATTCTTTTCTAACTCTTGATTCCTTGCTTTTACCCTGGATATATTTCTACTATGCAATCAGACCTTCTCTTGCTGCCTGAACAAGCCTGCTTCTTTTAACTTGTTCTGAAAGAGTGATTCTCCATTCCCGGGTCATCCTAGCACTACTTACCTGCAAGCTTTTGCATTTTGAAATAATTTGAATTTACAGAGTTTATATGAGAGTAAATCTGTAGTAGAAAGGAATTGGCTGTGGTCTAAGGGATAAACTTAATGGTACCTGTGTGCTCTAGACTACATTTGTTGCTTATAGGGGGGAAATAACACTGGGTTAATAACTTGGCCTCCCCAGCCTCATTGCTTTCCCTTGTTTCCTCTCAAAATGCTTTATTATTAATTGCAAAGAGCATATCACAACAAAATTGGATTGCAGAAACTTGTCTGTGCCAACGAAAAAAAAAAAACCTCTTCCTAACCTCAAGGACATTTTGCCATTAGTAAATGCCTCAAATAAAACTAAAAATAAATGTGTGGACTCAGCTTACAAAATTTTCTCTCTACAGCTTCTCCCCACTGCCAAACCACAAAACTCAGGCAAGGCCAAGAAAGCCTTGGGTGCCCTATTTCTTTTCCCCAAAGGTTATGGTTGCTTACATATTAGGCTATGCTTCAAGAATTTACAGTGTAGAGTGATAAACTCATTACTATGTTATTTCTGCCTTGCTTCATTTTTTTCAATTATTCCTAGTTTTAAATGGAAATATAGGCCAATGCACAAAATTTTATATTTTGCTAGACTGATCCCCGAAGACTTATAATTTTATTTCAGCAAACATGTATGTGAATTGGCCTCAACAGCTACAGTCAAAGTCTCCAGTCTCCTTATTTTTCTTGTCTTTTAGAAGATTAGCAAACTAAACTTTGCATAAAATGCCCAAAAGGCATGAATCATCCCTGTTGCTAACCTGGGTCCCACTGCTAGATCAAAATTTGCCATGTGAAAAAGGCAATTTCAAAAGTAGAGGCAAACTATGGCAAAGAGGCTTTACTGAATTCTTTGGTATTTTCATAAGCTGAAGGACTGATTTTTTCACTAGTCTCAGGCTGAATCTCCCCTATTTATTCCTACAAATATGTGACAGTACAACCTAGATTCATCCAGTTGAAAAAAACTGCCATCCTTATCAGTTCCCTCCCCAGCGAGTTGCAAAAAACAGATGCGGTAGGATAAAGACACTAATTTCCATGTTAGTGGCAATGACTAAGGAGATACAGACCACTTACATCAACTTTGACAGCCTTACTGTGCTACAGGTAAGAGCCCTAGACTTAGAAAATGCTGCATATTTTATCAGGTAAAGTAGTTTGCTGCCTGAAATAGTGACAGTACTGCCTGATAAGGTCGGTTCTCAGTCAGCACAGGCATCTTGATTACTTCTTGGTGAGTACTCTACACTAACTTAAGCTGAAAGGGTCCTAAGGAGGTCATCCAGTCTGACCATGAAACAAGGGGATCTTTGCCATTAGATAAAGTAGCTCAGGGCTTTATCCAGTTGAGTTCAGAGTGTTTTCAAACATCTTCCACACCTTCTTGAGGCAACATCTTCCAATATCTGATTGCCTATGATTTTTTCCCTAATGCCTATTAAAATTTTCCTTGATGCAGCTTGTGTCCATTTCCCCCCCATCCCTTACCCGCGTACTACTTGAAGGACACTGGCTCCACCTTGACTATAGAAGGAAAAAATCCTTCTCCCATTGGGTAGCTGAAAACATCCATTTATGCACAGAAAACAGAGGGGGATAAAGGCAAACACCAGTATTTCAACAGCTGCGATAGTTCAGCACACTGAGAGATTCTGTTACACAAGAACAGAAAAAGACTGGTTCAACCCATGAAAAAATATGTGCTGGTGATTGCTAAATTAACATCAGTATGACTGACCTCAAGAAAGGGGAAATTACCTGTTGAGATAAGATGCCATGTAAAAAGTGTTTTATTAATGGGTTTTCTGGTTTAGTCCTGCTACCTTGCTCTCTACCAACTCCAAAATTATATTTCCATTGCATAAGAAGTGAAAAATAATGAAAAATATTTAAATGACTCATTAAACTTCGTCATGCACATTACTGAAATAAAGATCATACTCTTCTTTCAGGCAAGCCTTAATGAATTGCTAACTTTTCCCCTGAAGCAACAGTAGTTAGATATTGATTTAGGAAAGGTAAAGGGAACGTGATTAAAAAACAAACTATGTCAATGTAGAATCTCATTGTATGATGAATTGTAATCATACTATATACACTACACAGCATGGGAAGAAAAAAATTGCACAGTTCTTTATCTCAGAGGAAGCAAAGCAGAGGTAGAAAACTCATCACTCACTGTAGAACAGGCAAAATCCATCCCTTGAGCAAGCTACTTGAACGTTTTCTCAGTCTCTAGATGGATTTTATTAAGCCTTCTCTTTCATTCTTCCAAACTTATCTTTGTTTTTCTCTTGCACAAAGGATGCAGGAAAAACTCAAATTATGGGTATTTTTCAAAACAAGCGTTATTCTAAAGCTTCTGCCATGCCAAGAGTGGAGCGATTCAGTGTGTTTTGTTTGGCTTGCGTATGATCTCTGCATCCATTTACATATGGTTGGTAAAGTGCACAAGGACTCTTAATTGGAAAATACCCTTAACTTATAGTGGTAATTCAGTTTTAAGGAAATATCCAAATTGAGCTGAAGTGACACATGCAAATCTAAAAGAATTTAATTTCATTTTCCTATCTGATTTCAGCTCACCTCTCTTTAATGTCCCCCTCTCCCTCAGGATACCTCACTATTTCAGCAGACATAAGGTTTTATGCCATGTTGTTCCCAACTCAAACATAACCCTCATCTTAAAACAACATCCCGGAGTTAACTCTGCCTCTGGAACACAATTCCACCTTACCCCTGCAAAACTTGCAAAATCCACCAATAAACCAATCACTTCAGATCCTGGTATCCCTAAACTTAATCCCAACCCTGACTGTTAAATAATTACACTGGTTGCTGTCCATCCCAGGTATAACGAGAGAGGTAGTATGCCCCCTATTCTGGCACTCTCAGAAGATCAAACTTCCAGTCCACCATGGTCTCAAGTGAGAGTGAGTGCCTCAGTTGGATAGGTCCTTTCCTACTCTTCATGCAATAGGTGTGTTTCCTCCTTCCTTCATCCTACAAAGAAGATTCACACCTTTCCCTGTTTACAAAAAAAAAAAAAAGAAGAAAAAAAGGAAGCATACACACACATCCATATTCTCTAAACATATATACAAAGTGAAGCCTACATTGCAGTGAAGAAACAAGGTCTGGGGACTGATCTGAAACTCTTAAAGTCCATAGACTCACACCTTCAGTGTAGCCAGAGGAGCCCACGTATATTTTCCTTCTCCCTGCCCCATTCCTGGAAGTGTCCAAAACCAGGCTGAATCGGGCTTTGAGCAACTTGGTCTAGTGGAAGGTGTCCCCACTCATGGCAGGGGGGTTGGATCTAGAGGATCTTTAAGGTCCTTTCCACCCCAAACCATTTTATGATGGTTATAACCGTCATCATTATAACAACTTCATGATTCTAACTCTTGCCTTATGCAGAAACTCTAATGGCTTGGGCTAAGAGGAACTGGAGATCTGTTAAGGATTTGTAAGATATACACATCAGAGAGAATAGAGAAGACCTGATTTTTGAAAATAACAGTTTTTACCCTGATCCTCACCAAGAAAACATGAGATTGTTTGTCTGAGAGCTTAGTTTTTTGTAAGGCTGGAATGGAAGAAATCCATTTCCTAGTCAATCACCCACAGCACACAGAGCTAAGATGACTCATAGCACCAGCAGGGACAAGTAACTCTGGGAGAGATCAGTCTCTCCAGTCATAGTAATTGTACTCAAGGAACCAACTTATGAAATCAGGATATTCAGATTATGGTCAGAGTTGTGACTAGGATTTGTGTTTAGAGTAACAAGGGGAAAGCTAAATTTACAACACATTGTTAATCTGGGCCAGGGAGCAGTCAGGGGTCTGTGTAATAGGAGAGGTGATCTAGCCAGTAGTCTACCTAGAATTAAATAAAATTGGGGTTAGGAACTGGACACCTGGGGAGTACAAAAACATTAGGTCCTCCAAGACCAACATGGCTAGGATGAAAAAGGTGCTGGCAGAAATAAGGCTACGGTTACTATGTCCTCATCTGACATCCAGGGGTTCAGCTGAATCAAGACAAAGGACAGAGACTGAATAGCTAGCAGGGGTTATACTGAGTTGTCCAGACCTTGAAGCTGAAAGCCACTGCCAGGAAGGGAGAGTGGCTAGAAGACTCCTGAGACAGAAAGGCACAATATACTCTAGTGTTAAGTTGTAGAATCAAGATTAAGTGTATCCATAACCTTCAAGACATTTGGGGGTCTGTGGTAGTCCTTGGCAAATTCTGCAGGGCTCAGAATGAACTTGAAAAATTATTTTGCTGGGCTGTTTCAAAGACAATTTAGGTAACTCCTAATTTTCTGCCTACATGTATTCATAACCAATTTATATTAATTTGTTGTTGCATTCAGTTAATGATCCAGTGACACAGAAATCACTATGTCCATGTTCAAATTATTATGCAATTAAAATAAGCTTCTCACACAAACCCTGTTGAACTCTTCAAATCAGATGGAGAGTCTGCATGGGCCTTACTTACAGCCTGGGAAGGTTATTTTGCAGCTCAGCCAGAGAGCCCTGCACAAGAGAACAGCTCACTGGTCACTGCCAAGGGCTGCCGGCAGCAGCCCACAGCCAGCAGCATAGCTTCTGCTTTGCCTTCTCTGGTTTTCTTCATTCCATAGGTAACAAAGACAGAAGATGAAGATGACTCTGTTGAGACAGGCAAAGAGTAATGAATTACCCTTCACTTTCAGATCAACAGCAAAGAGGAAAGAGAACTCAGATACAGCAATTGTGTATTTCTCCTAGCCCAGAAGATAACTCCTTAGGCATCATTCAGCTGGGTGGATCTTTCTTAAAAATAAACAAACAAAACAAAACAAACCCACAAAAAGCAGTTCTTCAGTTCTTCTAAATTCCAACACAAGAAATATAAAATGTAGAGATGAGTACCCACAAGCAAGAACAGCTTCAGGGATAGTTCATGGAGAATGAAGCCCTCTCTGAGAAATGGAATACAGAATAAAGACCAGAACAGCTGGAATATAAATGCAGTTTTTGCCCAAACATGAGAGGCTGAATTTGAGCCTGTACACAAGACTGATTCCTTGCTGAAATCCTTGCTGAATTCCTTGCTTTTTTTTCCCCTAAATGCATGATTGAAATTTGTCAAATAAGTATTTATACATCTATACTCTCAATCTATTGTCAGTTAAGCCTATTTGTGTTATTCAGCAATTCCAGATATTTTCCTTGATCTTTAAAGGATTTCTGTGATTCTGTCTCAAATATGTAAAAATTTCCCTTTCTACAAGTGAAATGCCTTAGAGTCTGGAGACTTCTGGTCATCTGCTGTGTAGGCGCAATTTCAGCTGAATTTTTACCACTGCTGCTGTCATCCTTAGGCCCAGCATCGAACTGTAAAAATCTCATTTCCAGACTCCTTTGGCAACACCCAGAGGGATTTTCTAAGGTCAGTTGTTCTAAGGTCACTTGCTGTATCTCTTTCAGAGAAAATTCACCTCTATCTTCAGACACAGGGTTCAGGAGCTCTCTTTAGTAACTTCTTAGTCACTCCTGTAGGGCTATAATCCAAGACATAGTTACCTTGTGCTTAATCATCTCCAGCTTTCACAAAGGCTTCTTATCTTAATTCAAACCAAACTAGAATAGTTATATAGTCTTAGGAATCTCATGCTTCTCATTAGTTAATGATGTATCCCTAAATGGATAATCCATTTCAGGGCTAGTTATAGATATCACAGCAGGAAGATTTTAATTTATCCACTGCTGTGAACACTCTTCTGTATATTGCAGATTCCTGTGTCCTTGCACCCACTTAAGGTCTCCCTTTCCCAGGAGCTGTTAGGCAGAACAAGAACCGCTGCTATAATTGTTACATAGGTCAAGAGCTGCTGCTATTCCTGTCATAACACACTCATTATTCATTACTCTGGCCACTTTGATTGCATTTTAGTCTGCATAAACTGGCTCTATTTCCTATTAACCACTAGAGTAAGAAAAGTTTCAAGGGTTTTTTTTCCCATTCTAACAAAGGGGTGGGGGGAGAAGAAGGGGGAAAAAAGGGCGTTTCTACCAATTACATCTTTGAAGAAAATAACTCTCCTTTCACAAAATCACTGAATTGCATAGTAGTTGAGGTTGAAAGGGACCTCTGGAAGACATCTGGCCCAACATCCCTATTCAAACAGGGCCACCTAGAGCTGGCTGCCCAGAACATGGTCCAGGAAGCTTTTGAATATCTCCAAGGATGGAGACTCCACAACTTCCCTGGACAATCCGTGCTAGTGATCAGTCATCCTCATATTTCCAGACATTCAGAGGGAGCCTCCTGTGCTTCAGTTTGTGCCCATTGCCTCTGGTTCTGGGCACCAATGAAAAGAGCCTGGCCTTTTCATCCTGTTTGCATCCTCCCTGCAGGTGTTTTGTACACAGTGGCAAGATCCTCCTGAGCCTTCTCTATTCCAGGCTCAACAGTCACAGTTCTCTCAGCCTTTCCTTATATGTGAGTTATCCCAGTCCCTTCATCAACTTCTTTGTCCTTGCCTGCCCTCTCTCCCCAGTACAGCCACATAGGTCTTGTACTTGGGAGCCCACAGGAGAGGAGAGCACTCCAGGTGTGGCCTCATCTGTGCTGAGCACAGGGGCAGGATGACCTCCCTTGACCTGCTGGCAGCCCAGGATGCCACCAGCTGTGTCGGCAACAAGGGCACACTGTTCTGCTTCGAATGATAAAAGGCCCTGCAGATCGCCTTTCTTGACTAATAACCTCTCTTGAGTCAAGGATTTCTTTTATCCAAAGCTTTCCTCACTTAATGTGGAGAACCCTGAAACTCAAACTGAAAGTTAGTTCTTCTGGGCTGACTGCCATTAGCTGTCCACCTATTTGTCAGTCAACAGAGCCATTCCCCTTTCTGAGACTCACACAATGGATTCATACACTCTTTTCCATAACCCTAATTTCTTTCTATCATCCCTGTGAGCAACAGACCTATAACAATTTCCTCCCCATCATCACCCCATTCTTAATAAATTTGAGTGATTTGACAAGAATGCACTTTCCTCTTCAATAGGCTGTTCCACTCAAATTATTATTTGCCATAATTACATTCAATCTGTTCTCGTTTCTCCATTAGAATTGGAAAACTCAACAAACTGGAAAATTATAGCTGGAAGAAAACTAAGTCCTGTTCCAAGAGAACTAAGTCCTGTACATCCAAAGGAAGAAAACAAACAAACAAACCAAACAAAAATCCCCAAACAACCAGCAACAACACAGAGCTCCTGACTTGCACCCAGGTTACTGACTCACAGCCACATGGCATGAAACTGAAGGTCAGATCCACAGGTTACACACTGAGGTTCTGCCCAGCCATGCCTAAGGGCATGCTCAGCCAGCAGCTGTTAGCAATAAAGAATAGTAGATGGACTTGATCAGAGGTCAATCTCATCAGCTTCTGTATCAATTTGATGCTGTGTGTTAGCTCAGGAATGGAAGTACCAGTGATAGACCTGGAATGGAAAGGCACAATCATGCAATTCTCCGTTCAGGCATGATGTTACAGCCTCAGTCTGTGGACAACTGCCGGTACACAGACGAAGATGGCAAGAACTAGTAGATCTTGATGATCTCGCCCTGAAAAAAATTTCCCAAATAATGGGAAAACCTCCCATTTCCAACAATGCCCACTCCCCACCCCCCCAAGGGAAGAAGCCATATGCCACTCTCCTGATTCAACCCACGACTGTCTTTTATACTCTTCTGATACTGCCCCAAACACAGCTTGCAGGTCAAGAGTCCTTTTTTAGCACAGGTAAATCTGACAAGGCTCCATACAAGAATCAGGGGGTTTTCACATAAATATGAAGTTTGCACATAGTAAAAGAGTCAGGAGAGGGAAAAGCAGAAGAAAAGAAAGGATGGAAAGCAATCAGTCCAAGCCCAGCAACAGGGACCTTGACTCCACTCAGAAACAGACATTAAGGATATGTGTAATCCTCACTTTATTCATATGAGAAAGTGAACCTGCCTCTCAGACACATACTTCACCCTATTTCTTTTTTCCTAATGCTCTTAGAAACTTCCACCTTTAGTAGTCATCACTGCTATAAGACTTTAAATTGTAATGGCATAATCTCCCAGTTCTGGGGGACTTTTTGTTCACAAGAATTCCTGGGAATATTACTCCTATCTGATTAAATTCTTTGTACATTCATGTTACTGCATTTTATTTTGTGTCAAATTAAACTCCAAATTTATTATTATGATCTCTGTGTGTGTCACATTAGGAATTGGATCTTGACCTGCACATCTGCCACCCTAAGCCTCATAGATACCAATGTTTATGTACCATTCAAACAAAGTTCCACAATCAATTTCTTTTTTTTTCATTGTCTCTGTGTATATTTGACTCTTACACAAAAGCCCTACAACAACATACTGCTGAAGCCACCGGCACAGGATGAATCCAGGTAGTTTCCAACCAGCATTGCTGCATGGAGGAAACACAATGGTACATTTGGCAGCAGGGTGATCCAAATGAAACTGTACATCTCAATTTTCTGTTCTAACCACAGAACTCTGTATGCTGTGTTCCCCAGACTAACAAGCATTGCCATGTGCGATTTATATACCTGCTGGTTCCCTGCTCCCCAAAGAGTTGTGTTTCCAAAAAGAAATCAAATTATCTGCAAAGGCAGAACCCTGGTGAGAAGGAGAGGAGCTGGAGTTGAGCTTCACCTCTCAAGCACTGAAGCCATTACGGATATTTTGAAGAGCAGAAACTACACCTAAAGCTGAAAAAAGTATTTTGCCAGAGTACTAACTAAATGTCTGGAAACTCATAGCAACTTGGATAGTCACATTAATACAATCAACTTAGCAAATCTTCTCTTAGGATTACTCAATTCCATTTGCGTGACTTGATTCTAACTCTAAAATTTATTAAATTATCTCCCTTCAAATGCAGACAAGAAAAGGCATATTAAACAAAAGGCAAGGTTTTCCCTGCAATATAAAAGAAAATCAGAACAGAGAAACAATTTTTAGATGAAAACAAGAGAGACAATCGGAAAAGCAGTACTTTGTAGTTGAATTTCACTCTATTTTATAAACCAATAAAAATACAGATTAATAGATTCCTTGTGCAATATAAAGGGAAATAGGACAAATATATTTCATCCTTGCAATCCATTTAACCAGAAACCTTTGCAGTGTGCCACAAGAAGTACCTTCTCTCTAAGAACAGAAAGAGAAGAAATATAGAGAAAGGCAAAATTCTGTGTTAACAGAAAACCTGCAAGTTATCCAAACTATATCTGTTTTCTGGAACTAATAATACCAAAGCAAAACAAACATACTCACGGTAAGACTTACTGCTCTATTACAAGAAAATACAATGATCTTAAATACAAGATTGAAAAAGCAACTAGCAATTACATTCAACTAAACTTTCCCTAAATCACTTCACAAATTGAATCAATGTTCAAAAATAAAACAGCAAGGAAAATAAAATGTTCTATGAAAATACTAACCACTCACACTGACACCCCAACGCAGGAGTATACACCTCAGCTGGACATAAAGACATTCTAGCACGTGTATTTATTCATGTGATGCCATTTTGTTCATCACTGCCCCCTGCTACAGGCCCCCTGTTGCGTTTCACAGTAAGGTACATCACTTTAGGAGGATAAACCACCCGGCAAAGCCAGTCAGCCTCAACTTCTTCCTCTGAGCTTTCAGGCTAACAAGAAGTCCAGTGACACAAACATGGAGAGTGCAAAGCACAAAATTCACAGAAATCTCTTGTAGGAACTGCCTTGTAGCCATCCACCAGGGCCTCCTGCCCCATAAGAGGAACAGCCAGGGAATGTACAGCCTCCAAACGCAACCCACTGTTGAGTTCCCATGATAAGGGCTGTACTAACAGCAGGAGTCACAAACCACCATGCACTTACATGGTCCCTGGTTGGGCAGCCAATGCCAACCACATTGCCAGAGTTGCTTCTACCTGGCAATTCACAGAACTCTGTTTTAGAAGTTCAAGCACTTCACTCAGTCAGTACCAACTTATGCTAAAACTTCCCTGTGAAAAGTCAAGGTCTTCTCCCCAAAACTGCACACCCTACAACAAATGACCTCCACGTGGATGTTTTGAGGATTGCTTCTTTGTTGTCAGAATATCCAAACTGCTGGCTTGTACTATTAATTTTCTACCCCTAAGGTAGGAGGCAGGGAGGAAGAAGGGATGGCTCTCAAGGTAGCATTGTTGTTAAGCTCTGTAGATCAGTGCTTCCAACTCATGTTTCCAAAGAAACTGTTAAACTTGCTACCTAAATCCAGGTCTGTTAATCAACAACAATCTGCTTATTAATGATGGCAAAGGATACAAAATGTCCTTGAAATATAAGCCAATTTAAAAAGGCAAGTACTGTATTTTAACTGATGCAATGACAACAATGGCTATTTTCAGACAAGCCATAAACTACAGAATGCACAAGGATTTGGGAGGAGCTTTCTAATACAGCAACAAACACAAAAGCACCAAGGCTACGGACTGAATCATGGGCATCCCTGGTTGAAACATAATGCAATGCAATTTTAGCCAATATGGACAGAGGCATAACATACTACATTTATTTAAAAAGGTAAATATAACTGAAATTGGAAATAAATACAATTGTTTTTTTCATGTTTTTGTACCTTCTATTTCAAAGAAGTTTCTTCTAGAAGTGAGATGCCTTTACAAAACCATTACAGAAACAAATCATCTGAGGCAAAAAGGAAATTGCAGTTGCCAGACATATTCCCCTCCATCACTGTAAGTAGCATCTGCTTGAAATTATCCCTAATGAACAAGCTGTATTCTTAAATTTCTGCACAGTCTGAAAAACTTCAATTTAGACATTTTTCATTTACAACTGGAGGGATTCAGTTTGAAAGATTGCCTGGATGTTTCTTAAAGTAATTACTAGAGGATAACAAAATTGTGAAGAGGTGCTGAAAATCCAAGTAATCAACATAAGCACTTTGAAGAACACACATCAGAGACAGCAGCTTAGATATCCTTAACACGAACACCACTGAAGAATTAGGATCCATTTTTTACTGACTTCAGAAAGTCCATTAATTTCCCTTTCCCTCAAAGATGGAAAAGTGAAGTACACTGTGTTGAGAAGTTTGAGGCAAAACCTATATATTTGCCTGGCTTTAGGTGCTTTCTAGCCATATGAACATGACCCCTGTCTTCTGCCCCTCAAAACAACGACTAGAATTGAGGAACATTTTGTCAATTTTCCATGTGTCTTGGAAAAAGAAAGGAATTTTGTATGTTTAGATTAAGCACTTCCTAATTAAACATTTAAAAATAAATTCTCATACAGTGCTTCTCATATGAGCAGTTGTTTTGTAAGTAAAAGATCAGAGGTAAAATATTTCTGGTTTTATAAGCTTATGTAGTTAATCTATCAACATTCATAACCAGTGACACCTTTTTATTATGTTTTTAGCACAGCACAAACAGAAAGGTAATTTTGAATGTATTATTAGAACATATATTTTAGAAGTCAAAAAAGCAAGGAGAAGCCACAAAAAGATGTTGCAGGAAATTGGTGTGGTTTCCTTTTGGGTTTTTCCTTTTGGGGTTGATTTGTCTCTTTGCTTGCTTTAAGAAAAAAGTTATCTATCTTTTATTTACTTATCTATCTTGTACCATAGAAATGTGAGCTTTGTACTAATCAAGATCAACATATAAATTCAATGAGCTCCCTGTCATTCAAGTTGACCTCTCTTAGTTAAGGAGTACAAAAGCCATTCAGATCTCCTTTCAGAATTTTTTACTGTATAGATTAGAAACGTTCTAATCCATATTTCTGTATATCCTTGACAAACCTAAATTTCAGCTACGTTTAACAGATGCCTGAAATTTAGTGATATCAGCAGGAAGAAAAATCTTATACCCTAAGAAAAAGAAAATTATCCTATAAATCATAGTGAACATCAGAATTACCAAAACAGAGTATCAGAGAAACCACAATTCAAAACCAAAGGTATGAAACCAGAGCATAACCAGTGTTAAAACTGATGCTAGAACCCAAGATCCCAAGTAAAAGTTATTTCTGAAAGCAAAAGTTTTATTGCCATGTAAGAAGTGATGATTTCAACAATGTATTTGCAGAGTTCATAAACAGTTTTTGAGACGGATGTTTATTTGCAATTGTGACATTCTTTTATTGGTATGGTTTTTCTATCACACCATATAGCCTAATACAGTAGCTTCCTGCACTATCAAAGAAGTCTTTAAGACTTACAGGTATTCAAAAGGAATTGTCTGTGTTGCAGAGTAGCACAAAGCCTTGTCTTCCTACAGGGCAGAGGCACCTACCATCAGGGACTGGGTATCTTCTAAAAGCTCCCTGAAGCTGTCAAACATCACCCAACACACTCTCAAGAGCAGACCAAGATGCTCATATGATAGAGGACATGGACACATGTCACAAGGACACAAACAAAAATCACTCTGCTTTGGCTACACTGGTAGAGTCATAGTGTTTATACTACTGTAATCTGTCTCCATAAAGGAAAGGGAATTACTCTTGAAAATATGATAAGACTTTGCAGTAGGAGGATTTCTACCAATATAACTACTCAAGAAGGAAAAGGTTATTAGGCAGAAAACATATTTCAATGTAGTCTGGGCTCATGTTTATCTGTGCTAAGATATTCATAAAGAACTATGTTCCAGAAATTGCTCTTTGAAAAGGTAAGCACCACTAGGCTCCAAGTCGTGCATTTCTCCAACAATATAAGTATTAAATGACAGCTCTTAGGTGAATGAACAATGATCTTAATCAAATGCACCCAATGAACCATAGCATTATAATTTGATCTTGTTCGTTTCATATTACATGGCATTAGATAAACTGGAAGTAATTTTTGAACTTGCCAAGCACAGCTGAGGTCTCTCCTTCATAATTCCTTCAATTAAACACATATAGATGTTGACTTTGAGATAGTATTTTGGGTTATTTATCTTCACAGCATATCATAACTCACAATAAATGAACACACAGTATAAACCTCCATGCAAAGTAAAGTTTTAAATATGCTAACAACTTTCATATTTGGAACATTCAAATAAGCAGCTGGAGGAACTGGACTAAAAAAGGCTCAATAAATGTAGGCTCTTAAAAATTTATTCTTGCATAAATCCTCAGGTAATGCTTTATTTCTGTAGGCCATAGGCAAATATAGAGTAAGAGATGTACTTAAAGTGATGTGGTAAACTAATAAAAAATTATATATTCCAATCTTTGAGATTACCCTGTGACCACCACAGTCTATTCCAAGTTTTACGGGATAAACAGATATATATGTTACAGTGCCTGCTAGTAACTGCTGGCAATAAAACATACCCACTGAAAGCAAATCCTGGAGGAAACAAGCATTTATTTTTCATTAAATGGGTACTTCAGGATATGCTTACCCTCATGATTTGTACAGTTTCAACTTTCTTTGGAGGCAGTTTGGAGCTCCCTGTTCCTCAGGTCCCACTGCTGGGAATAGATACATTAGCCCAGCTTCTCTGCTGCCAAGTCAATGTTCATCAGACTTTGTTAAACTTGTGCCCAAGGCTACCCCTGGTCCTGACATTGTCCAAGACACTCATTTCTATTCCACATTGGAAACACAAGTAGCTAGCTGAGAGATTTTATTCTGACAGCACTAGAGTACTTTGCTTCTGGGTCCTACCATATCACATTACATATCCCTGCCAGTGGATGTTTTCCTTGCCGAACTTCAAACCATTCCAAGAGTATATTTAGCATTAAAAAAGTTGTTTCATACCGACAACATCAACAACAGAATAAGTAATTTCTTCTACCCTAGCCTCAGTTGCTACTGAGTTTATGTGTCAGGTGTGCTCACTCTTTCAAGGTGGAGTTTAACCACCACTCAGGTCAACACCTCATCAAGAAACATCAGCAGATTGACACAGAATATTTGCCAGCAGAGCATGGTTTGGTTTTGTTGAGTGACACTCACCTGGCATACATGCAGTATAAGTCAAAGTACTTTAGAAACATGTCAGAGCAAATGCACAGTAGCAGCAAGATCAGTCAGGCTTAGAGACTGAACAATCCAAGTAATTCTTTCCATCGCAATTACAACCTTAACTTTTCTGACTTTGAATAATTTTTAAAATAGCCTGCATTTGGATACTCCTAATATTTTACAAGAAGACGAGACATTTTAAGATAGGGGAAAAAACCTCACAGAAACTGTAATTAAAATAGAAGATAGCACATGGTATGCTGTAGTAACAGGCAGTCCCCGCCACAGAGTCTTACTGCAGACCTATCATATTGAGCAAAGGTTTCACTTGCCTTCTGTAGCACACATTATTACAGACTGACCCCCCAACTACTTGATTACCTCTTGGTAGTACATCAACTAAGCTTTGTCCTACCAATGCTCCTCTGTGATCTCTGGTCACTGAGTGCTGATATGCTATGTGTCTGCAGAAGGACAACGAACCTACTGGCCTGGATGCCACTAACAACAGCAGCACCACGGGGGACTGCCCTGGAATCTGCCCCATTCGACATCTTTATCAGTGACCTGAAAAAGGCAGTGAAGTGGTTGCTGTTAAAATTTGCAAAATACCAGACTGGAGGTAGGCTGAGAGAACAAAATAATATGCTCAAAGACAGGGCTACTGTTTGGACAGACCTAGACAGGCTGGAGGAATGGGCTGACAGGAATCTCACTTAAACAGAGGACAAATAAAAGGTGCAATACCTGGCAAGGAGGAACTCCTTTCAATTGTACAGGCACGGGGAGGACTCTGTGAAGAAAAGACCTGTGGATATCAGTAGACACTAAGTTGAACATGAGCCAATGGTATCTCTGGCAGCAAGGGAGGCCAACAGTATTCTGAGCAGTATCAAGAGGAACACAAACAGTAGATCAAGGGAAATCATCCTCCTTTGCTTAGGTGTCATTAGACCCCACTAGATTATCACATACAACTTTGGGTTTGGAAATTCAAGGAAGACATTAATAACTTGGAAAGGAGGGCTACAGCAGTGTTCAGAGCAGAGGCCTGTTCAGCCCAGAGAAGACAGCTGTTGGGGGATCTATTCCCATAGGGAGATTTATCAACATAGAGCCAGGCTCTCCACAGTGGTGCACAACAGGAAGACAAAAGACAACTACCACATACTGAAGCAGAACAGGCTCATGTATGTAAAGGAAAGACTCTTTCCCTTGAGGACAGTGAGTCAAACATGGGAGCAGCTTCCACAGAAAACTGTACCTCCACACACCTGAATGTTTCCTCCACATGCCTGACTGGATGAAGCCCTGAGCAATGAGCAGTGAGCCCTATTTGATCTTATAGCTGACATGGTTTTGAGTAGGAGGTTGACCTAGACATGCACTCCCTGAGGTCCCATCTAATGTGCTGTAATACCACAGAGTCTTTTTCCCTGCCCACTAGAAGGGCATACAAGACTATAAGTTTAAAGAATTAATCAATTCAGTGAAGATATATACAAGTGAACAGAAATTGCTGCACACATTATAAGCATGAAGGACCATGTGAATCACAGAACCTCCCGCGACAGTGTGCTGCCACATTGCAAATGGCTACTGAGCATGATTCACAGAATATTGTTCTTCCACACTGTCATTCAGAACAATTCAGAAAAGTACCTCAAGGGTCAAATGAGACCTCTCATCATGTGAAGGTCAACAGTGACACAAGCACAAGTGTGTATAATTGAATATTTTTTGGCTGTAATTAGAAGATTTTTAGCCTACCTGGGAATTAAATTCTGAAACAATCTGGCAATAGAAGTAATAGGGAATTAGAGCTAAGTGCTTTCAAGAGCTCAGGAACTTTATCAAAGGGATAAGTTAATCAATGTCCACAAAAAAAGTTAACAAAGACCTCATATGCAGAGGACTCAGGAGAGTGGTATTTGCTATGCTGAAAAAATATCTGGATAAAAGTCTACATCCTATGTGATCAAAGTCAAAACTGCCTTTAAAAATACAATATTAAAATGTAAAGTAGCAGTGATAAGCAGCCTTTGATGAAGGGATCTGAGACAAAAGTACACAGTAGTATTACTCCTGCCCAGTCCATCCCAAACCAGAGTATTTTCCCTGTGAAAAAGCAGATGTTTTGTCAAGAAAAAAAAAAATCAACATAAAAAATCTAAACCAAATATCATTACTATTCTGTACTACATTGGACTAAAGTTGTAGGTTGTTATGTTACTTAGGGAAAAGTAAAAAAAAAAAAATACTAAATGCAGTGGTTAACAGCTTACAGATTGCAGAACAGAAATGGCCCAAGAGAACATTGTGGCCCAAACACTTCAAACACACATTTTCTTGAGAGATACATGGACTGCATGGGAACTTGTTGCCTAAACAGACCATAATTACACATAACAAAGAAACAGTGTGACTCATCATTCATTAATGTTTTCTCTACTGCAGGCAGTACAAAAATTACAGGAGGAGATGTCAAGGTTTTGGTCAGATGAGCACATAAATTCAGTTATATAGATTGGCTGGCCTTCAGTGTAAGACCTACACTTCCTCCAAAAGAGACTACATGGTCTGCCCTTAATACCAGAGTGGCCTCCAATTGTATCAAGGGAATAATATATAGCTACTGCTATCTCTAACCATCAATGAAAAGAGAAAACACATAATCTAGTGGCAGACCGGTTTTACTGGCCTACTAGAAAGCAACAGCATCTCACCTACACGTCAGGCAAACAGTGTTAAAGACCTCCTTAACACCTGCCTCAAAAGAATCACATTACTGCAAAACAGGGAAGTGAAAAAAATGGTGCTGATATGGATGGAAAATTCAAAGCATCTTAAATCTGAAGTTCTTTCTATAAATACTGTACATTCTGCCCATTAGTATCTGCATTTCAAAATGCTAAGTATTTTTCAGATGGCAAGCTCTATTTGGAAAAAATTGTTACCGTATCATCATTTAATGTGGGAAACAGAAAAAGGTATAAAACTCTCAGAAAGCTGTGTGAAAGCAAATCTCAGGATGGAGAAATGCAAGAATGCTGAAGATTTAAGGACAAGAAACAACAGGGCTGTGAGCTGTGTATAGATACATCAGGAAAATATGTTAAGCAAGACAGTAGAAAAAAGTAAGCTTAATAATGAAGCTTTATCCATTGTTTTAAGCTATTACAAGCAAGTATTGTTCAAAGCAAGATGTACATGCAGCTTTATTAATTGACCTAAGCAAATGCTTGTCAGCTTTTAATATTATGTTATTGGCTAGAAAGTTGTTAAAAGACTTTGTAACAAAGAGAAATTCATCTGCTGTGCTAGAAGCTGAAGCTGTTCCATCTCCCTTGCTTGGTTCTGTAAAAGGAGGCTGATGATTGTGATGGAATAAAGCTTGGAGTCAGCTGCTCCAGCATTCCCGTCCCATTGCTTGTGTACATAGATATATGTAAATACAAAATAAGAGAAAAAATATATCCTAGGGAAACCCAACAATTTAAAGTTATTTTTTTCCACCTGTCTTGTCCTTGTTCCAGTATGCACAACTGCCCTTTGCAATACATTAATGATGCATTAATGATACAGCATTCACCTTCTACAGCTATTTAGCCACAGTGTCACAGCTTCTTTCACATCTTCTAGAGTACAGCTTCTCACATTATATTTGGAGGAACTCACACACCAACATCAGTATCTTAACTTCTCAGTCAATATTCATCTGATACTCCCAACCATTATCTGGCTTCTTGCAAAGTGCTGTGAGAAAGCTACAGTGCCAGAGGCAATGAAAGCAAGGTTCCTCACATGGTACTGACAGAATATAATACAGGAATAAATTGTTTTCAAATACAATTATTCTATATAGGAATTGTTCAGCTCTTCATTATTTTGGAAAAAAATTGCCCAATTCCACACACACAGAGCATAAAGACTCTTGGCTGATAAGCGCTGCAGGTTTTCACATTTCACAGCTCTTGCAATTTTCTGTTTCTTTCTAAAGACCTAATATGCATCAGCTTCTTGTTTTAAACTCAGTCCATTTTCAGTGGTTTATGTACAGCTGTAAGAATTTATTTTCTTTTTGAAAATGAGAGATCAAAGTTAAAGCAACTAAGCAAAATGGAGCAGCATAACTGAATTCTACTGTCATTTCTGCAGCTGGAGTACACTGAAATTGAGTTGTGGCTTCTACTTGTGATGAAAGTTATTATAACGTCTCATCTTTGCCATGTAAAAAGTTAATTCAAGTTTTGATAAACATTTTAATGCAATAAATTGGAATAAAAACAACCCTTAGCACCAGGCCATCAAGAGTATCTATTATTGGGAGCATTTGATTACAAGACGGATATGGCAAGAGCTGTGAAATGTCAGAGCAGACCACCTGTCTTATCCATGGATTACACTGGGCTAAAATATTTTTAAATTACCAGACTGGGGAAAAATATTAAAGATATCAATTGTGAAGAAAGCTATTTTACATTCAAATAGCACAGAGAATGTGGACTTTGTACATGCTGTTTAGTCCCCCAGTGAAAAAAATCCCCATAGTTTCCTTCATGGCTTATCAAAATGATAAACATTCCTTCTTTATTCTGGTTTTCACTTTTATTATTCTTGTAAACAAGTTCCTTTGCTAAATAGCTACAGAAAAATATTCAGCACAAATACAGCTATATTGAGACGTAAATCTGTGCACAGTCAATTTAGATTATAGCTGTTTTAGCAGAGGCACAGCCATTCATCAAATGACTAACAAAATATGCCTGGGATTATTTTGACTATAAAACAAATATAAAATATTATTGATTTTCTTTAACCTTTACAGTTTAGAAACACATGGTATAAATACAAAGCATTCAAGATCTCATGACAAACTAAACTGTCTGAATATTACATTAATACCTTCTGCACAAAACTTACCTATGCACTCATTTTGTGATAGCAATAGTCAAGTTGCATGAAAAATTGCAAGGCACTATGAAATTACTATAAAAATTTTCCACAGAAGCAGCTGCCAATTTTTTTTTATAAAATCTATAGCTCTCTGTTAGTCTTATGCACCTAATCATT
Organism: Rhabdornis inornatus; assembly: GCA_013397075.1. Classification (NCBI taxonomy): domain Eukaryota; kingdom Metazoa; phylum Chordata; class Aves; order Passeriformes; family Rhabdornithidae; genus Rhabdornis; species Rhabdornis inornatus. The sequence goes on from VWZS01011053.1 coordinate 730,972, forward strand.
TGCCTCCCCACAGTTCCTGCTCATCTGAATTAATGTAAGATTTTTTTCAATATATACTAGAGTTTGGTTTCAGTCATAACATCATAATTTCCAGGATATAATTATGTCCATAAACAGCCCATGTGCTTGCATGGAAACTGACTTTTTGTGGCCTCTTAATCTTGTGGGAAAAAAAGGTATTGATATAATTTTGATCCTTTACATTATTTTGAATAATTCTCAGAACAAAATTGCAATTTAGAGCCAGAAAAGGCCAATATATGTGATATGAAGTAAATATTGAAAATAAGAGCAATTATGAGTGTTCACCATTGTTTTTAAGGATATCACCACAAAGCTTTTCACGTGCATACCGTGCTATAAGAAGGTCAGTGCCTACAAGTTTGGCGTACCTTCAATGGTTCAGCTGCTCTTACAGTAAGTCGCTCAAAAACATTCCGTAAAGAAAAAAAACCAAGAGAATACCCCAATAATTATGTAGCAAGTAGAAAGCTAAACTGAACTTAATTGTGCAATTGGTCATTCTTCAGGCTTACACTCCTCTCAAGAAAGTTACAGCATTTTACAAGAGTTGGATCAAGTCATGTGATGAAAAGACAGCTGAAATAGAATTTTTCTTCAAGAAAGCATCTATAAAGAATCACTCCAAATGGTATATTCCTGTGTTTGCATAAAAGCATTGGAGATTTTTCTGTATGAAGCTCCTTCCAACCATAATGCTAAAAAGGGACTGTACACCCTATACAACCAGATTATTTCAGTTAGCAATGTTCATTAGCTACTTTGGCTGTTTGGGAGTTCTCTTGCAAATATCCCTTTAGATTTACCTCAAGCTAAATCTTCATGTATCTAATGCCAAGTACATCTTACAGATAACGTTTATCTTTCCTGTGATATCAGCATTTTGCATCCCAATGAAAATATGTTTTATTAATACTGCCTTGGAAAGCCATATTCCCAACAAGTTTCATCTCCATAAGGCTCAAGCCAAGAGACTCTGCAGAGAAAATTCCAGCAGTGTTTCTTGGAAGAGTGACCTTGACAATTAATCCTCAAAATGCTTTGCACATTTGTTGCCAAAGACTTAAAAAGAAAGTACCTGCTTGTGACAAGAAGGAAAGCTGTATTAAAATATACATGCGAGTATCTATCAGATGTTGTTAGACCAAGGAGGAATTTTAAATGCAAACATGACACTTTTAATCAGATTTTAATACAAAATTCTGAAAACCTGTAAGATAAAACAACAACATTTCCACTTTTTGTTTCAAAATTATTTTATCTCTCAAGAATATAAAGGAGAAAAAAAATCCTGGTCAATGATAGTATTACCAACTTGGCATACACCTTTTAGAATAATTTAAACAAGAAATTCTGATTTTTTTTCATTCGATAAAAATGTTATTCACAAGTCCAAGGGAAGAAAAACACCTCATTCGAATTGCACTCCTAATTTCAACACAGAAATTCTCAAAAGCTCCATCTACACTCCTAGCAAAGGAAAGCCATGAACCAGGGACCTCTACTGGTTCACAGGTCAAGAAGCACAGGTTGGCTCATGTCCACCTTGCAAAGGGCAAACTTCCTCTGTAACAGGTTTGTCTTAACAACAGGTAGCCAAGAACATTCCAATACAGAGCCACAAATCAAGCTAGTAAATAAATAGTGTGCATGACCAAGACCCAGTGCTCCTTATCAGCTTTCTCCCTTTAACCACACAGATGTGGCCACACCAAGTTCAGGAGCTTGCTTTTGCTGTTGTTTTTGACTGAAAGTTAACTTTCACATCAGTTCTGAAGACCTATCTAGACACAGTAATTAATTCTGAACACAAAAGCTAAATAAATTAATACTGTTCTTGTACATGCAAAAATTACTACAGTATGACTGGCAAATTATTGTATTTTTTGTTTTGATGGACTATGCAAATCAAGAATATAATTTCTATACCTACCTAGTCTATTGTCATGTTGTTTCCAGATACAGGAATCAATAAGTATGAATGTATGAATTCTTGCTTTTCGAAACAGGTTGATGCAATAAGTTAACTATTCAAACAACATTTCTTCAGATCCAGAAAGGCAGAGCTTTCAGCATATATTATTTCAACTGAAGCCAAAGCAGAAAATAATCATAGAACATAGAAAGACTACATGAATTTTCAAGAAGACTCTGGAGCTCTTTGCTTATTCTGGCTTTGTAGATCCATGGCCCCAGCGAAAAGACCAGGAAATGGTCTTTACTGTTTCACAAAGAAAAACAACATTCTCAAGGATATTTCATTTGCCTACAGCTGCACATACATGCCATAATCTCAGAATGACACAGCCACTACAGGGAAATGCTGCTTTGTATTTGTAGAGTCTTAAAATTTCATAACTAGGCATTATTTTTTAAAGTTCACTAAATCAGACTGTAGTTTTCTTTATTTTCTGATTTAGTTCATAGCAAGAATGAAAGCTCAAAAGAACATAAAAGTTATTTTAATTTCAGAAGTTGCTTTGGTACATTGACTGTAGGGCTTGTTTAATGCACATCCTATTTGCAAATAAAAGTCAAAATTGCTTTTTAAAACAATGCTATGGCTTCATTTCTTAATGAAGCTGAATAGCTGCTGTCAGTGGTTTTAGCAGTAATTCTGGAAGTAAAGCATCGAACATGCAATATATTAGATCTATTAGTTTATTTATTTGCTGGTACAATTTAGCAGAACTGACCAGGATGTTTCATACTATTTGGAAAGTAGTTTCTAATGTAAATCTAACAAACTTCATAAAATTGGTTGTGTATTAGTTGATGGTGAAGAACTTCAACATTGTACAGCTAATGTTTAAAACTTCCAAAATTCTTTAGAATTATTAGTATGGTTCATCGTAATTACGAACAAACTGCTTAGGATCCAATTTGGTTCCTTACTATTCTGCAAAAATTTATGTGATTGGTAAGATTTGACTGCATTCAGACAATAATCCACGTTCTGTACTGCAGATACATTCAATTACAGCTTTAATATAAAACTTCTTATCATCCAAATAAACAAGGTTCTATTCAAACAGTTTTGTATGAGTACTCAGAAATTCAACAGAATTAACTGTACAATTTATACCATCAATACATCTCTGAGGTATAATTCTATCTTTACAAAACTACCTCAAAACACATGGGCTATTTCAGTCTTAAATGATCAGCATAAAGCTTAGAAGGGATTTGCATGTTATCTAGATTTTGCGTGCTTCTCTGCTAAAGAAATAGTGAAATTTCAACTATGTCATAATCACGTAAGATTCAAAGATACAGCTTAGAATGAAAAGTAGTTTGACATATTAATCTTTCAAACACCAATGACAATTCAAAAAATTCTAGTAATATGAAGCAATAAAAGCATAGTTTAAAACTACAAGAAAATTAGTACATACTATCCAACAGCTCGCACATGTGCATGTATACACATATTTATGCTTAAAATACCAATGTGCATATTTCAGTATTTTTTCTTTAAATGACTTTTCTGTACCTTTTATAAATGTTTCTATTTCTTTAATATAAATATTCCTATAAAGAAAATATTTACCTCAAATTATTTAGAAAATGTCTATTGAAACTGATTATTTTCTTTCTTTCTCCCCTCTGACCCTCTGGTCACAGAACACGAAAAACATAATAAGCAAATCTGTAATTTGTCCTTCAGCAGCTCTGGAAAATAAACACAGAAAACACAGCCAAAAACCTATTCAGAATTTTACTGTACAATTAGCCGAAATTTTTTTATCATGTTTTGCTAATGTCAACCAAAAATCTAAATTAAATGCCCAATCCTGTCAGCTTTTGAGAAAATATGTTTTAATTTTACTCTACTAGAAGCAATATTAGAAGTAAAATCAGTCCAAACTTAAGAAAAAATCATGATACATTATTATGTTAACTAACAATGGAGGCTCAGTAAAAAGAATACAAGGCAAAGAATAGAATAGTGCACTGTGGTTTTATTGATGGCAGCAATGACAACTTGCCTCTTTCATATGTAAAAAGTATTCAGCTTCATTTAACTAAGAATTTTAAAAAAGTCTTTTGTGGTGTTAGGTCCAAATTCCTTCTGCTCACATGAGCTTTCTTTGTTCCATCCTGCTGCTTGGAAAACCCCAGAATTTCTTCTAGAAGAAGTGTTCAGCAAGTTGGGAGCTGCCAGTGAATTCCCCCCGACTCCAAGAAGATTTCTAAATGAAAAAACTAAAATACAACAGGTAAGGACAAAAAATATTGGCACTCAAGAAACCATAAGCACCCCACATCCCTGGGCTCTTTGTGCAACACAGACTTCACTGTCACTTCATTTTCTTCCTCCAAGAGAGTGGATACCTGCTTTTCAGTACTCACAGAGACACAATTCTTTTAAAGAAGAATAAATCAGAAAGCTGCACTTCAATGCAATAAATATGATCGGTCATATGACAAAGAACCCTTTCTGGTAAAGACTTCTCTCTTACAAAACCACAATTTCTCCCTTGTTAAGGACTTCAATACAGATTTTATAGCACATGTGACAAGGTGTAGATTAGTTCTGTCATGAAGTAAAGGAAAACCCAAAAAGCATATAAGGACCAAGCACTTATAGGTTCACACTCGTAGGTTCTTTCAATCTTCTCCAAAAGGCCTGACCCTTCAAAACTCTAATTTCTGATTATTTGCCCCTCTTCAATTTCAGACTATTAAGACATTCTATACAGAAGATGTGACCTCAGGATTTATTTTTATTATTGTTAGATTCTAATTCTTGTATCTCAACTCTCTAGGAGGAGTATCTTATTTTACAGACCTGTTAAACCTAGTATTTGACTCACACCCACATAAAATTCCCTCTGATAAAATGCTGACTTAGTGTTCTCCACCTCACACTGCTGGATATTAATAAATGATAATTTCTAGGTCAACTGCAACCACAGTGAGGTACTGACTATCCCATACTTCTGCTTTATCTCTCTTGTCTTTATAAAAATCACCAGGCCAAGACTTCCTTCAAGTCCGCAGTGTGTGTCCGTCTCCATCTTTTTTAGAAGTCCCCTTTTCAAATATTGAAATACTGCAATAGTATCCCTTTAGAGACTTCTCTTCCCCAGACTGAACAGGTCCATTGATCCAAATTCCACTCTTAAAAATAACTCAGAATTTCAAGATCTTGAACCTCCTCCCACTTAAGACCCCTTGCAGAACAGACAAAGATTTTGAACCGATTATTTGGTAATACCAATTCCAGATGTGCATGCCCAAATTCAACACCTGAATGTGTGTGCTGAACACTAATTTAGGAACCAGTACAACCTCATTTCTGCATTGCTGCAGCACTGCATTACTAAGTCCTCCTTGTCAAGTGATATAAGACTATACAGGTAGATCTAAAAGGCTTTGGGTATGAGTTGATACACTGACCTTATGCTTCATCTTTGATACATCCCTATCATACCAAATACAAATATGGCCAGTAAACTCCAGTTTTGGTAATAAGCTGCCTTTGAGAACAAGATACCTTGGATTTTAAATATTACAAACTACAACATTTAAAATTCTACTGAATTTACCAATTCATAACATAAAATAATAATGATCAACGGTTTTCCATCTCTTCAGGAAAAAGACATTCAGTTACTTAACATAATAGAGTGATACTCCCTTTCAGGAAGTAAATTTGTCATTAATAAATGGTCTGTTGAAGAGGTAAAGCATCCTGCAGTGGAAAATTTTGGTAAAATTATGTCTCACTGAATCCTTTAAAACTTCCCTGATAAATCTTGTTTTCATTTAACAGGTTATTAAAAACTTGAAATAAGAACAGTATGCTATGCTCTCAAAAGATCTAAGAAAAGAAAGCAGAATCCATACAGAAATCCACTTTTAGGAAGCGACATTTAATATTCCTGAACTTTTACATGTCAAGACATTAAAGCTACATTGTTGTACAAGTCCAGGTAAGCTGAAAACAATTTGGAAAAAGATTCTGTTTGATTTTCTGCCTCCATTTAAAATCAGTGAAGAATTGGTTACACCAACCACTTATTTTTGGCAAAGTCCCATAGAAAGGAAAAACTTTTGAAGGCTTATTTTCTGTCCCAGATAAGTTTTGATACCAGATCTTCTGTCCATTTAAATCAGGATCCCATTATAATCTTTAAAACAAAGTATAGGAACACCTGCAAGGAAAAATCACCTGCGCCTTAGAAAGGTTATTCCTTATCTGCCAACAAGTAACTTGCTCTTGAGATACAGGAGTTACTACCACTGTCCCTGGTGCCTCATAGCTGACCAAAGCTAAGTAGAGTTTTCCAGATTTACACTGTAAAATTAGAGAAATACCAAAAATATTGCCTAAAATACAAAAAGATTCCCTGGCTTTAACTGCTGTGTACACTTCACATCTGTCATTCAACTGATCACTCTGACACTGCTCAGGGCCAACTGTGCTGGTTAAAACTCTGCTCAGTGCATATTCCAGAATAATTTCTGCATGAACTGTCTCAGGACATGTTAACTAATTGTGATTGATAAATGTACTTAAAGTAGAAATTCAAATTATATTGGCAAAAAATAGAACAGTTATCACCTCTCTTACATTGCCAGTACTGCTATAAATGAAAAATACATTTTAACATATATTCTAAAAAGTAGAATCATATGTTATTTCATGTCAGAAATATCAAAAGGCACAGAGATCAGCAGCACATGTTAAGCCAACAAAATGTGGAGAACTGGAGTAATGAAAAGAACAAAAAAAAATGATTGGTAAAAATAAACAGGCTAGTAAAAAAAAATCAGATTCAAGATAAAGACACACTGTGGGTGTACATAAAATATTACTTGCCAAAGATTTCTTTAGTCAAGATAAACTTTTGATTGTCTTTTGTAAATTAATGATTTAGAAGATCAACCAGTGAAATGAAAGCAGCGAGCTTACGAAATTTGTTTACTGAAAATACTGTAACTGTTTTATCTGGCTGGCCTTTTTAAATTTATGAATTTATGTAGCAGGTCTCTTTTCTAAGGATGATATATAATTCCTTAACTTCTGGTAATTAATAAAGTATAGGTGCAAGTAGAGCCTCAAGATTCTGAGTATCAAAAATATTCTCTATATTTGCACCTCCCTATTTAATGGTGAACTCACAGATTTTGTATTTCTCCTTTTCATGCAAGCAAAACAACAGAAAGTATATTTATTCACATAAATGGCTTATAGAAAGTAGAACAGGGGACTGTCTAGACAGAGCTAGACAGTCCTGAATTCAGCAGGGACTGTAGCTGCCTTTTTCAAATAAGCTGGTCTAATATATCTGAATCAGAGAATCTTGCTGCTGCTCTCAGGTAAAAAAAGTATCAGAAAAAAGCTTGCTGAGATGACATGAGTCTTGACATAAAGCAAAAGTCAAAAGCTATTTGTTGAAGGGTTTTTATTGCTTTCCCTCTTCCAACAGATATATTAAGTCATCCTAAGCCATAAAATTCAGAGAAACGGAGATATCCAATTCAGAGAAACAGAGGTATCCAATATTCTATCACAAATATACCAATATCCCTAAGAAGAGTCTAGAACAATCCAGATTTGTTTATCTTGAAATCTAAACCAATACATAAAGCACCCATACCTTGTATTTACCTTTTGTTCCTTATTAATCAGTTTCTAGCTCGGGGGGGTTGATAAAATTGTTGAGTGGGTCGTGTGGACCGCCGTGGCTGACCATCACCTCCTCTGCGGAATTCTAGAGTTTGCTCATACGTTTCTTCCTCCTCCTCCTCCTCCTGTGGGTAAATAGCATTGTTTTAAATGAAAGAGGTGGAAAACGCATTATACATGAGTTGGTATATGCACACATACATACACACATCACATACAGACAAACATGGAAGGGTGAATCCATGCACACATAGCAACTGCCGCTTCTGTGCTGATGACCACTTAATAAAACAAGTGAGGTATGGGAGTGGGCTTTTCAAGCCTAGGAAAGCTAACAAAATCAAGCTGGCAAATCTCAAAACTCAATCCCCAGAGCAACAGAAGTTATTAAATATCTGCAGGGAAGAAAAAAAAAATCATATGTATTAAATAAAAATTATTTTCCAAGAGTCATACAGGCAACAAACTCAAGAAGCAAGGTAACCTCAATAATCTGCCAGAGCAAGAGAAATATCAGCTTTCAGGAGTTCACAAATGTGCGTGGAATGAAATAAAAGAATTAGGAAATAGAATTACAAGGAATGGCATCTGGAAATATGCATGCTAAATACATACATCTGAAACACTAGATAAAAATCTATGATGTAGTAATAATGAAAAAAGACTACAAGGAGAGTGAACAATTTAGAGATGTATTTTCTATGTGCAGCAATAATAAATATATGCTTTGAATAATGAGAGGGGAGCTGAATGTATCTGCAATATTCAGCCACTCCTACGCATCTTCATACCAGAAAGATATTCACAAAGTATATAGAATTTAGAGGTGAAAAAAGAATAAATTTTAAGATAATCAAGATACTGGAGAATGACTTACAAAGATGAAAATAACTACGTATTTATTTTGGTCAAGAAATATTGCACGGAAAAACATTCATCTACTGTAATATTTGAAGGTGGTACACATTGAAGAGAGAGAAAAAATTTAAGAGTGTAAGAGTTTATATCAAAGAAAAAAATATAGGCTGAAAATTAAAAAAAAAAGCCCCTGAGAATGAGTATGATTGTCAAATGCTGTCTCAGAAAAGCAGGTTTGATTTCATTTCTTTTATGTCTTTATACTGTAGCAGACACCAGGTCTAGTGGGAACTTGCTTGAAGAAATTTGCTTTTGGGAAAAAGTACTGGATATGTAACTCTCAATCCCTTTTATTCACAACATAGGAACATAAAGCAACAGAAAGCAAGAGCATTGAATGATTCATTAGAAGTTCATCAACAATTCCAACACCCAGGAACTGTCAGAGTGCAGCATGCACATAACAGATTAAGCAAGTCAAAGCAGTAAAATATTTCACTTTAGGCAACAGAAAGGAAACCCACAGCATAAGTTTCTTTCTGTTGTGAAAAGTGAGATCTTAGTCAAGAAAACTCTTTCTGAATTAGCATGAATATCAATAAACATGCATTTTTTAAAGTAACAGTTACAAACAACCACATTCCTCATGGTAAGGTCTCCTATTTACAGGGCACATCTGTGATCACAGCTATATTTCCAGATTAAGCATTACAGAGAGCCTGAAACAACTGTGGAAGAAAACGGATTTTCAGCACTGAATACAGCATAATTGATTTATATCTCTTAGTTTCACTGTAGCTGAAGGCCGAGAAACAGAGTTCTACCATAAAGCTTTTCTCAGTGTACTTCTTTTACCACCTGTAGTACAATAAATTCCCTCATATAAAGAGGTTCAGAGATACTAATTATCCAAAAAAAATCCAGAGCACTAGATGTCTAACACAAAAGTCCACACAGTTTGCAATACTGCTAGCCCTAGTACAAACACTCAACTTAGTATATGAGATCATCTCCCATCACTGACAATGCAAGCTGCACCAGCAGCAAATGTTAAAAAGTAATCCAAATGCCTGAAGTGGTCTAAATACCTTTAGCTCTTTCAGTATACTCTAAGAAACATGAATAGCTGAATATAGCACAGAAATTAAATAGTTCAGTGTGCAGCATCTCAACTGTAATAGCCAACCTTTCTAAGGATAAGCACATCAGAGTAAATTTCTACAGCAGCAAATCTTCATCAAATCTCTAATGTAATGTTGTTGATCCTTTGAACTCAATAAAGCCAAATTAAAATCAGTATTTGTCTTGCATACTTCTATTTTGGTGTAATTGTCATTACACAGTGAATGAAAAGCTTCAAACGCATGCATTCCAAATTAAGAAATTTTACTGTGATAGGCTAGAGTGAAATGTGAAATTACATTTAGTTTCTTGAGGGTCTGAATAATGTGGATGTGAGCAATGCAGCAAATGGTTAATAACAAACGAGTAACAGAACACCTTTCAAATGTTCCCTTCTCATTCCTTTCTATGCAGTGTCTCCACACACTGTTACTGACTGCTCTGCTGAACTCTGCCATCTTCTTGTCAGATGACACATTGTCATTTCTTGGCTTTACCTATTTGCATTTGATCCTAAACAGATCCAACGTTCTCCAAAATAACAATTTTCCAAGTCATATCTTTATTAAAATAATTAGTACCATTTTATTTCCACAGAATCACAAAACAGAAAAGGGTTGGAAGTGACCACTAGGGGTCATGTGGTCCAGCCTCCTGCTCTGGCAGTGTCATCCCAGAGCACACAGCACAGGATCGTGTCCAGACAGTTCTTGAATGTCTCCAGTAAGGGAGAGACCACAACCTCGCTGGACAATATATGCCAGTGCGTGGTCACCTGCACAATAATGAAGCTCTTCCTCATATTCAAGTGGAACTTCCTGTACATCAGTTTCTGTCCATTGCCTCTTGTTCTATTGGCTGGACCACCAAGAAGAGCCTGGCTCCACCCTCTGGACACCCTCCCTACTTTGTTAAGATTTCACTCTCAGTCTTGTTCAAACAGGCACAGGCACAGCCTATTTATCCTTATTTCTATTTTAAGGAAATTTCTTACTACCTTAAAGAAACAATTCAATTTTATGGACTTCAGTCTCACTTTATTTTAAAATTTCTCCACCCTACACTAAAAACTGCTGTTTTCTGGACTCTTTGTAGGCAGAACTATGTGTATCTTATATTCACTTCCTTGTTTTTTCTGTTCTTCAACCAAAAAACTTTATCTGCCTATACTTCTTCCATTATAAGTGCAGTTAGTTAGGTCACACATCTTGCCATCAACTCTACTTTTCCAATCTTTCTCACTGCTTGCTTTCAGTTTATCAGTTGCTTGCAACTCATTCTAAATTATTCTTATCCATATAAGATCTAGATTACATTTTATAAAGCAAAGGTGACCACAAATCTCCCTTAGTGCATCTTCATTTTCCTTCTATCACCAGTAGAGGCTTTATATTAGTACACTGCTCTAAAAACTTACGTATTTTATTATCTCCATATTTCAGCTTATTTTTCATTATTATCTAAAATTCTAGGATCCAGGACTCCATTAGTAGTTACACAATGCCCACCTTGGACTATGAAGATTAAATGATCACTGAGATTAAATGATAGCACTAAGCACAATTGCAGAAGACCAGAAAAACTGACAGATCCATAGGAAAAAGCAAGGAAAGGTTCACAATGCAAACAATGACATGCACAGAGAAATTTCTGCACTAACAGATTAGAATGAAGAGAGAGAGGGTGGAACATGCCAGCATTCTTTAGCTATTTAAAAAAGGACAAACAGGAAAGGACAGGTAATTTGAAAATTCATCTTCCATTCAATGTTTAGATGTAAAAATCTGCTGTTACTTTCTGATATTTTTTTCCCATCTCATAAGAAAAGCAAGAACTAAACAAGGGTAAAATGGGAACCCAATGCTTATATTTTGGACCCATACACTCTGAAAAGCTTGTACCACCACCATATTTGACCAGTTGAGCTTAGTGAATCAGCAAGTAACTTCAGTCCAGACAAGTGACTACCAGCCTGCCTTCACATAAAAAATTCAATGGATTTCATAGCTGCAGAATACACTCATAAATCCAGCATTTAAAATACTTCACTAACCAATTTATTGTTCAAATGAACACTATTAGAGCAGAGTAAATTTATTCTTCATTAAAAGCTTTCTCTCTGAATTTCAATGGCAAGACTTCTTTCACTGCATTCAAAAAAACTGTTTAGAGACTTTTTTTTTTTAAACAGTCGTTTGAAGTGAATACTTACTGCCTAACTTGTGAGAATGATTAGGTAGATTACAGTAAAGAACCAGACAGAATTTATGCATTGACACAAAAGCTTTGCTGAATGCTGTGCTCACATATATGTAGGAAGCAGTTGCAAGCCACAGCTGATCAGCTCCTGCACTTTTGCCACTTACAAAGCAGTTACCTCCACCTATTATCGCTTATGGACAGAAAATTCTGCTCCATTCACTGGGCCTATCTGCTGAAGCTTTTCAATTATAGCTCTCTGTGGGCTATTAAGGGAGGAATACCCAAGCCTGTGCAGGGAGGCATGAAGAAGCAGCATGTAGAAGCAGTGTGGGGCCAGGGATCATGGGACAAAGAAGAGACAGAAAGCAAAGAAAGCAGAAGATATTTTCCATTTAGGTAGTGTACAACCTCCGTTGCAGTTAAGCTGTAGATTTAATTTCACCCACACACTGAATGCATGGGGAACTTGCTGGTTCAGTAGAAAGAGTGTTGGCTTCCTTGCAAAATGACTTTTTCTTTCATGTGCATTTCAAATTCCATTTCCTGATCCAGATTTAATGCCTTTTTGCACTGCCCACTCTGCAGGCAACAGCTGTCTCCTGCTGTTAAAACACCAAGTGATTGCTTTTTTCCTGGTTAAATTCCTTTCTCAGATTTTGCTTCTTTTGCCTAATCATGCAGTGTTGAGCTCCTTGAGTAACTGTTTTGGTTTTTGCATTTTCTACTTACCAGTGCTTGGATCAATCAAAAACAGACTGCAAGATTATCCAGATGAATCAGAAAAAGAAAGCAGAGAAAACTCATACTATGGCCACATTGAGAAATTCACAAGTATTCTAGAAATAGCTAAACATAATTATTTTTTAATCATTTTATATGCATTATATTATATATCCTATATTTGCAAGAAAAAAATAATTTGATGAAGTGTCTACAGTATTCTCTGGAACTTCTACTTTATCTGAATACTTAAATGGATTCTTTGAACTCTGTAATAACTAAGAATGAAGCAGGACTTTGTGGGGTGGGGGGGAAATAAGTTTGTTATACAACTTTAGAGTGACTTTAGGCCATAATTTCAAAAATTGCTATCAAATGAGGTGCAAAAATTTTAAATAAAAGAGGAAATATGACTAATGTAGATTTTTCAAGGGAGTCAAGCAAGTACTGACTTTTTTGTGAAGTATCTATTACAGAATAATTCAACATATTTGTTCTTCATCAATTTTCTTTGCAAGACTGGTTTCTTACCTAAAACATCAGTTCTTTCACAGAGTGATCTTCTCCCAGAGTAATCTTTGTAAGCCTGCAGATGCTCACTTTTTTTCCCACAGTGCATAACACATCTGTATTAGACTGGGCCTATGGGCATTCAAATTCCTGTGTTAAATTATGATGAGAGGAGCAAGTGGGGTTTGAGGTTATACTGCTAGATCTGCATATGGCTGACCCCTCACTGACATCAGATCATTAATATAAACTCTTAGCCCTATTAATGCCTTATCTTCTGTCTGTAAAGAACATGTAGGATAAGCAATTGTAAAGGATCTATAGGGTATACAAGTTCCCCCACTTGAACCTCATGACCCAATAAGCACCTCACCGCATATAGGATTTTGCAAGCATTAGGCAATTAGTACAGATATGTGAGTATAAACCCATATATGCTGCATGTATAGTCCTCCATAGGTAACTCTGGTTTGACTTTCATGTCTAAACCATCAATAGCTTCGCTGAAGTTTTTAGCCCTGGCTTCACTCCGGTAAAATAGTATATTAGGTAAAACAGTGGTGACAGAAATGGAAATGTCAAATGTATTATGGCAACTGTTAGGAAACTTAATTGTCCTCAAAGGGATAAAATTGACTTGCTGTATGGTACTGTGTGATTTACTACAAAAACGCAGTGATTTTGAACTGCAACTGTTTGTTCCAATTACCGTTTGTTGCCATTCTACATGCAGCCAGAATAATCCCTAGCCATTTACTAAATATTTTAACCTGCTATACTAGTGATATCTTTCCCGTTCACTGTTCTGAAATTCTATGAGCTTTTGATGTACTATACAAATAAAACTCTACATTGTACTTTCAAGCTCTCTATAAAGCCTTTTTTACTAGAGAGAAAATCAGCCAGTATTTCCCTAATGTAGAAGCAGTCAATTTCAACAGATACTGACCACATGTTACAACAAACTTGCTGTAATGGCATTAAAAAAAATAGAAAAACAATAAAACATATCCCCATTGTTTTCCTTATTTACACTTAGGAAAAGGAAATGATCCTTATGAGGATATCTTTTTCTCCACTGAACACAGATGGGCCACAAGCAAATATGTAATGGCATATAAAACTAGGTGGCATGGAATTATCCCATAATAACTGTTGCTTCCCCATGTTCCAAATAATAACTGCAAGACAACCCTTCCCTGAGTAGTCTTCTCCTTAGCATCTGAAATAAATTAATAATAATAAATATTTTCTGTTGACTTTCATTAACCAAATTTCATAAAATTTTGTATTTTCTTGGCTGGTTTTTGTAAAATTCTATAAAGTACTCTCAGGACCAGCAAATGTCTTATTACACATCAATTAAAGATACTAGATTTATAATAAAATGATTTGGTAATCCTGAAGAATGTAGTATACACTATTAATTTTAATTAGAATTATCTCATTTTTCCTCTGCTGAAAATATAAAGAACCTGAGCTTCAAAACCAGCTGATTTTTAAACAATTCCACTAAAAGCATACACATCCTGAGTTTCAAGTGAAGCAACAAACATCAGAAAGAAAGCAGCAGAAAATTAGTGGATTTTTTAGGGGAAAAAAAATCAAGAAATGGAAAATAAATAGATGGGCAAGGAAAAGAATTACACACAATCTGAGACAACTAAAAGCAACACAAGTTCACTTGGAATCAGACTTTTCTTTGTACTTCGTTGTTTCAACTGTGGAAACAATGCACTCATTCATTTTCTAAATAGACAATTTTTTATTACATTTCCATTAAACTAGGATAATGTAAGCCTGGGACATGATTATCCCACAGACATATTGCTGGTTTATTAGTTCCCTTTTAAGGGTATTGCACAGTTCATTCATACTTGCAGTCATATCCACTAGCACACATAGAAATAAACCCACAACTCTTACTGTGCAGTTTGTGTTGAAATAGACGCACTTTCCTGGAAATTTGTCGGTGTGTTCTCAACACAGGAAAAAGTAATGGATTTTAAAATTTCCTTACAAGTACATATTTAAGCCATTCAAACCATATCCCTCTCACTAGTGAAAAGCTTTTTCACTGAGCAGTATCCATATCAAACTATAAATATTTAAAGTTTTATTTTCAATTTCTAAAAGAAAAGCTGATACACTAAAGAGAGATATTCTATATAAATTAACACAGAACCAGTGGATACATCAGGTTTTCTCCATTCATCCAGAAAAAAGCCACAAACTGGAAGTGTTTTGCCAGGCTGGCAACACAGACAGTCCTAAACTATAGCAAAAAAGAATACTTGCATAGACCGGGAAAAAAAATCAGCACTCAGTTTCTCTGCATGAAGTGCAATTGTGAGAAAAAACATACAAGTCCACAGAAGGGTAGGGGGGAGGGGGAATATTTGCTGTACTGCTGAACCTGTTTTAGCATGTAAACAGAAAATCCTGCCAACATAAATTTCAGAAAGAAAACACCCAGTGATGCCATGAGAAATTATCTAATGTTTTCCTGTTAGGACACAAAATCACTATCAAAATCTTAACACGGAATAAGAGAGTTTTGGTCACATTTTACATGAAAAAGAAGGCTGTGTGCACAACCTCACCCATGACAGAATTTGACACCTGAATCCCCCAAGTCCCACACAGAGCTGTATATTTAGTAAACAAACACTTATGTGACTTTTTTTTGTGAATGACTGACCGCACACCAAAAAAATTAGTAAGTAAAACATGGCAAAGTTTATTTCCATAAATATACAGAAAAATAAACATATAAAACAACACCTAGATAAAAACCAGAACAAACCTGCATACAGGTAGTGCAAGGTACACAGCAAATTTAAAGTCTTGAAACAGAATCTGCCCATAAGACAACACAGAACATTAAAAAAAGACAGTATCTTAACTTGAAAGTCAGGACTTTACATTACTTATACCTTGCATGCTTTATATTTTAAAATAAAATTTGCTGAATTGCACCTATATTTTAACTAACAGCCATGACTTAAAAAAAATAGACCATGTCATCCTTCAAGTTCTACAACAGGTTCAAAAGATGATGGGTATACTTAAAAACATTAGGAACTTTTTATACTGCTACAGGATAGAACAGTTGTTGGTGGTCACAAACGGTGTTCCCCAGGGCTCAGTACTGGGAACAGTTCTGCTTTAAATATTGATCAATGATCTGGATGAGGGGATCAAGTGAACCCTCAGTCAGTCTGCAGATGACACCGAGCTGGGTGGGAGCGTTGATCTGATGGAGGGCAGGAGGACTCTACAAAGGATCTGGACAGGTTGGATCAATGGGCTGAGGCCAATTGGATGAGGTTCAACGCCAAGTGCCAGGTCCTGCACTTGGGTCACAGCAGCCCCAAGCAGCTCCACAGGCTTGGGGCAGAGTTGCTGGAAAGCTGCCCAGTGGAAAAGGCCCTGGGGGTGCTGGTTGATAGTGGCTGAACATGATCCAATGTGTGCCCAGGTGGACAACAGGGCCAATGGCATCTTGGCCTGGATCAAATAGTGTGGCCAGCAGGACCAGGGCAGTGACTGTCCCCCTGTACTCAGCACTGGTGAGGCACATCTTTAGTGCTTTGTCCAGTTCTGGGCTCTGAACTTCCTAGAAAGACACTGAGGTACTAGAGTGTGGAAGGGCAACAGAGCTGGTGGAAGGTCGGGAGCACAAGTCCTGTGAGGAACAGCTGAGGAAACTGGGGGTGTGCTTAGTCTGGAAAAAAATAAGGCTGAGGGGAGACCTTATCACTCTCCACAGCTACTTTGAAGGAGGTTGTAGCAAGGTGGGGGTCAGGGTCCTCTCCCAAGTAATGAGTAACAAGACAAGAGGAAATCATCCCAAGTTGTGCCAAGGGAAGTTTAGACTGGATATAAGGAAAAGTGTCTTCACAGAAGCCTTAGTCAGGCCTTGGAGCAGGCTGCCCAGGGAAGTGGTTGAGCCACCATCTCTATAAGTATTTAGAAGACCTGTAGATGTGGAATTTAGGGATATGGTTTAGTGGTGGACTTGACAGTGCTAGACTAACGACTTTACTTGATGATCTTCCAGGCCTTTTTCAACCTAAGCAACTCTATTATCCTAAAACTGTAATAGCCAATCCTCAATAATTTTTACATCTACACATTAAGTTAGGAACAAAGTGAAAAAAAAAAAAGCCTACAAAATTTTCCACACGTAAAAGTGAAATCACTGCATAATAACCCGGTAGCACCAATTTACTCACATTCACAGGTATTTTTCTTCCCACTTTGATATGGAAGGAAGCCCATTTCCAGGTTGAGTGATGAACTTTTGTTGAGTAGCTCCCTCCTTTAACTGGCCTGAACTTTGAGTAGCTCCCTCCTTTAACTGGCCTGAACTTGTGGAAGATTCAGCTCTCTCAGTGGGGAGTCAGCTTCACTCCTCTCCCCGGACACTGATGAAACTCTGTGACTTATGATGTGATTTCCACCCTCTGGACCTCTAAATGCCCAGCTGTGAGGATTGCTGATGTAACCTAACGTCTGACTTCATCAAAAACAGACTGATTATCCATGCAGGGAAAAGAAGTGAGACTGGAATGCGCCAGGAAGGAATGCAAGCAAGAAGAGAAACCCCACAAGTCTGCATCCAGTATCTTGTAAAATTTTACTGTCAGTTGTAGAACATTCAAGAACATTCATCAGCAGTGTCCTACATGGAAATGAGACACTGGAGGAGCTCTGCCAAGAAAGGAGCAAAGAGTATGGCAATAACTAAACACCACTGCTTTCATTTGCTCTAATATGCCTTGTGACCCACAGTGGATGTTCTATATGAGAACTTACAGTCTAGAGTAAGAACAAAAATGACCACATCAGAAAAGAGATTAAGAGAAGGAATAAATTCAAATAGGAAACTATTACATGACTACGTAAACCTTTTCTGCAAAAGATTTTATCAATTTGAGCCTGCATGAAATAAACTCCCAAGATTTTCACTAACAAGTCAGAAGCAACACTTCCAATTAGGTACCAAAGGAAAAAGAACCAAAACAAAACACCAAAAAAAAACCCCAAAAAAAGAAAAAAAAAAAAAGACCAATTATAAATGGGCTTCATAAGAATAGGAGAATCTGAACTGAGCAATGAGATAGTCTCTGATATCCAGATGCATAACCAAATGTTCCAGGTTGGAAAGTTAGAAGATTATATCGTATTTGATGTTCAATATATGTGACATACACATTAAATACACAAAGTATGGATAAAAAGTCCCTCTGTATAGCCATCATATATTTATTGCTCTCTTATTAACCAACTCTCACTCTCATTAGAGAAACATGTGTTTCCCTTTGGCAAAGATCTCTTCAAAACTAAAAAATAGAACCCACCAAAAAACATACAACAACCCAACTCCCCCAACCTTCTTTCTTCTCCCCTTATCCCCCCCAAAAACAGCTCAAAAGAGTAATTTCTTATGTTCTAACATTTATGAAAGAAACCAATCACCTTGCTGAAAAAAACCTGCCTCCATAGTAAACTTCTTTTTTTTTAGTTCTTATATTATAAAAGACTTTTTTAGATATTATTATTGATAACACCTGCAGGTCATCAAACATGGAAGAAAAATGTTCAAGCATTTGAGATACTAACCATCCCTGTATAAGGAAATTTCAGTACATTAAGTAACGTATCTCTTCAACATGTGCTATATACATAAGAATAAGATCTGGAATCACATATACATACCCCACATACTTCCCAGACTACATGCATCATCACTTCTATTCTGCAATACCAAACCAACAGTATCATGTCTCCCTTCCTTAGAAGGGAAGTCAAGAAGAGAGTCAAAAATACTACACCAATTCCTCCAATTTCCTCTTTAATTAAAATCCTTTGAATTAACCTATGAAATGTGGACAAACTCAGACCATGGGAAAATGAAGAAAATAGGGAAACCAGGACAGAAACAGTGATGGCAAGAACAGTCCAGATACTTTTACACAACTAACTTCTTTTACTCAACATATTTAATCTCAAAACAGGCAATGCAGAGAAATACAAATAAAAAGAAAAGAAAATCTTTCAGAATTTTCAAAATTATATTCTGAAGAACTTTAATCACACTAGAGCAGGATCAAAAACAATACTTTAACCAGGTAAAGCTATGCTATCTCAAAACAAAATTGCAACTCAGTTTAAAAGAAGATACTTAGTGAGGAACAGTCTCAAAATAAACAACCCAAGGAAGGAGGCCATATGCAGTCACCAAATAATGAATTGTCATTCATTACAGTCAATAACAAGGGGAGAAGGAGAAGAACAGTGTGATGTTCCAAGTGTGCTGCTTTAACTGTCACAACTGTTTTCAATAATTGAAAACGCCAAGAAGAATATGTCCTTAATCTGATTTTTACAGCTGGTAATAATTTGTAATGATATTTCATAGTCTGATGAATATGAAATGCTCAAGGTGAAGACAAATATATTTTACAATGTCTAATGATACAAGCATAAAATTGAAAATCCCTGGTTTATGCCCACTTGGTAGAAATTACCTTCTCAATTGAAATTTGCCTCCTTTAAGTTCATTAAAAAGTAAAATACAGTTCTTTACCTTTCAATGTCGGTTACCACATTTCAGCTAAGGGCTAGTAACTTTCAGAGGAACAGCTAAATTGTGAAGTCTGTCCATATTCCAACATGGATACAAGTTAAAGTTTGAAAAACTGTGTAGCTTCTCAGAGGATCAAGGTGGTAAAGAAAAACATTTACTCGCAGTTGAACAGGAAAAGTGTTCTCCAAAAGTTTGTCTCTAAATAATTCCCCTTAAAAGAAGGCTGGGGAAATGAATAATTACATAAAGAATTATCCTGAGAGACCCTGAAGGTTAACTGTGTGTAGGGCATGTATGATGGCATACTGTAAAAGATGCAATGGAATTTAAGACAATATTTCCAGTGAATATAAAAAGCCTCAGGTAAGAAAAAAAAAGCTTAAGATGGACTATGAAAAGCAATTTTTCAGCCTAGGAAGACAGGGGTAACTGAAATCACCACATCTTGAAAAGATGAAAAGTAAGGCACATCCCAACAAAATTACTACCTGCATCTCAAGTGCTTTCATAAAGCCAAAAGATAGCCTTTTGTGGGAATTAAATTCACACTAGTAATGTTTTAGATTAATTTCAACAAACATCCACCACCATTCAGGAGGATGAGTAGTCCTAAACACCCAGCCTTCATTTAATGAATTGAGTCACTGAATTATTTTGAACTGCAAAAATATTCCAGTGATTTTCCTAACAGTAGAGAAGCCAAAGAATTAAAGACATCAAAGTCTTCACTGATGCAGTACTCAGGGACATTTTTTCTACAGGAATCTAAGAACTGATTAAGTAGACGGTACCATTCTCTTTTACTGGCCTTGTTTTTTTGTGTAGTCAATGAGGACAGAAGCTAGATAAGAGATCCAGCCAGGACACATTTATCTACTGGACCTACTTAATTAGTCAGTGAGAAGATTTCCAGCTTGACACACAACACAAAAAGACCACAGTGTGATGCCAAGGGCATCCAGGCCTGAGAGCCATAAAGAAATAGCACCCAATCCTTCAAGTAGTTATTAGCCTGTCATAAAGATATTTGAATGGATTTAACACCTCCATAAAACAAGTAGGCAAAAGTCTTCTCCAGCTTACAGAAGCAGCTGTAACCCTTTACCACTGAGTGGTTTTCAGCACTGCTCTTTACACTGCTGGGGAGATGTTCAAGCATCTTCAGAAAACTAACAGGAGTTTACCTCTTTACTTACCTGAAATGGGACAGGTATGATCAAATCCTGAATTGCAGTTTAAGGGAATTCAAAACACACAGAAGCTCTTAAAACTCTGTGACAAGACACAGTGCTATCAAACTTGAACTCTGAAGTGTCCAGCAAGAATTAGCTGCAATCCAAAGTCTCGTTATTTTCCTTCCTCAGCTCATTCCTTACTGGAGGAATGAGTTGAAAAAACCTGCAAAGTGGATTTTCAATCTCCACAGAACAAAACAAACTATAGAAAAACCAGGAGTATATATAATATTTATGCCTTAATAATAATTTTTGTCTTCTTATATCTTTATGCAGAAACACAGTGCAAGATACTGCAGGAAGAGGAAACTAAGCTAAACTATAAGCTTCACTTCATAATTAGAATTCCTAAGGAATTCGAAAAATTGTAAAGAAAGAATCTGTAAGAATTCCAGCTTGTTTAGAGAACAATCAGTTAAGGCCATAACATATAAAAGTGAAACTACATACATACATAGGGAACACTAAGACCTTTAATTCCTTCATACAGATGTAGAAAACAACAACAAAAAAAAAAGACGATTGTGGTGTAAATAGGATGGGAAAAGGCCGATGACATTACTAAGGAAATAGAGTATGGAAAACAAAGCAAAGACTTACTTGGCTTTGGGGAAAAATGTCACAAGATAAACACTTAGACTACACATTTTCATAATTTATTAAGGGAAAAATACCCTACAAATTAGAGAATAAAATTAAGACTTAGAGTTTAAAGTATTATTTTGACTTTATTTTTTCTTTTTTTCCACAGAACAAATTATTAAGTGATTCAGGAAAGTCCTTTCAATGCTTCTCCTTTTTTAGTATAATTTTACATCATTTACAAGAAAAAACAAGCAGTTATTACTTCTACAATGGCATTTCAGTGACTTTTTTTTTATTTGGATTAAAATACTTTAATTAAGTGACCTCTGCTACATTGAGGGAATTAGTAGAATACAGTATTGTAGTGTTACATATAGGACACTCATAAGAACTCTAGAATAGTGGAATCTAAGTGCAGTTTCATTATTAAAAATATTTATGAATTTCATACCTTGAACATATTTTTCAGGCACTAAGAAAAACAATAAACAGTTCTAGTGTTCTTGAATGTATTTATATTGTATTGTATGTGATTATTGAAGAAAATTCCTCACTATCTTTTTTGTTTCTGTTATGTAAAACTCAGCTTTATCATCTACTTCTAGCCATCAGAAAGATAAATAGCTGCATGTAAGGTGTAAGACAGACTGAAAACTTAAAAGAACTCTGGGCAAACTGGGTAATGGACAGTACACAATCAATTATTATACTTTTTTCATTAAGGTGGTAAGTACAATGTATTCTGAGAATACAAGGCAGAGCTGATCTACAGTTAAGACAAGAGAAAACAAAACAAAGGAAAAAAAAACCCACCAAAAAACCAAACAAACTGAAAATCACTTATAAAGGTTTCCAAAAGCAGACCAGAAGCTGAGGTGCTTAAATAATATGCAATGTCATCAAAATAAGGTCACTGTGGTACTTTGGCTGTTCTTTCAAGTGACTAACCAAATAATGTTTTGCTCTGCTTTTTTTACTTCCTCCCAGTGGTATACTGTCATCCATTTATATTTGTTGGAGAAATAATTGAATTCAACATGAGTACTAAACAAACGGTACTGCAACAAACAATAAAGAATAATCAATTCTAAGACATAGGCTAAATTTATGCCTTAATAGAGTTCACTAAATCTTCTCTCAATATCAGCAGCTCTTTCAAAAAGGAGTCTGAATCAAGACATCAGAACTCACATACAGCATATTTCTACAAGTTTTCAGTACAGATAGCTAAGAAAGATTAAGAATCGTGTAATCACAGAATATGCTGAATGGAAGGGACTAACAGCGATCATCAAGTCCAGCTCTTGGCCCTGCACAGAATGTCCCAAGAATCACACCGTGTGCATGAGAACATAGTGCAAATGCTTCTTGAACTCTTATGAACTCTTGGTGCTGTGACCACTTCCCTGGGGAGCCCATTCTAGTGTTCAACTACTCTCTGGGTGCAAAATCTTTTCCTGATATCCTCCCCTGACCCATGCCATTTCATGCCACTTCCTTAGGTCCTGTCACTTGTCACAAGAATGAAGAGATAAGTACCTGCCCCTCCTCTTCCCCTCGTGAAGATGTTGAAGACCACAATGAGGTCAGCCCTCAGTCTCCTCCAAGCTGAACAAACCAAATGACCTCAGCTGTTCCCCACAAGGCTTCCCCTCAAGGCCCTTCCTAATGCTTGCTGCCCTCTTCTGAATACTCTCTAATAGCTCAATGTCTTTTCTATATTGTGGCGTCTTAATGTGCACACAGGACTCAAGGTGAGGCCACCCCAGTGCAGAGCAGAGCAGGACAATCCCCTCCTTTGAGTGGTTGCATCAGGATGCTGTACCTGATGCCTCCCAGGACATGGCTGGCCCTCTTGCATGTCAGGGCACAGTGACTTAACTTGCCATTGACTAGGACCCCCAGGTCCCTTTCTGCAGCACTGCCTTCCAGCTTATCATTACCTAGTGTACACACAAAATTAGGGTTGCCCCATCCCAGGTGGAAAATCCAGCACTTGTCCTTGTTAAACCTCATACACTTGGTGAGTGCCCAGCCCTCTGATTTGTCTGGGTCCCTCTGAAGAGAGTCTCTACCCTCAAGGGAGCCAAAAGCTCCTCCCAATTTGGTGTCATTGGCAAACTTATTCCTCTGAGACCTATTGCTAAGTTGCTAATGAAGACATTGAAGGGCACAGAGCTCAGTATGAAGCCTGCAGAGCTCCACTCTGTGACCAGTCACCAAAACTGTGATGTCACCCTATTCACTACAACCCTTTGCACCTGATCTGAGGGCGAGGTGCTCACCAATTGCATGATGTGTTTATCCGACTGTGGGCTGGACATTTTGTTCAGGAGGATAATGTGAGAGACAGCACCAAAAGCTTTACTGAAATCCAAAAAAATTACATCAATTGGCTTTCCTAGGTCAGCTAGGTGAGTTACCCTGTCAAAGAAGGAAATCAGATTTGACAAGTTGGACTTTCCCCACACAAAGCTGTGCTGGCTGTGACTGATGAGTGCATTGTCCTCCAGGTGTTTTTCAATACCTCCTAGAATAATCTTTTTCATTATTTCACAAGGCATTGAAGTGAGACTGAAAGGTCTGTAGTTTCCAGGGTCCTCCTTGCCCTTCTTGAAAATCGGGACAGCATTTGCCAGCTTCCAGTCAGCTGGGACCTCTCCAGATTGCCAAGACCATGCAAAAATCATTGAGAGAGGTTTTGCAATTACATCAGCCAGTTCTTTGAGGATTCTTGGATGAATCCCATCAGGATCCATAGATTTGTAGGGATCCAGCTGGATCAGCAGATCCCACACAATTCCAGGGTCAACTGGGAGTTGATGATTCTTGCAGTCATGGTTCTCTACCTCAGGGCACTGAGACTCCCTTGGTCCATCATCCATGTCGAAGATAAGGCAAAGAATCTGCTAAACCCCTGTGCCTTATCCCTGTCCCTGTTTGTAAGGTGGCCATCTTCATCTGGCAATGGGCTGTTATTTTTACAATGCCTATTGCCATTAATGTATTTGAGAAAACCCTCTTTTTATTGCCCCCCTAATTTCTGCCAGATTCAACTCCAAATGAGTTTCAGCTGCATGAATTTTCTTCCTACAGTGGCAAGCAGCATCTCTGTATTCCTCCCATGGCACCTGACCCTGCTTCCACTAGCATACACCTTCCTATTTTGCTATATTTCCAAGAGAAGACTGCTGTTTAGTCAAGCCAGCCTTCTGCCTTGCCTGCTTGACTTCTGACTTTTGGGAATTGCTTGCTCCTGTGCCCTCAGGAGGTGATGTTTAAAAAGTGACCAGCACTGATGGACCTAAGCACCTACAAAAGGGACTTTACTTAGCTATCTAGAAATTATCTGGAACAACTGAAATAAAAATCAGCATATTTCCAGTAATACATGCTCCTTGGGGCCAATAGCATTGATCAGTGAAAGAAAAGTAATTATTGAAGTCAGTTTAAAATCTGTTTTGTTCTCTTGTAAAGAGGAAATACAACCAAGTTACTTGAATCTTAAGTCAAAGAACTAAGCAGCATCATAACTTCATTTTTCATTAATGCATGCTATCTAGATTAATACTATAATAAGAACACTGAGACAAAGAAATGACTAACAGTGTTCAGCTTACAAGACAAACCTGAGTATCAATGGGTGATTAAGAACTGCAAATGCTTAACGAGGATTATGCTTAGTACCTAAACATAAAGACGTCAAGAGGTAGGTCCTAACCAACTTTCTTCTGCAAAAATCCTATAGTTGCAGGGACCTTCTAGCAACAAAAGAGAAATTAATCATAAAACAACCCATTCAAATGATGTTTACTGTTGTTGATTGACATTTATCTTGTGTAACTGTAATGATCTGAAAATTTGGTTGTTTGAATTTATGCAATTCAACTAGGCTACCTTGAGAGAAAAAGGAACCTTGAGAAAGGTATTTTTCACTTCTGAATGGACTGAAAGTCCTTGGAAATACCTCTTTGTCTCCAGTAACAACAGAGTAAGCCTCAATGACTTGATCAGGATGCAGCATGATGTCAGGACTATGGTACTAACTGTCAGAATCGCCTCTCCATGCATTGTCCCACCCTTGTGTCAGCTTTAACAAACTAACTTTGAAATAAAATGAGCCAACCTGGGGGAACAAACATGTGGTCCATTTCATTCAACTCATCTTGTGGCTACATGACTGACAATCCAACATGGGAGGAGAGCAATGAGGAAGAACACACGGTCACACCTAAACAGAACAGGCAGGGAAAATGGCCACCTCAGTACTAGGATCAAGTAGGAAATGGCACCTCACTACCAGGATCAACTTAGTCTTAATACTAGGCTTGTGAGACTTAGTTCTTAGACTCTGAGAGCCAACATTCAGTGGCCTAAAGTAAAATAAAAGCCACTTCTAGAAAAACAGTAATCACATGAAGGAAAGTCAGATTATTATCCCAGAAAAAAGGTTAAAATCATACAATCATACAGCAAGTAACTAGCACCTTACAGGTCAGCTAGTGGGACAAAAACAAGGGGGAGAAAAAAGGGGTAAATTTTCATACAAACAGCAATGCATCAGCTGGGAAGAGTTTCAGGTATCTTTTTAAGTACAAAAAGGCCATCTCAGAGGCTACAGGCAACAATACATCTTAAAAGACCACTAGGAAGAAGCAGGAGTTTACGGTTCAGCCTCTGCAGCAATAGCAACATGGTTCTATGATCCAAAATAAGAACTTAAAATAGCACAGTCAACTCATTAAGGAATCAATATGCAGATGTATATTTTTTTGTGCAGTCTTTTATAGTAAGAGTAAACAGCAAAGAATTGTGCATTCCTGATTTTTTTTAATGAAAATGTATCTCTGCTTCCATGATATTCACTAGTAAAGCCTTTTGAAATTTCCAACATTCATAAGGCTAACACATTCTAAACGTCATAGAACAGATTTTGATGCATACATGACCACTACAATATTTGGCAAAGAAGAAATCATTGAAACAAGAATAAAATCATAATACAAAATAAAGGGATACAGATGTCTATTTTTAGTCATACATACACATGTAGTGAAAAGCTTCTGAACATATGCTTTAAATGACTATTTCCTAACTCTTACAGAACAACATACAATGTACATGAAATAAAACAAAAAATTGGGTTGAATAGAGCAAGTAACAGCTTTTAAGAGAGAAAACATGCATAAAACTCTTTGGCTGACAGATCAATTATTCATTTTCAAACAATACAGTTGAAATTTATTATACAGGAAGAATACCACATTGTAATACATGTCTATCAGGTTTCAAATAGACAACTAAAATCTGAGATTTTGTTTGTGTATTTGTGCAACTATTTTTCTACACATGTAGGTAGCATTCTTTGCATGAGGAGGCATTAATTGCCTAAGAGTTACATATTTTGTACAGATTAGGTAGTTTATATTTTTTAATACAATTTGTTATCACATACCCATGTGTCTGCATGAACAGGCCTGATGTTGCTGAGAAGCACCTCTTCATAATTTCCATAATCACTGAATTTAACAACTGCAGTTGTCCCAGAAGAATGAAGAGCTTCAATTTCTGCCCGGTAGAACTTAAAAGAGAAATTTTCAAAGGTCACAAAATACAACCAGAAATAACACAAATACTTAACAATTTCCTTTTCATATATGTCTGTGTGTGTGTGCATATATACTTAGTCAGTCAGTATTATATTTTGTTTTAAATTTGATATGAATTTCAGATATGAAATCAGGTATCTTAAAATTCCACATAGCAGACTCCAAGGACATGGCAGAATGTATTTAGAGCATTCATTGAGAAAATACACAGCTTATTTAAGTCGATTGAGCATTTAAAAGACCTGTTTTCATCTCTCTCAAAGCAGAACAAATTCACCACTAACACAAATGCTGCTGCATACAGAGAAATGCCATTGTAAAATGTTTACTTAAAATATACATCTGTAAATGCTTATCAGCCATATACTGATATGGCTTGTATGTATGTATTTGTATACCTATCTTATCACATAATAAAACATGATAAAAATGTGACTAAAATATGATAAAACTGCCACTTCATAAAGTCCTTTTTCTAAACACAAAATTAGTTTTTTTACATTTATGCAAATATAGCTTGCTTGAAGGTATTCAATCACTTTTATCTGACTGAACACAAAGTCACTGCCTTCTAACATGGTTAACCTCAGTACTGTATTTTATCATCATATTTCAAAATTGTCCTAAAAGTGAGCAGCATTTACTTTAACTACCAAGAAACCAATTACTGCCCAAAACACACCTTCTAATCTGCTGAATACGTAACAGTCTGGGATTATCTCATATGTATTTATCTTGCAAGGTGTGTACTTTCCAAATTTTCAAGATCTCATTTCACAGTAATGCAAGTACGCTTCTCAAAGTAGGAAACAATTCAGTAATATGCTATTATACTTCACACTAATCCATCCACTCAAGCTACACATTCCTATTTAAGAGAGTCAACTGACTATATGTTGCCACTATCAAAAATCCTGCATGGCTTATCATTGGTTTTAGTTATACCAGCAAAAAAAAGAAAAATAAAGTTTTGCTGCTGAGCTAATGCAGACCAAAAAAAAAAAGAAAATGTTTATAATAAAGAATATAAAGTAAACATAACAAAAAATTCTTTAAAAGCAGAAAAAGGTGTGAATAAAACATACTTAAAGAACAACAATATTTAGGTGGCTCTCAGATTATCAAAAAGGGTCAAAACTCAAAGAAACTACCCACGAAGAGTGGCAGAGAACTCTTGAACAGATGATGACAAATCGAAGAAAACAGTCTAAAACTTTCTTAGCAAAGGAGAAGAAAGCAGAATGTCCTGCTGCAGGAGAAATCTTATTAATGGCAAAAAAAGAGCTGAAAATAAAGTACTTAAACTTTTTAAAAAATCAGTAATACAAAACTATCATGCAGCATAATTAATTTGTCCACAAGTTCTTTAGCTAATAGCATACAAGTGCTAATCAAAATTAAGCCTTTTGCTGTTTCTGTTCTCTGACAATGAAAGAAAACTGATCGTTTTTTTACAGCCCCATTCCTGCAAACTTTATTCTTCCTTTGCGCTGCTAAAGGTTGTGTGCTGACTTGTTCCAGAAAAAGGTATTACACATCTACCATTATAGATATTCTAGATAACACAGCATCCTGGTTTTGTTCCTCAGCAAAGAATATGGGCACCTAGGTCCATATTCATCCCTTCAAATTTTCAGCACTTAAGTCAAATGATTCAGTGAGGAGCTTAAGACATCCTAAACTCCACCTACATGAGAGAAACAAGGCCTTGATTTAAGCACTTAAAAAGTTTTGTGCAATGATTATAAGTGACATACGTCATAAATATAAAAAACAGAGCATAGAGCTAGAGAAGAAGCACACTACACACCTATGAACAAAAGCATGTCTCTGTAGTAGTGCGCTAAATATCTCCCACACATGCATAAGAGAAAACATTAGAGATACAATTTCAGATACTTCTCATTTGGCAAAGGCATACCTTGTTGTCTTCCCAATAAAGAGCAAAACATTCATCCCCTGGTCTCCAACTTTTTCCATACTCCATGTGACTTGATGGTTCCAATATCTTCTCTGGTTTGATGGGCCCAGTTCTCCTTTTGGGACCGGTGTTGTAATACAACATTTTATCATCAAAAGATGGGATCGCAGTGGGTCCTGACTTGATAGGTCCTACTCGTCTTCCTTTCTGATGATGCTCAGTATCTCCATTTGGTACAGCACTAAAATTATCAGTCCTACTGGGATTTTGGTAATCATTATTAACACCAAAATGTTGCTCACTTTTTACCATAAAGGCTTCACTACTTATTGTTCGTGCCTTCCTATCACAAAAATTTTCAGAATTGTGAGTTTGGTTTTCCCTTTTCCCACGTTTCTGGTTATTGTTGTCTGTCATATCTTGAGCAGCAGAATTTTCCTTGAATTCTGTGAAGGACACTCCTTTTCCTACTCTGTTTTGCATGTTGTTATCCCTTTTTTTGAAAGTAATATCACTCTGGTGAGTGGTTATGGGATAAGACAAATCCTTTGACCTATCATTTCTAGGATAATGTCTGTCACTTTTATTTTTTTCATCTGTCCAGTGTTCTAGAGAGCTGTGCCTTTCAGGACCTCTGTTTCTTGGTAACCCACCACTTTCCAAAGCCTGCCTCGAATTCTGAAAATCCTTTTGAAAACGAGGGGGTTTCTCATTCCTTGGTTGTCTCATGTCATTGCGAGAAACGTGTCTTGAATGATTCTCTTTGATGCCATTCTGTTCTGTATTCATAACTTTGTGCTGTACTTGATGTGTTGGCTGAAATTGCAATTTTGGTTCTACAAAGAAAAAAATTATTTCAATTAACATATTTCACACAAATACATTTTAGAAATACTGTTTCAGACACTGATAAAGCAACAGTATTCTTCAGAAATGTATGCATCTTTGTGACATGTAAATGGAACAGTACACACAGAGAATTTAGCAGACACATTTGAACTGCAATTCCTAGTTATTGGAAAATATACACTACTCTGGGATTTACTTAGAACCAAACCACCTATGAGCAAGAGAAAAGCCAGGCATAAATTTCCAGATTACACGTTGCTCCCTATGGACATCAACAACCCACTGGAGTAAGAGCCATTTAAGACAGAAAAATAGAATTCCAAAACAGAGAAAGAAGGAGGGAGGAAACTGAGGAGGAAAAGGGAATACTTCTAATCTGAATTGAAACTTTCTGTAAAAATACCTTGTTAACAGCTATTCAGGATAAAAGAGAAAAAGCAAGAAACAGAAGTGATAAAATGAACAGAGCTGGCAAAATGTAGATAGTAAGAATAGTAGCAAAGCCCAGGACTCTGGAGACTCTGATCAGTAAGCCATAATAGGACCTGCTCAAGCATCACCTTTAAGAGCTTCAACCAGGACTCCTAACTGATGAAAATAAAGACAAGATTATAATGAATATCACTAAAAAAAGGAAACATGCTATGGACTGCTGGAGAGGAAGGGAGCTGTGGGTATCTGTGAAACTTTTTATGGAATTATGAGCTTTTTAGGCAAACCTGGAATTTTTAATGGGTTATTTAGGTGAAGAGCAAAAAGAGAGGAGAAATGAAGATGAACCCAATGGAAAATAAAGGAGAAATGAGATTAAACAGGAGAGCTGCCAGTAAGGAGGTTCCTGGTCAATACAGTCCTGCATGTGATCACTGTAACTTGTCTCATCTCCTCATTAAATTCTCTTTTTAAATTCTCTGTTGTGTATGTGACGGGACATGTTTTTAAATGTACTGGCAAATTTGAGGTAGGATAAACTGGTAACTGAGACAAGGAAGACCTGGCAGCTGAATACTGGGAGATCATGGGTCTTGAAGGCCATCTGCCAGGGAGACCCCAGGTCTGGGCTCACATAGTGGCCAGATCTATATAAAGTACATTCACGTAACTCTCCTACCAGCTCCAGGCTGTACCAGCCAACAAGCTGAACCAGAGGTGTCTGAAGTGGGTACCAGAGGTCAGCAGTCTTGTGGCCAAGAGAGACTCACACAGGTGTGTGCATGTTGGTGGCTGGGTATGAGATCTGCTAGCAGACTTTAAACCTACTGGAAAAGGAAAACATAAACCCATTAAAGGGATTCATATCTACATAAGCAATTTTGTGCCATGTGGGCAGCCACAAAGGTGTGACTCTCTTGCTTGTGTCCATGAGCCAAGTGTATTCATGGGCCTGGTGGGACTGTCCACTCAGGCTCTCATACCCTCCCATGGAAAGGAATGTTACTCCTAGAAACAATGAATGCTGATACATGAGAGTAAATGTATCAACTTTCATAACTGCATGCTAGATGACAAGTCAAAATTAAAATATAAATTTTACCTGGTTTATTTTTTTTAGAAAAACACTTCCAAGTATCACATTATTAGTAGTAGCTCACAAAATTTTTAGCAATATAATTTACTACATTGCCCAATAAGAATCTAGCTCAATTTTTACACATATTTGACGAAGCATAACTTTTAGAAGTCACGTTTTACTAAAACGACCTAGTGTTTTTGTTTTTCAACATGACATAAGCATACAAAATGCCTAGCTTGGATATGATCTTGGTAAAAATACATCTTACTCTATTATTTATTAGTTTGAAACCCATCACATTTTTAATGCATTAATATGTAAATATATACTACTCAGAAAGATACAAGAGTTTCATAAATATGCATTTTCTTTTTAAAAATGCAAAGATGACTTTACATCTTGTGTAATTAATGTTTTTTTTTTGTTAGAGTAAAACCCTCAAAGTCAGAAGTACCTCTTTATTTATTCTTTACAAATGAGACATGAAAATACTGTTTTTCTTTACTTTCTATCTGTAACTTTTCACTAAATATCTTCATTACACTTTTCCATTTCTGTCTAATATCAATCTTACAGACTTCCTATCATCTAGAAAGATTTAACTTCCTACCTAATTAATTAACAGCCTCTGTTCACAACATTTTTTCTTCTCTTCTGGTAGTAAAACGCTCAGGCTTCCACTCTTCCTGTGCCCAACCCAGGCTCTTGGGTCTATTCCTAATGCTAATTACTCATGAAATGACTGAACAGTTCAATGACCCTTGAATGTTTACTCCATTGTACACACCATTACAGAAAAATGCGTATAAAACTCTAACCTAATTTACTATAAATCATCTTATTTAATATTCTGTAACATTAAATTCATTAAATTAAAGTCACTGCTCCAACTGAAAAAAAACAGGAATGGGTTCATGACTAGATTGGGCATGGTAATACTTTCCTAGGTGGCAGGATTTTAGGTTTCATTTAGATTCAAAATGTTTCCCCTTAAGGGCTGTCCTTTGCCTTTTTTCTAAATGAATAAACATTTCATGAGCTGAGATGGGTAGTGACAGTACTTAGTAGATACAAGGTACATGGACTCTATATAACACAAATGCATGCAAAGCAGTTACAGTTTAGTTAAAGCCTCAAGGAAAAAGCAAAACATAGACATATTCTTCTATAATTCAAAAAAGTTTACTGAAATTTCTGTTCAATTTCATAGCATGTAATGCATAATTTTAGCTACTGTCTACACAACACAATGTGATCATAACAAAAGCAACAGGCTGATTTGAAAGTGTGTTGCATCCTTTAATTGCAGATTTTTAATAGTAGTGGAAAGTTAAAAGAATACTACGTGTTAGACAGCAGGTAGTGACTAGAGAATTTCCAAGCAGCAAACACAGTTATTTTTTTCTAGGTCTCTTTATTGTGACATACAAAGGCTATCACGAAACACTTGACTTTTTTCAGTCTAACCTTATGCAAAATCCAATAAACTTCTGTTTCCTACAGAGGTGTAGTTCTTGTGCTAAAAGCTTCCCTGTGACAGCATCATACACAGCAGCCTTGAATGAGCAGGACACATTAACTGATTGATTGACATTCAAGCATAAATCATTCACAAATGGAAAATGCCAAGTAACAGTAAATGCTACTTTCTCAACAGTAGTCAATAAAAAAAGCCAGGAGATAAGCATAGTACTGGTTCTCTGGTTCTTCACGTATTTGTGCTGTCTGGCCTGATCACCAAAAAACCGAAGGGATTCTAAAGTTTCTTTATGAGAAACAGGGATCAAAAAAACCATCAAGGGATCCATTCACAAGTTGTCTACCACAACTGCTTCTACTTCCTGCCCCAACTCCAACAAAACATTGGCAACTGTTCCCAGAAAAGTAATGATTCCTACAGGGCTATAACAAATATTCATTTGGCATTTAACAAGAAAATTTAGTAAGCTACTCTCAAACAGTGAGATAGGTTAACTCGGTCATCATCATTGTAATCAGAGGTCTGGGAACATGGTCTGGAAAAAATACATTTAAAAATTACTGACAAGGTTCTTGTCATCTACTTGGAAGTTCTGAGACGACAAGTAGCATTTGTCAGTCTGGAAACCTCACTCACTCCTGTTACTCATTTTGGCTTTTGTATGTGATAATGCAAGAGGACCATACAGGACCAGTCACATTCCCCTGATTACAAGAAACCAGCAGGACCTGCTGCACTTGGAATCCCAGTCAACACAATTTACAAAGCACTGCTCAATGCACAATGGAATTTAAAGAGTACGGTTTCCTGTGGTCCTCTCCTGTGGATTTAATAATGTTTAATAATGTGGCTAAATTCAATGACCACGGCCCTTCCCCGCACTTATAGCAATGTTTTGGGTTTCTCCTCTAAAACTGAACAATGCTTTTATGTAACTGTATGGAAGTATATTTTTGAGACCGCTATCTCCAGGGCATGTTCTATATTGTACCAGCCAAAAGATTAAAAAATTAGAAGAGAATTAGTGATACATTTGCACACACTTCGTGTCATGAAGTACAATTCCCATTACTCAACAGCTTTGTCAAGTTAAATAAATATCAATATAATTCTTTCTAAAATGTAGCAACACTGAGGAAAGGGGACTTGAGTGCATGTGTCTGTTGAAACAAAACAAATACAAGCTGAGAAGAGTGATAATAAAGAAGTGGACAAAAAATCCAAAACATTCTGCATTGTATTCACTACAAACTTTAACTAACTGGATTAAAGGACTCAAACAAAAACTGATAATTTTTTATTATTATTTAAAATTTATGGAATTTACTATATTTGTCTCTTTTATATTTAAAGACAAAATAAAAGTACTGGCCTCGAAACATATATCATCAATGCCAACATACCAATATAAGAAATAGAAGTGATTTTCTTGACAGTTACAATTAGTTCTGACTGAAGTTCAATTTTTAGAAGTCTGAATAAGAAATATGATACTATTCAATTTGGATCTCTTGTCAATAGCATTCTGTGCTTGTTGAGAACATGGCTACTGCATGGCAGATTTCAAATGTTACAAATTTCTTTTAACTCCAAGAAGTCAGATTCTTTTCCTGCTCTAAGCACCCTCGCTCCCAGATATTCAAATAAATTGTGTGACCACAAAATGAAACAAATATTTGTTAACTACATTGTATTGCATTACCAATTTATTTCAAACCTTTAATTTATTTGGGACTAGATAAAGAATAATGTTCATTATTCTTTAATACTATAGCCAGAGCTCTTGGTATCATCTTATTCTCTCTGATAATCCTTGTGTTTACTTATTTAAGCTGGCAGAGATAGATGAGTTGCTCCTCATAACAAAAGAAAACAATAAGGAGAGTAATGGAAAAAATCTTTTGTGTTCAGTAGCAGAAATTAACCAAGAGCAAGCATAGGCAGCTAATTGAAAGCAATTTTGTCTACTATTCGTGTTATCTCTTGCAGTCAGAAGGTCTCTCTTGCCAAAATTCAAACTACTTAATTTCAACACAGAAATACTTTTGTAGGTGTCACCAACCATTCATAGTGATAAATAAATAAATAAACATGCTGTTTAAAGCTAAGGATATGTTTGCTTTAATTCCTTGCATTTCATTTAAATAAATGTATGTTGTGTTTTACAATTAAAGAGCTAGCAGATCATGGAGTCAGGTATTTAATACTTTTGATAGCTGTACTTACTTAAAACAATATCTCCTTAACTGAAAAAAATGAGATAAAACATAAAAAACCCATTACAAGATAACACTTACAGGGCAAAACACTAACATTATTTTGTATAATTAATATGTACTTCTTTAAAAAGAACAAACAGCAAACAGCAAGAAACTTAATGTGCTGTCTTAACTTTTAAAAGGAATATAACTACCTCCTAAAAAAATACAAAGGTATTTCAATCCATAAACATTTTTCTACTTGGTCTAAATATAAGTATGAAAAGGTACCAAATAAAAAAAAAAAATCAACAACAGTTCTGCAGTTCTTGTTCATCAACAGAACCACCCAGCCAGAAGTGAATTTAGAAATTCTCCACACTACTAAGGTTTCAGGTGCAATTAGAAACAGTAGATAAGAAAAACAGAGGGATGCACAAAGCAAATCAATCCTCTGCGTACTTGAACAGACAAGCAATTCTTTTTTGCAGACACTTTCTCTCCCGAGATCACATAAGATTTTGAAGAAAATTTCATGTGGTACAGGATTAAAAAATATTTAACTCAGTTCAGCAAAACCGCCTTTTGTTTTTAGGATTTTACATTGAATCTCGGCCATTTAGAAGGAATTACACTCTGTCTGAAGTGAACAGGACTTTAATGCTTGCAATAATGATAAATATGGCCATTCCAGGTAATTATCTGCTCCTGGTCATATACAAACATGTAACAGTAGGGGCATGCTCATTTATTCAAAACCACTGTTCCTATACAAACCCCTTTCTTTCTGAATACCTAAAAATACAAGATGAGATTTTAGAGACCATACAGGACAGCAAGGCGCCAGAAACACTGCAGAATAATTTATCTTGTTTTATATGTAGTATAGCACAGTGCTTGGTGAATATAAATGGAGAAAAACCCACCACGCTGGGTGCTCCTTAGTCTATTACTGTGCAGGAAAATCAATGAAGAAACATTCTTGGCTTTGTAACATTACATATTTGAGTTGTTTTGATCCATTTGTCCAATGTGCCTTCCATTTCTGACCAATACTTCTCTAATTCTAAGTGAAGCTACATGTCTCTACTACTCGCAGATGACAGGATCAAATTAAATTTAAGAGGTACTAGTAATCTATCTATATATCCTGTTTCCTGCAGCCATTTGGATGCAGACTCCGTGACTGAAGAGTTCACAGTGCTAAGTACAGTCACTGCAGATAGATCACTCAGCAAATACTTTTAAAATTCATGTAATCTCAGTTTGAATGGAACTTAAGACAAGTAATAATTAAGAATTTAACTGAAATTATTTTCAAAGGCAGAGGCAATAAAATGGCAGAAAATAAGCTTTCAACATATGATTTTAAGGATGTGTATGAATTCATCAGACTGCGGAGTTTTCCTCAAATTTGGCAAGGAAAAAATCATTTTCGAAAGTAAAAAATACATCTGCCTATGTGTTTCTTGAAATATCCATTTAAAAGACTCTGCAAGCAAAAGTAAAACCTGGCATAGGAACAGAGATGCCTATGGGCTATACACACCCAGTAAGGAAAATAAAAGCTAAGAACATGAAACTAAGCAACCACTTCAAAGCCTTACAAAGTCAACAGCTACTTTTTTCAGAAAAAAAAGGCAGAAAGATTGAAAAGAATTTCACAAAATAATGAGAAAACTTTCTCAACTCTTAAAAAGGCTAACAAGTTGGGTTTGGGTTTTTTCCCAGAAAGAATGATGCAGGAATAGTACACTGGATTACATATTGATTATTCAGATAAAGTGAGAAAAACCAACATAGTGACAAAAAACATAAAAGCAAAAACCCTGTGTGTCATGCTAGGAAGTACCTCAGAACCTTTGATAACTGAAGGAGTATAAAACCTTTAGAAAGTTTTAATAGAATTATGTTTTTCTTCTTATGACATTTATGGAATCTTTTTATTTCTATTTAGGAGAAAAAAAACCTCATAAAAGTGATGTGTATTTATCTTTAAAACACAATATTGAAGGTTATAAACTGAAGTAAATGTAATAAATATATCTACTTTTTTACTCACATGACACTATACCTTATTGTCTACATACATGTACTAAATCCAAAGGATCATATAAGTCCCCCTAAGCAATCAGTAGTATCATTTTTAAAAAGTAATTCACTCATTTCACGTGTCTTGATAAACTACAAGTACCTACTAACTGCAAAATCACTGACAATAAGAAATTTATATAACCCACAGGGATTATTTCTTTTAAATCCCTTTAAACATCTTTCAGGCAAACATAAAAGCCTTCTGTAATATCTCAATATAAGCACAAAATGTATCCAAAGAAAAATCAATTTTTGCAGTTAAGCCAAAAACACTACCACTGTAGTGTTTTTATTTCTGTTCACTGTAAAAAGTCTAATGCATCTTTGGTAAGTAAAATGAGTTGCCAAGAAATATCTCAAACATCATCCCTTACATCTGCTTTCTAAAAATGTGGTTATATTTATTACCTGACCAGTTTACAAAATTGTATCAGCTAATGCAGAATGCTAGTGCAATTAAAAGTTATTTTCTTTGAATATTTAGATTTTTGATAAATACAGTGAAGACTTAGCATAAACGAAGACTCATGATTCAGGAAGAATACAATAAGATTAACAAATTGTGATTTATGTCATCTTATTTCAAATTGCTGAGTTTTAAACAACTAACCACCACAGAGCAATTTATTTGACCTTTCTTGAGAAGAATAATTCTCCAAGCACACTTTTTTTTTTTCTAATGATTGACTGTGGAAGAAGTTCTAGGAATCAACTTTTAGATGACAGAGCTAGGAAAAAGAATTCTACCTATACTATCCAGCATTTGTTCCAGATATATATATTTCAGTAACTCACCCTCTACTGTTAGAGTACCCATTTTGGATTCCAAGAAATCAAACAGTGTGCTTGGTGCAGATGGCCTGGCATTTCCTAGCTCTTCTTCATCTTCCGGTCTTATTCGGCCTCGGCCCTTCCCCTTACCTGTAAGCATTAAAGGCTTTTTGTGAATGGGTAATAAAAAATAAAAAAGTGTACACATGCTTTCATTTGATTTACATAATGTTTGTCTTTTCTGTCTTTAAAAAATTCTGTCACAGAAAGGCAGTAATAGGACAAGGGAGAACAACTTTAAATTAAAAACTGGAGAGATTTAGATTAGATGTGAGGAAGAAATTCTTTACTATGAGGGTGATGAGGCACCAAAACAGGTTGCCCATAGAAGCTGTGGATGCTTCATCCTTGGAAGTGTTCAAGGCCAGGTAGGATGGGGCCCTGAGCAACCTGGTCTAGTGGGTGGCCTCCCTGTCTGGGAGGTGGGTGTGAGGGAGGTGGAACAAGACGATCTTTAAGGTCCTTTCCAACCTATGTTCTTCTGTGATTCTAGGATACACATTTCCCATTTAAGGCTAATTAAATATCTGACTTCCAATTCAAAAATTTTGACAAGAATATAATACACAGAAGCCTTTCTTAGGGATTTGCTTTCAGGTTTGCAATGCACTCTAACTTGCAGGAAAAAAAACATGCAAATACGCTCTTCTATAACTACATTAGTAATCCACCATACACAAATTCTTTCGCTTGTAAACAGTTTTTAAGCATCTCCTTGCAAGCTTTACCTCTAGGTGGTGGTCCCTGAATGGGTTTCTGTTTACTGTTGCTCAGAAGAAAATTTAATGCTGCCTCTAGGCTGTTACTGTTATCCATAAGTGCCTGTCTTGCTGCTTCTTTGCTAAAACCCATCTCTGTTATGTGTTTTAGAGCCTTTTCATCAACCTGAAATAAAAGGTACACACAAAAGTAATAAATATAACACTCCGTAAACCCACCAGATTTTACATTAATTTTTCTTTAATTTTAATTGAAACAATATTTATTGTTTAATTGAGTATAAATATTTCTCATATAAAATCTTTGCATACAATCTCAAAAGAAGCAGCTAATCAAGGGATTTTTTTTATTAGTAGCATGGTTTTTAATTAATTAGTTTTCAGTTCTACTATTACAGGCTTTCATGCACAAACTCTCCAAGTCTATATGAAAAATAAAAGAACTATCTCAAAACTAGCCATCTGTTCCAGTTTGAACCATTTCACAACTTTTGCACACAATGCAACACTCAGTTACTTCTTAAAATATGAAGAAAATATAATTGGCTAGAGGTTTTACAGAAGAAAGCAAAGAAATGCAAACAATTCACTTCTGCAGAAATGCAGGCTCTGTTATTCCAAACTGTATAGAGTGTGATGACAAAAAGTCAAAACAGGTATCACAAAGCATTAAGTACAAAAAATAACACTGCACTTGCACCAAAATCATACCAGTCACCCATCTACTTCAACAGCATCAATCAAAAACATTTTTAACTGGAACCCCATGAATATAATATTCAGTATACAGGTTCAAAAATAGCCATATGAAGACCCTACAAAAAACCCACAAAACCCCAAGCCTAATGGAATCTAACCTCGGAGATACATATTTAAATTTTACTGAATAAATGTTTAGCCCAGAATCACAGTGAAACTCATAACTATCTCAGTAAGGTACAACAGCACCATAAGTATTCTAAGCAGACCTCAAAATTAATTGAAAGGAAAGTCATCATTCCTCAAGGTACTTTGATTTTATTCTTGTTATATTTGGGGTTTGTTTTTAATATTACACATTTAAGACTCCATTAAAGTTTTCCATCTTACCAGTTCTCGGTAGACACCTTCATTCTTCCCCTCTGGTTTTGCTATCTTCTCTTTCTGGAACAGTTCTCTGTTTCGATTCCCTCCAGCACTTACACTGAGATTGCTTCTGCTACTACCACCACCTCCTCCAAATGTCTTGGTCTTTAGATAAGCACAAAATAACATTTCAGCAAACAGAAATAATGAAAATAAGCCTCAATATTTAGCTAGCAGAAGAAGTGCAGTACTTTTGTTGCAGTGCTTTTTTGGGTGTTTTTTGATTACGCTCTGGGTCAACAAATAAAGCACTGATATACACACACACACAGAAAAAGATTAATTTATTAGTCAGGAATTTTTTCCCCAGTGCCCAAATGAGGCTGTAAAAAGGGTATATAATTCTAGCTGTTACAACTTACTAAGTAATTTAAGAAATAAACTAAAAAGGAGATCAAAGGAGAACATAAAAACCTGACACATTAGAACTAAATTTCCTAGCTATTTTTTCAGACTGCGTTAAGGGAATCATGGTGGCTTTGAGAATTAAAAAGAGCAGATGAAAATTGATAACCTGCATTTATTACTTAAATCTTATCAGCAAAATTGTAAACCCCTCATTTTTTAGTAGTGGTAGCAAAATCGTATCTACAATAAAACATTATGATACATTTATTAGCTTTATTAAAATAAGAACGTAGCCATCAATTCAAAAGGACTCTAAGTCTGATTCATATTTTTAAAGATACAGGAGTAGAATTATAAGCAGGCAAATATCAGAAAGCATTTTTCATTTAAGAGAGAAATACTTAACAAGAAAAGATCAATCACAGTAAGTAAAATTCTGCAACACATGCATTCTAACCTCTTTGCTCTTTGCTACTTCTGCAATAGCAGCTGTTCTCTGCTTTTCAAATTCATCATTGTCCGCAACGGTTTTCACAGTATTTGTCATTTGCAGAGTCTTTCTGCGATCAAGGTCTCTGCTATCCACTTGCACATAAGATGCACATTTCTGAAAATGCAAAAAAAATTTTTAATTAATTATTAATTAATTTTTAATTCTTCTGCCTTCTCTCATTTGAAAAAGACTCACCCAAGTTTTATTCCATAAAAGTAGCAGAACCTCAGATAAAGAATACGATCATGTAGCTAAGACATCATGACTACATCACGATGATTCTTAGAAATTTGCTGAGCCTTACCAAATTCCTTGGCATTTGAGAAGGAATTGCATTACTGCCTACGTGATCTCACCAGCAAATCAAAGGCTCCACACACTAAATAAGGTTAAGTTTGAAATTGCGAGGAAAAATGTTACTGGAAACTGGCAAAAAAAGGAGACTGGATTAACATAGTTTTGGGATTTTTTTAACAGGCACAATTTTTATATCCAAGTAATCAAGATTTAAGGTGTTTTGACTGCCTTTACCTAACTGGAACAAGGTACCTAAATATCATAATATAGGTACTCTTATGAAGTGACAAAGAGAAATACACTATACCTGCCCAAAAGGTACAAAAGGAGGAGGGCCACCTTCTGTACCAATGTTACTCCTATTGTGTTTTGCCAAACTCTGTAAAAGAAAAATGATAATTAATAAATTGCAAACAGAAACCAGATTATATGATAAATGTCTCTATTTCAGAAAGTATATGAAACTTGCAAGATGGATATTTTAAGCAGAAAGGAAATTAATATTTTTAAATCTTTTATTAAAAGATCTTTTATTATTAAATCTTTAAATTATATTTTAAATCCCCTAAGTTAAGAAGAGGATTGGAGGAGTGACAGACAAAAAAAAGAAACTATGGAATTTTGCATAATCACTAAGGCAATACATAGAGCAAATGTACAGAACTCAGTTATATAACAAAATCTACACTAATAGAACAAAGCAGCACACAAATAAGCAGCAGATGTTTCTTCATACAATGTCCAACGAATGTGCGGCACTAGAGATTTCTAAAGGCACACAGCATCTTTAAAAATGGATTGGACCAATTCAGCCTAGACAAGTGAAGGTTCAGGGGCACCTTATCAACCTGCACAATGGAGATAGGCTCTTTCAGTGGTGCACAGTAAGATGGACAGAACTGAAATACCAGAGATTCCCTCCAACACAAAACACTTTTTTGACTGTGAGAGTGACTGAGAAAGGGAGGCTAGGAAGTCACCATCCTTAGAGATACTCTAAAGCTGCCAGGACACTGTCCTGGACAATTGGCTCTAGGTGGCCTTGATTGAGCCAGATGATCTCCATCCTCAACCATTCTGTGAAATTCATGATCCCACACATAAACACAGAAAAGGATTAATCAGAATTGTATCCCCTAATGTACTACAGAAATTCTGTATGCCAAGGCTGTATAAGCACTCAGACTGTGATCTCTCCCTAAAAACAATCTCACTTTTGCCACTGCTGGAAACAAAATGCTGTGCTAGTAAGAAAAAAAAAAAGAACAGCTCCTTAATGCTGTTAAAATGCACCAAAACTGCATTTCCTATAATGTATCTCTTTTCTCATCTTCATTTCTCACTGTCCTTTTCGCCCAATGGACATTCATGCATGACTACATATATTCTCTGTTGTCAGAGACAGCGTTAATTACTTAAGGCTATATATGACATTTACCTATATATTTATTACCCTGATGTAGGATTGATTTAAATCCATCATGTGAAAAATGGAGTATAAACACAAATAAGCTTTAAGCCACTATCAGAGAATTTCTTAAACTAATAATAGATTAATTTAGCTAATACATACTCAAACTAAAACTTTTGGTCCACTGCTTTCATGTTAACTACTTTCATTCAGGAGCCAAAGATTGTTTTCTAAATCATTTATGGTTATTAATTCCTTTTAAGGTTGAAAAAAAAGAATAATCCTTTTCTTCATGCCTTTGAGCACAAAACACTGATAAAGTATTCAATAAATAATTTTAAAAAAACACTTAGAAGTGCAGAAATCATAAAATTTTTCTGCTTTAATTTCAATCAGTTCACCTAAAATGCTGCCTTAGAAATATAAGCTAACCAAGGGCTGATCACTGCAGCATGCTCACACCTCCCTGTACCTATTAACTGAAGCAGCACAGTACAACAGTGATTTCACGGCCAAGCCACTTCACTTCCCTGAAGCAAGCACTCGAGGTGCAATAAGCCCTTATTCTGGTACTTCTACTTGTTTGCTTGTTTGTTTGTACCTAGAGAAACGCAGGTAATTTTGGAATGAACTCCCACACTGAATCAAATTATAATAAAAAAAATAATTATACACTAGACAAGAACCCAAGCATCAGATTAACTCCTCCTGTCCTATAATCAGGAAGAGCATGCTGAATTTATACTTTTTTCTTTCTTTCTTTCCCAAATCAGAATCAAGAAATGACATAGAAGAAAAAGATTGTTCCAATCTACTGCTCAAATGTGCAATTGGGCAAATGGCAAAAAAGCCCTTAAAAACTGACTGCCTACTTACCAACATTTACCTACATGAATTTTGAATCATAACAATTTATTGCATAAAACTGTTCTCCATAATGAAAGAATTCTAATGACCTAATGGTAAAGAAGAGCCCTGATACCTTCTTCTCAAGGACCACACTCTGCTGAGAAGTGAGAGCAGCTGCTTTAGAAACCAAGCTTCACATTGCACCGAATAAAAAGCAGATTGGCAACACACACACAAAATTTTTAACTTACAATTAAATTTCCTCATAACTCAGCAGTAACTATCATTTACAAAAAACTTTGTTATAAATGTATTTAGTGTACCTCTTTTACCCTTTTTGCTCTATTTGCATCATGACGCTAAAAACACACTTCCTAGAGAATCTCTTAAGAAACTAAGGTTTACAATCTCAGATTGCTAGATATTGCATATTATTGTACCCTCACCTTTCCTTATACATGTATTTTGAAGTATACATAAAAATACCCCCTTTTCCCACGAGGTAATCTCAATATTTAGCTTCACCTCCACCAAAATAGAAAAATCTTTAAGTATACTAGAAAACTTTACTTTTAGATTATCTGTAATTCTAAGTGTTAAAAATTTAAATGCCTACCAAACAGTCTCATCAATCACCTCAGCAGATTTGCTTCAGACTTCACTCACACATTGTCTGGTGTTTTGTTTAATAGCAATTCAAAATACTCTTCCCTCATAAAAAGGGTACCAGCAATATCTTACAGATACTGATGCTTCACGTTTGGAACATCAGTCACCATCAGAACATGAGGAACACCACAAAGAAATAATTATTTGGAACTCTATTTTCTCCTAAAGATGTCCATGACCTTATATGTCCAAATAGTCTAGAAAAAAAAATCTCACCGGAACAGTCTCATTTACTCCTTCCTTATTTATTTACTGTCACTTAAATAGGGACACTTAAAAAGACCTGAAATTTCCAGGCAAGAATTTACTTTATGATAAAATTGAATGCCACAAGGAAGAGCACATTTATTCCTCATGCAGTGTGATAATACTGCATTTATTCCACATATGCTGCATTGTAGTATGAGTCTTTTATTACTAAAACTTGATTCCTCCTGAAAGCGATTTCAAACACTGTTCTGAATGGAACAAAACAGTAATATAACTGAGCAAGCGGAAGCTGACAAGTAGGTGCAAGAGCAATACTTTAAGACAGGATAAACAACTTCTATTCTAAAGTTTCATAATGTTATTTGGCTTAACACTAACTTTATATTACGTATAAAACCCCCTTATTTCATCATCTACACAGGAAGCCAAATTAACACATCTCACACTTTCTAGTGGGGAGAAAGTATAAAACTGCCTTCAAAAATAAAAAAAAACTAGCTTCAAAACAAGTAATTTGAAATAGTTACACAAATAAAAGTTGTATGACTTTCTATGCAAACACAATTCAGCATTTTATTTAAGATTTTGTGGCAAGATCAGACAAGGAGTGGCAATGTCCTTATCACTTCTCAGATATTTTAGCAATTATGCTTATTTGTCAACTGTATTCTTCTACGGGCCTTTCTGAACAGGATAGAAGCATCAAGTTCACAGGGAAACTGTTAACCACGTAGCATCTGGCTTCTACAGATTTGTTTGAGCCCTATCTGTCTAGCTGTCAGTCTAGATATAAAACTGGAACTACAATTTCCAGTGGTCATGGGTCACCTGTCTAAATCGATTCCTTGTCACTC
Organism: Rhabdornis inornatus; assembly: GCA_013397075.1. Taxonomy (NCBI): domain Eukaryota; kingdom Metazoa; phylum Chordata; class Aves; order Passeriformes; family Rhabdornithidae; genus Rhabdornis; species Rhabdornis inornatus. The sequence continues at coordinate 775,929 of VWZS01011053.1, forward strand.
ACAGCTTTTCTGACATGGCCACATTCATGTGCTGTGAGCTGGTCAGCAAGAAAAAGCAAACAATACTCTGGCAAACTCCAAAAGTTTGAGAACCAGAGCGCTGAGAGGATAGCAGCTTGCAATAGTTAACTTCCTGTATCTTGCCAGAGCAAATCAGTGATGGCTGCCACTCTGTTAAACATACTGCATACAGCTAAGAGAACTGGCTAGCAAGTGCTGAAAGTTGTGGTCAGAAGCATGCCTTCGGTTATTAAATGCTTTGCTTTTTTTTCCATGTAAATAGAATCTGTTCCAAGTTATTTCTGGATACTGATTTCAAAAACTAATTATTAAGTATAAAGCAAAACTTACCTGTTGAAGTCCAGGTAAAAGAAATATGAAAACGGACTGTCTAAAATATCAGCAAGAAAGCAAACCAGTTCTATTCTTGTCTTGTGAACTGCATGGCATTCTTAAGAACTTGTTAGCTGTATGTTCTCTCTTCTGCTCTATTTACCTTAAAAGTCAGTGTTTTTTAACTGAAGAGAGAACTCCAAGATTTAATACTAAGTAAGAATAAAAATCATAAAATGGGATGTTTCTGCTGTTGGCCTCAGAACCTTTTTTATTTTGCAAGCTTCATTTAAAACCAGGAATGCTTTTCTATTAAAAAAAACCCAAAACTTTATTTTCAGCTATAAAAGCTGAAGGATACCAAACAGAATCTACTGGAATGCATAATTCTAAAATTCAAATTAATTTTGGCCCGGTTTGCCAAGACCTGGCACCAAAGAAGGCTAGTTCTGGAACCAAAGGAGGATAGTTCTAACAAAAATTACTGAGCCCAACTTAGCAGGAGCAACACTAAAATGAGTACTTCATACAGAACTAATCATCATGCCCATTAATAGCTACTCTGTTTCAGAGATGTGGATGCAAAAATACAGAGATGTGCATGGTTGTAGTAGCGACAGTTAATCTGGAAAGTATCTGGGACTAACGGTAGTAGGGTCACAACTCCTCCCCTAGGAACTTCCACCTGTTTGTGAGAAAATGTATGAAAAAAAAATATTCCTACAGCCACTTTTGTTCTACTGGGACAGAAACCAAAGGAAAGGAGCATATTTATGCCTTGTTGGAAGAATTTTAAATCTCCAATTTGACTTTGTAACCACAATTTATCTAAAGTACTGATGACATGTGGAATACAGGGCTCATACCAAACATTACCAACTTAAATGCTTTCTGTACATTTATTCTATTATTTTTGCCTCAAAAAGACACAGTCTGCAGACAGTAACTGTAAAAGGCAGAACTCCATAGTATTTTTGAACCAAACACACTGTTTAAGAAAGCAACAACCCATGACTATTTACCAAAATAAATGTAGTATGTTTGATTAATGCTTTCAATCCCTGCAGAAAGGAATCAGCTCCCATGCAAAGATCACTTGCAATTTTTTAATTTGCAACATTATACATAAGACCTACTTGCATACATTTGGCTGTAACCCTAAAACTAAAACTATTTGGACAGTCAACCTCTAAAAGCTTATTATATGAAAGTTCACAGTAAACAGAATAAGCCTGACATTTTTAAATGCAATATGAAACTTGTAAGACAAGCATTTCAAGTGGTGTTACCTCACCCTTTGTAATTCCCACTTTTCTATAAGATGCTCCACTTCACCTCCAAGAACTGCTGTGTTACTGTCATCCAACAGCAAGAATCCATTTCTCACTTCAACAATTCCTGAAAGCTTAATTTTTGTTCCAGGTGGAGTGTTCAGGCTAGAGGTAGAAACAAAGTCAAAAAATTCAAGTCCATTTATTAATATTCTGCCACAAAGAAACATATAAAAAACTATTCTTATTATAATTCCAACATTTTCATATGCCATAATAAAAAAAAAACCACAATATTTTTCAATAATTTTATTGGAACACTTCCCATACATTATACAAAAATGCCATACTGCAAACTAGATTCTAACAGAGATGAGTATTAGCAAATTGTCTGTTTGGTTAGTATCCAATTTCATAACACCAAACTAAGGATAGGATTTGTTTTGACTATCAGATTATATTCTTAGACAACTGACTTTGAGGCAGGTTCCTTGTATTTACAGTTAAGGGTAGATTTTCAAGTAGTTAATAATCTCATTGTTTTTATACATTTAACTTACTAGACACATAGAGTGGTTAGAAAGGAACCTTTCTACATATTGCTAAGACCTAGGACTGTATTAGAATAAATATAAAAAAACATGCATCTCATAGTGCTTCTTCTCTCATTATTCTAAAATTTAAAGACATATGAATACTTTCTGTCATCAGCTCCCACATGGAGCCACCTTATCTTCTTCTCATGTGAATCTACCCTAGGAAAGGCAACAGGAGAAGCACAAAAGAATCACATACTTCCAACATGTAATTGAAAGATATGACAAGCAGTGCAATCTGGAAACTGGTTCTTCTTGTGAGAAACAGGACATAGCCAGTTCAAACCTTTCAACTGAGAAACAATAATCTCTTTAAAATACGCTAGAGCTACTGTTGCAATCACAGGCCCATGCCACATGGTGAGGAACATTCATAGCGGAGTCAGACAATTACAGTACCAGTGGCATTTAACCTTAGCAATGTTAATGGATTTCTGGATTGTTCTGATGAAGGCAAAGAAAATGAGGTAAAAAATAGACATGAAAGAAATATAGAAAAAAAAATAAAATTAGACAAGAGGAAAGGGGTAAATGGAAACCATAGTAATGAAAAACCTATAATTTAAAAGAAAATTGTGATATTTATTTAGAGTAACACTATGTACTGAAACAGCATATTATTGCAGTTTATAGTCCAACATCAAACTTGAAACAATTACATATAACATGAATTAAATCTTCAAATGTTATGTGAAAAGAAGAGCTCACAACATTACTAGAGTGGTGAGTTCTCTAATATTTTTGAGATTTTATTAAAAAGCTTTCAAATTATGTCTTGTACTGGGTGTTCATCTTTAAACATTGTGTGATCTAGAATCTACTTACACAGGAGTCTGTTTGCCTTCCTTTATTGCTCTCTTTATATTCGCATTGGAATATGATATTCCAAGTTCTGCTGGCTCAAGCTAAAATTAAAATATCATTAAATGTTCTGGCAGCATCACTCTAAACTGCAAGCTGGCTCCTGCTCAGAAGGAACAGTTTAACAGTAAAAGGTATCATTCAAAAATTAAGTATATATCTATATCTAACTGTTGCAGCTAATAGAGAAAGACAAAATAAAAAGGGGGTTTTCTTTAAACCAAAGTTATCTGAACTAGAAGAGTGCAGAACACACCATGACTCTGCAGACCAAACGACACAGATTGTTTTTGGCACCTCCATAAGCAAACACACAAAACATCCCCATGTTCAGCAGTAATCAGCTCTCTTACCCTTCACTTTTAATTGAAGAAATATCCAAGTTAAAGGCCTGTCCATGGTTAAGTAGCATTAGCTGCACTGGCTTAGGAGCGTCAAGCCTGTGGCATTCCTGCTACAAAGGTAAGGCAAAAGATCTGCTACTACTAAAAATTGGGGAAGTTTACACACACCCCCAAACATTCTGTGTGTTGTGAAACTACAACTCAGAAGATAGCTGCAAAAATCCACTTTCTTCCATTATGTGGCTCAGCATAAACAGAACTGTAAATTACATTCATATATACCTCTGCATGTCAAATTTAAATTTCTCCTTTATATACAAATCCAAGAAAGAAGCCTCTTTTGTCAAGCAATTTTCTTCAAAAATTACTAAGGACACTTCCACTATTTCAAGGACATTTACGTATCAAAGGAAAACATGGAAAAAAGTTTTTCACCTTATTTTTGACATGCTACTGTATTCTATAGCTGTGCAGCTTGTGTGTCCATCAGTCATGTGTAAACGTAACATTCTGGGAGCAGCCTGAGATTCTTCATTATCCTTTGGTGCAGCAACATTGCGAATTTTCTGTATTTGCAGGACACATGGCCCTTCCAGCTAGATAAGTCAAATAGAAAAGACAAAAGTGTTAGCACGGTTAAGCAAACACACTGCAATATCTAGACACACCAACAGATGCCCCCAGGCAAAGAAAAGTCCAATTTGATCAGGCAGTCAAGTTGAAAATTTCTATCACTCATGTACTCTGTGTTCTAAAGCATGATAAAGACGGCTTTTTCAGAGAAACAATTGTGATACTTCACAGATCTCTGAGATATCAATTATAAAATAAAAGTGAATGAAAACAGTTGAGGAGGCAAACAAAAACACAGATACTGTCACTTTGAACACAGTATGGAGTCCAGATAAGATTTCACTACAGGTTGTCACTTATGGTCTTCTAAAGAACAAAAAAAACAGCTTACAAGAGTATCTGTCTCAATCAAGAGGAAATTTCAAGTACAACTGCTTTGTACCAACCAACTAGAAACATAGCTTCTTTGAACAACGGTCCAATCAAAACATAACAAACTGAAGGGACATCACTTGTCTATTGATTATGTAAAAATGGATACACACACCACAATCTACGCTACAAAAAATACAAAAATAACTAAAAACCAGCCAAACAAAAAACAAACAAAAAAGCCACAACCCCCCTAAAAAACCCCACCACAAATAAAAACACCAAAATAAAGCAAAATAAACCCACCTGAAAAACCCAAACCAACCACCTAAACAACTTATAACATTTCAGCTATAGCTAAATCATTTTAATTCCTCTGAAAAAAAAAATTGTCTGTGGCTGTTCAACTAATCTCTAGCTCGTAAATGACAACGAAAAGTGCACAGTTCACCAGCTTCTAACCTTGCAGAAACAGAATAGGTAGGCAGAAGAACACAAAATGAGAGCAGATAATCAGCAGATAAGTACATACAAAAAGAAGAGAAATTAATACATAAGACAACAGGAGCACAGTAGCTTTACTATGACGGCAGTAGAAGATCTGATGTAGCAATCACTCTCACTGAAAGAGGCTTTTATAAATGCAGATCAGTTTTAACTGGAACAACAAACCTGTTGTTTCAGTTAAAAAAAAAATAAAAAAGGCTGTAGGAAATAAAAATCCACTATCAAAAAAACAATTAAATACAAATTGCGAAACATATGAGTAACCTTTAACAGGAATTAAATTGCTGGCACCTCATGTTTTGAACTGCTTACAATCAATTTGCCAGTACTCAGAAAGGAACTCTGAGATTGCAACTAAAATCCTTTCTGAATGCTTTTTCTGCAATTAATGTTTCCATTGTAGCAATACAAGTTCTCAAAAAAAAAACAGTATCACCTTAAATGTAGCAGCTATTAAATTATACTGTAACTTTATAGTCTTCTTTGCACTTTCATTCTTTCAAAAAATATTTAACGTTTATCTTTTTGGTATATAGTAATCTAGATGGAAATAGGAGGAATCAGTTTTTCCAAATCCTATGCAAATGTGGCCATCTTGTGGTTAATGCTGGTAATTTTGATTTTTTAAAAACACATACAAAATACAGATATTAAATGAGTGAAACAGCTCTGTGTATTATTGACTGAAGTTGATAATCATCTATAATGGTCAAATACCCATGTTACATACTAGGACTCTCCCAGCTTTTATGCAACTATTTGCCTACTATAATAGGAAAATAGCTGCACAAAAAATTATTTTTTAAATAATTAAAATTATTTTCTATGGAAGATGGAAATAAGTCATAGGTTCTCAAGATACAGACAAATAATATTGATATTAGTCTTGGCTGAGAGGAACAATAGTAGCACATAACTGCTATTTTTCACTGAAACATTTCTGAACAACAAACTACTTTCTATGGAGAGATTATGCTGAGAAGTTGCTCCTCTCCCATAAAGCAAATATTCTTTTTTTGTAAACACATAGCTCTATAACATAATGTATTTGCAGACATTGAAAGCTAAACAGCAGCGCTGATTAAGGAGTCAGATTTGCTTTATGTCACCCAAAAAAATGAAATTACAGTTAAGAAACCAAGGATTCAGCATACTATCAAATAGCTTGAGCTAAAAATTATAAATAAGAGTCCTTCTCAAGCAGATTTTTTTCTATGTAATTCTTTCCAAAACCAGAACGATTATCATCCTCCAGGAAATGGTTTGCAAGTATCAGTTTGGGTTTTTTTAGAACAGTTTTCTAAAGATCTATAAATATAGATTAAGTTAATAAAAAATCTTCTCATAAAGTTAGTAAACTAAGTAATATGCTGCATGCATAGACTGCTGCCTAGCTGAAATCTATGATCCTGCAATGGACCCTCAAGTGTGCTTTGCAAAAATGGCAGTAATGTTTGTGCTTTTTTTTCTTGTAGAAGCCTGTGCTTGCAGCAGTGACCACTCCATTTAGACAACAGAATAAACAAATGCAAACAGCTCTTAACAGACTCTTTCATCAATCAATCTCGCTTTCTTAAAACAAACCCACCTTAACTTATCACTATCTGAATTTCAACAGTAAAGAAATATGTCTCCTCAGAACTTTCACATCAGTAATAGACTGTCAATATTTGAAGTAAGGGATAAAGAATTGAAGTGAGAACCACTGCTAGGTTTAAAATAAAATTCCTTCACTTATCCACTCTCTGAATCACATGTAAGGAACAAAACAGGAAGGGTATACAGAAGGGTAGAAACTTCATTTTTACTTAAACACACAACATGCATTACAATCTAGCACACCCAAGTTTCAAGTATAATACTCTTCTCTTGCACATAAGTGTTACACCATCTAATATGTGTTATTCACATCACCTGCAGGATACACAGCCACAGGAAAATTGTATGATGTGCATAGCTACAGCCATGGATGTCAGTAAGCAAGTAACACAGCATTAACATGTATCATTGTGTATTAGAATCAAACCTACTTCAATTTATTTTTGACCTGCTTTGCTGCCCTATCAGGATGAGGGGCAAAAAATGAAATTCTGATACAATGTCATGACCAAACAAGTTAGACTTTTCAGCAACAAATGAAGTTGCCAGGATTGTTCAGATTTTTATTTAAGCATTTCAAAGTTATGAAATAAAAAAACAAAACCTCCTTTTTTATGGAGCTTATGTTCATACATTTAGACTATAATATATTCAGACATTGGGGGATTTTGTATGTAAAGTAATGAAAAAAACAGACTAACGTGCCATAGAAGGCTGTCATCACACAGAAATCACAAAATACAGAATAGTAAAGTAAAAATATTGTCTACCTTTTCCACCTTTCCACCATTGATGTCACTGGGGAGGAATTTCTTGCCAATCGTTCTTAAATCTGTCTGAAATGGTTACAGAAGACAAGAAAATATTAACTTAAAACATGCACTTGGAAAAAAAAAAAACCAACAAAAAACATAAAATAGGAAAAACAACAGCATTTTTCCATAATGATAACTATTTAATGCAGAAATCCACTCCTGTGTGTGATAAAACACTCAACAACTCCAGAGTTTACAAAATAAATCCTTCTGCTTTTTAAAGTATATTCTTGTTTTAAGTACATTTTCAATGTTGATTAAAATGTTTTTAAATAGACAAAACCAAATGACTATGTAATGTTTAATGGTTAAACATAACTGTAAGGTTTAACAGAGGTAAAACATCTTTCTTTGCTCTCCATCTGGCAGCTAAAGTATTTTTAGTTTGTGCCTTTTTACATGCACAAATCCTTACCTATTATGATCATAAACAACTCCTTCAAAAGAAAATGTGCTAAATGTAATCACTACAAGAACTTCAACATTTTGTCATTAATAAATGTCAATGGCCAACTGTTCTGGCACCCTGATCTAGAACTAAGCAGGACTGTATTTTTGTATCTGAAATATTGTAAACAATCGACTTAGTCTGGTTTTCAGTGAGAAACATTGGTACGTTACAAATTAAAAAAACAATCACAAGAACGCACCTTCAGTATATTTACTGAGTATCTACAGAGAGAATAAATTCCCAATCCCCCCTCTGTTGCACAAGATAGCCAAGTAATGATAAGGAAGCACATTCAGTTTTTCAATCTGAGCACATCTGAGGAAACTCATCTGCCAGTTGTGTGTCCCTGAATAGCACACAGGCTCCTATAAACTGTTCCTGTGTGTTCGTTCCATATCATAGAATCCTTTGGGTTGAAAGGGACCTTAAAGAACATAGTTCCAACTCCTCTCCTATGGGCAGGATACACCAACACCGTATTGCTCAGAGTCAATCCAACCCACCCTTAAACACTTCCAGGGATGGGGCACCCACAACTTCTCTGAGTAATCTGCTCCAGTACCTCACCACCCACACATCTTGCACTCGGTCTTGTTAAACCTCATGAGATTCCCATGCATCCACATCTTGAGCTTGTCCAGGTCCCTCTGGATGGCACCCTGTCTTTCAGGTGTGTCAACTGCACTGCTCAGCTTGGTGTCATCTGCTAATTTGCTGAGGGTGTACTTGATCCCTTCATCTGTGTCATTAATGAAGATATTTTTAGTGACACTGGTCCCAATATAGACCCCTGAGGGATACCACTTGTCACTGACATCCACTGGGACTCTGAACCATTGACCACTATCTTCTGCATGGGACTGTCCAGCTACTTTCTTATGCCTCTAACAGTCCATTCATTAAATCCATCTTTTTCCAGTTTAGAAAGAAAAGTATTCTCAGGGACTCTGTCAAAGGCTTTACAGAAGTCCAGATAAATGACATCTGTAGCCCTTCCCTTGTCCACTGACGCAGTCACACCATCATAGAAGGTCACTGGGTTAGTCAAGCAGGACTTGCCCTTGGTGAAGTCTCCAGCTTTGCAATCAGAGCAGTGGGAAGGGGACACAACTTTTAGAAATTCTTTTTTACTTCTTAGACAAAATACAAACATTTGAAGGACTGAAGATACATTTATGTCTACTTCATACTTATTTAAGCAATTCACACACACCCACTCAAAAAAGGTAAAAAAGGTCAGTGGACTTCTTGATTTCTTCTGCCTGAAACGTGTCCCTAGCAGTCAAGGAAGAATTTGTAAGAAGTGGAATATAAATTCACTGTTATCCTGCCATTAAAGATACACTGCTACTCTCTACTTACTCAACAGACAAGTTAATCTTCTGGGCACAAAAGCAACTGACTTTATGATAAAAAGTGATATGCCATTAATTCTGGCTTTGGAGTACTTGTGCAACATTTCTGCTTTATTTTTATTATCTATCAAACAAACTTGAAATAACAACACAGGCACAAATGATCATGTCAGTACTTGTTCCAAAACACAATTACATGCAGGCTAGTACCCAGCAACTCACAAGTATTTTATTTGGGTTTGGTATAAAGCAGCAATGCATTCTCAAATATATGGGCATGCTGCTCTGGTCCAGAAATCAAATGCTTGCCTTCTGTATGTTTCCTATTACATTCTTTGCATCTTTGCATTATAATTTTGCTTTAATTCTTTTCATATTCCTTACATGAACTGGTGCCTGCATGCATGAGTGACTGAACACATGCTTTAAAGAATAAGTGAAAGGAACAGAGGGGACACTTCAAGAGTATCATCTAAAACCATCTAGTGGTTAAATCTTGAGGGTGGACAAAATCCCTAACAACTCTCAAATAATTTCATTATTTTATTATTTATAATTTCGTCAAGGAAGAATACTTTTCTCTTAAGCACTCAACTACATTGTTTTCTCCCTTGAAACTACGTATAGTTATTACAAAGTTTATATTAAACCATATAAAGTACAGTTTATATTAAACCATTTAAAACATCTGAGTATGGATTTGATAAAATATGCTAAAATAACAAATACATGAATTAAGAAAGGCAGCAGACTTACTAATGTTTACCTACAATCTATATCCTAGAATTCTAAAGAACAGGGATTCACCTGCGCACTTTTCTCATATCCTTAAAAACACTAAGGATTATTCCTTCAAAGATGTTGCTTTATCTTGTATGCTCCTTGTTAATTTTTTTGCCAAAATTATGACTACTAATCCAGATTTCTATAGTAAAGGAAAAAAACAGGTTTTAGTTACATAAATATGTAGACAACACTGGATATGTAGTCTGAATGTGCTTTAAGAAGTATCATGTCCAGAAGTCAAAGTAAGGGTGTTTTATGCATCCCAACAAACTTGTACTAAAATTTCATACTCATGTCATTATATAGCACTTCTGGTTGTATTACTGTTTGTAGTTTGACTTTAGTTTTTACACTTCATAAAAAAAGGTATTTTCCTACTGCTAAATCTGTTCATTTTTTCTCCTACAAGTTTTGAAGTTTGGAATAGATGTTCTTTCCAAATAAAACTCACAATTCATACAAGCAAGGAGAGAGGTAGGTACTCTGTCCTTTATATAAATCACACAGACAACAGTACACTTAATTAGACACACAAACTTGAGCCATTAGATCTATCATTTTTAGCATGATTTCTCAGAAAAAGTATTTTCACAACCATAACTTACATTAAGAGCAACTAGGATAATATCATTTGTATTAACTTTTTCAGATGAACTTAAGCAAGCTTCAATTCCTTCATCTGAAAGATACCTGTTAAAGAAAAGAAAAAAAAATTAGAATAGCGCATGATGTATCAATGAGACAAACATTTCTTCTGTCTATGAGATTGTCTTTAGTTCCTATCTTTGAACTGGTGAAGCATAGATGCAAAAATACTTAAAAAAAATACTTAAAAAAAATACTTAATGTAATGGGTTTCCTTACACCAACATGAGGTTAAGAAAAATATTTCTTCTTTCATAATTTCTAAAGAGAAAATTTTTAAAAAAGCAAACCAAAAAAGAAGTTGCACTTACAAAGTAATCAGAGCTATCACAAACAGGGTAACAGTGTGCTGCTCATGCCCACCACCTGAACTACAGGAACCCGGTTTCAAAATGAACCCTTTGACTTTTACTTGATGGAAGAAGCCTATTTTCACTCGTGCATTTGGAAGGAAAAAACCAAATCAAACCAAAACAACCAACTCCCATCTCGCTTAAAGCACAACTGCATCTATTTGTAAAGAGCAAGGCTGTACAGTTAATCCTTCAAGGGCTGGGGCACACAACACTGCCATCCTATAAAATGTATTTTGGTTGCCTGGGCTACAAAGAAACTGATAAAAATGAAAGTGCATTACAGTGTAGGAATAGTCAAATATAGTGAAAAGTGTTAAATAAGAATAAAAATTCTCCTCCACAATCACATTTGGAAAAAGTATTTGTAACATAGTGGTAGTGCAGGATCAGTATCTCTCTGCAAAAAATCTGCAAGTATACAATAAATTTGTTCATCTGAACACTAAGTTTTGAATCCATTTTAAAGGGCTGACCTATTTTAACCTTCAAAAAACACTATAAAAAAGGGTAATTTTAACTTCAGTGATCAGAAGTTGTGACATTCGTTATTCATTTTGCCTACTCTAACTCATTTGCAGTTCCAGTTTTCAATTTTATGTAGCTGGCAACCTGCCTTCTTCTGCACAGTTCTTCATTTTATTCAAATACATCACAGCAACCATTAAATAACTGACAGACACCCAGTCTAAACACAGTTCTTCCTCAACATTTAAATAATTACTCACCAAGAAATCACCATTTCCCAAATAATAAAATAAATATTTAAGAAACAAAGAGTAATATACACTGAAAAATATTAAAAAGAAATATTCCTGGGTGCTTCAAGAAATACTTCTTTTTGAAGAAAATAACACGCACAGTGCAACACACAAACAAGGCAAAATACTTGAAGGGAAGTACACTTCACAGACCTTTTTGATTACAGCCCTGATAACTTTAACATTGCCCTTTCCAGCCCTGCCAGTGTTCCAAGACTAATTGCTGGTCCCAGCTGTGCTCTAACCCAGACACTTGATGGGATTTATCTGTTCGCATCAGACGCTGGGATCTCGCAAATCCCGAGTCTCTAGCCCACCATCACCAAAAAGAAGAAAAGCCAATAAACAATTCAGATAGCAAAAAATGCATATAAATATAGAAGCATAAGAAGAAACAATGCTATTTTTTTAATAAAAGGCAGATGCTTGAGAAGAATAAGGTAGTAAAACATGTTGGCTTGCATGGGAATTCAGGATTTCCCCGCTGAGTAACTCTAAGCTTCAGTACCATGATGTGGGAAGATTTATGCAACTCCTGTGCATTAGCAGATCTCATTAGCTGGAGTCAGAAGGTAAAGCAGAACATCATTTCCACTCTGTGCCAGGGGAAACAGAGACATCCAACAGACTATCCTGCTCTCAAGGCTTCAACTGTGGCTTAATTACACCAACAGACTTCCTAGAAAGAGCAGTATCATAAACTCTGCAACTTTACCTTCTGCCATCTTCAGCATAAAACTGCACGTAAGTTGAACAGCAGGGGCTGGGGGAGTACAAAATCCATAAGCCGAGTTTTTGACTGCTGGCTAAGTCATGGAAGGATTCTTCTTTTCTGCTCCAAACGCAAATGAAGTCATTCTTCATTCTACTAAAGCTAGAGGGACTGCATTTCTCTTACAGAGTGATTTAAGCTTGAGTATTTCAACATAACTGCTACCATTTTCCAGCAAGAAAAAACTGTTTTTAAAGAATGAGTAAACAAGAATCTGACCGACAATTAAACTTTCTCTATATAGGACAAGATTAATTCTGCTATTACAAAATTCACTGCTGAGTCATGTCTTACTTTCGCACCTCAAAGTGAAGACTGAATCACTGCTGTCAAAACAGCACTTTGGTTTAGTCAAAATTTTCAGTTTATAACTTTATATATATAAATTTATGTACGAATCTTCTGTTTAGTTTGTCTCATTATTTAGGAAAGCTTTTGGGACAGAAGAATAAAGAGAAACTCACCGGAGAAGACCACTCATTTTTGACTTGTGCTAATTTAAGCAACAGCACTTAGCAAAAATATTGCCTATCAGACCAAAATCTCTGCCAACTTCACAGAGATACCAATCATGAAATACCACTGGCGACATCTGTTAGATTGATTTAAGTAAACAAAGCTTTTTACCAAAAACCTGATTGACTTGGTTATTACAAGAGTTTTCAAAAAACAGAATCTGTGAATATCAATGTAGGGGGGATATTTTACAATTTGGAGTTGGTTGGTTTGTTTTTTACAGCTATTTATTAAATGAAAGTATAAATTAGGTAAAAGATAGGATCAAAATTACTTTCAAGAAAAAGATCAAATCAACAATTCTGTCAGCAGAATTTTGCTAAAGAACTTCAACAGAGAAAAAAAGAACTTTCCAGTAATTCGTCAGGTGCTGCTTCTGTACAACAGGATGCAAAACTATAGATTTAGTAAAAAATTGCCAGAAATTGGCCAGGAAACAAATTGCAACAGGAGACACACACCAGATTTAGCCAAAGCACAGATTTCTCCTGCTTTAGGAGAAGCTTGAAACCAGTATATATCAAGTCACTCTTTTCCATTTTGCTATAATAACATTCTTATACAGACTACTTCATATAGCAATGAGTACTCCAAACATGTTTCTATTTTCCAAATAAATTCACAGAAACCTATTTTAAGTAAATTATTTTATTCTCTCCTGTTTGTATGGTCTCTTTTAAGAACTATATAAGTTTTAGCTTTGAGTATTTCCTGCTACAGGCCGACAAATTATTTAATAAAATTAAAAAAAAAGGTTTTTTTATTAAATTAATTTTAAAATAAATGTATTTATACAGGAAAAAATACATCGACCTTACTCAAGTATGAAAAGAGAGTTACAATAGACAAAGCTACCTCTTCAGACGGCATAATCCTCCCCCCACAACATAAGGATTATTAAGCCTGAGCTTTTTCCAGATTCTGAAGAATTCAGAGTCCCTTTTTCTATCTGTTCTTAACGAGGACATGTGACATGCTGAAGGTAGGACATTTACACCATAAGGCTACTCAATTCTTTGATCTCTGTATTAGATCAAGGAAGAAAAAAAAATCTGACCCTGAACAAAACCAAAGACAGTAAAAACTTCTCTGGAGTCAGAGAACAGCCCTGCAGCTCTGTGTCTCTATAACATTCACTCAAGTGCCTCACATCATCTGCATTACCTGTTCTACCCCTTTTGCAAAATACCATGACCTTAGATAACAAAAGGTCACCTACAGTGTGATCCTATTACATTAATCCAACACATTTCCTATTGCCAAGTGGTAGGAAGCAATCCCAAACCACCCATGAACCAGATCATACTGCTGGAAGTGCACGTAAGTCCTCTAATTACCAAGATCTACCTGGTAGTGCTGTAAAAGCAGTGTCTGTCAATTCTTGCTCTCCACACCTCCATTCCAAACTGTCTCCCCCAACCTTCCTTTATAAATCAAGGAGACACTGGGATTAACCTGGCACAGAAATGCTGCTGCCACAATCAACAAACTTCCCTTGTTTCCTTCTATAAACAAACACTTCAGAATTAAGCACTTTTGCTCAGCATGAAGCAGCAAATAAATAAAAGGTAAAATAAATGGGTGAGAAGCATAGAGTGAGCAGCAGCCAAGCTCCACAAAGCTCTCCAAGAAGTCCAAAGCAAGCCAGTGGCTGACCATTGACTCTTACAATAAAACCAAAAAAACCCTAAACACACACCTCACAACATAACCTCCCACTATGTGGACTGGTAACCAGACTAAGGTACACTAAAAGTACCTTTAGTTTCCAAGAAATAAAGCACTCACTACACTTCTTTCTTACATGTTTTAAAAAAACCTTAAAAGTTACGTATTGAAGTTAGGAAAACAACTACACTGATTTCAAGGGAATTTTAGCAATTAGTTCTGCAGAAGTCACACAGGGATTCTGTGGCCTCGGAACATTAATACAAATTAGAAGAAGAAAAAAAACAACAGTTTACAACCAAATGGGCATAAAGCTTTCACAAATGGTTGAGATGGTTATTTGTGAAGCATTCTCGAGAGAAAGGAGATAAGAACAGAAAAGAAAATAAATGTTTCTACTGCAATTCTTTTGCATTATGCTTGCTGAAATCTGAAGTGTATCTCACCTATTCCTCCCCCCTACTTCAGCTCCATTCATCTGAGACATGAAGCAGGACAATCCTCTTAGCAACAGCTTTTATCACAAAAAAATCTCCTAGAAAGTACCTGCATTCCCACCTTCAAATGAGACATTAAAACAAAACCATTAGTAATGAATCAGCATTTTCTACGCGAACCATTCACATATAAATCCAAATCTGCAATTTTTCTGTCAAAATGTTCTCAACAAGCGTCTATGAAAAACAGATTTCAGCAATTCTTCCTTTGCAATACACAAAAAAGGTATTATATCAGTGACAGGCAGAGCTGTTTTCCCACTGCTCCTTCATATCAAGTATAACATCAATTTAATAACCCACTTTTGTACATTATAGGTGTGCATTCTCCTTTTCAGGATTTCCCACTGCTACAGGATATAACCATAGTACCAATCTTACCTATGCCTCTACTTATCTCGCTTTATGTTCTGCTTTACTTCATAAAGAACAAATTACACCTGATGTGGCCTGAATAGACAGATTTCTGAACTGATACTCTATTACCAATGTCTGAAACACTGAAGAAATTGGCATCAAAGCAAGATGTATTTTTGTCTGCTCTATACTGCTGGATCAAACACTTCATCTGCAGACAAACATGCATGTGTATACACACATACATACGAAAAGGTTTTAAATGAGAGCTTTATTCCATAATTAAATCCACCAGGTAAACACTCTCCTAATAACATTTATTTTTCATGAGCAGCTTTCTTGAAAAGCATGTTTTCTCTCTTTGTAATTAACAGTTCATGCACAAACACAAATCTTTAATCTTCCATCCTTTTTCTATCAGATCATTTTTCTGTAAATCCTCTGCAATTTTCTTCTACTATCTCTAGAATTAACATCTTATTAAGTAGAAGCTTTCTTTAAGGAAAGCAGTAAATAAGGAAAATTAATATTAATAAATATGTTCTATAAAATTTATCCATTTCAGATTCACAACTCTTCCAGAATCACTGTGATATTAGCATCAAACACAAACTGCACTACTGTTTCTAATTCAGTGCAGCCACACAAATCAACATTTGAGTTTTATAGTAAATTTTATATAGCTATTTTCACTTACATATCTTTGCTACAGAAGCAGATTTATACAATCATGCCATAAAACGGTAAGGTTTCCAAAGGAAAAAAAATCGCAGAAAGCTTTCAAATTTTTCTTATTTGGTAACACCTCAACAGAAGAGAGAACACTTGAAGCAATTAGGCAAAGAGCATCTTAAAAGACCGTAGTAGTAAAAGACCACCACTGGGTGCCGGTGTTGTTCCATAACAGAAAAACACTATCTCCATACCAACTATTTTAAAAACTTGGGAGTTCCCTTAATAGGGCTTAAAAATGTTATGCTGAAATTCAGTTGGTAAAGGAATTACATAAAATGTTAGAAATTTCACTGAGGGGCTATCCACTACAGCTGCTTAAAAAAGAAAAACAAACCACATTTTAAGACACTATTATCCAAATACAAAAATCAGATTTTCAAGAAAGTTTTGCCGTATCCTTTCACCTGCATAACTATTACTGGGAAGCAACTGACACTATTCCTCCCTTCAGGTTCTGAGCTTTTAGTTTAAAGAACAAAATTGGCAAAATTAGGGTCAATTGTTCCTTTATACACAAGGCAAACATCTGCAAGAAATGACAAACCCAGATTCAAGTGGCATTCCTGGCAATTTTACTATTAATATTCTCACATCACGAAATGCCTTTTTGTTTTCAATTGCATTTAAAGATTCACCTCCTACATCTTGTTCCTGTCTTGTACATTTGGTATATCTTCCTCTGTATTTTGCACATACACCAATGATTATTGCTATAAACTATAGTTTTGTTTTCCTACCACTTTTTCAATTTGCTAGCAACACTCTGACCTGAGCACTCACAGCTTTGCAGTTTTAAGGAGCTTTATCTCATGTTTGAGCTTAGTACTTTGCCCAGGTTTTTAATGATAGTATCAAATCAAGCATGACCTAGATGTTTTCATGTAGCCTCAGGTCTTGACAGTGAACCATTCATAGCCATTCTTCCTAGCACAGTCAAACTACTTTTATAATTGCCTTACAGGAACTTAATCTAAACTGTTTCCCTATTTCACTCCTTAAAGATGCAAACCCAAAATGGCAAAATAACAGAATGGGCTGTATTGCATCCCTATTAAAAAATCCACTAAGTTTTAAGCACACTTAGGCAAAAGCCAGTTTGAATCATCCAGAAAGCACACGGAGAAATACAGAATTTTGGTTATAACTTGGTAAGCATTTAGATGAAGAGACACCAAGGTATTTAAGTCTGTCTTTAAAATATTACTGACATTTCTAAAACTGGTGCACAGCCACTACATCATCTCAGTTCCCCAGGCAGTTAAACCTGCATCTCAGCTACCTAATTTTTCACTCCTGGGAATACACCACTTCCTTAAGTGCAGTCTCCAACCCAAGCCAAGCTGAAACCCCAGAAAGGAACTCATAAAATATACATTTACAAGCTCATGTCTCAGATGTTTAGCTGACAAAACTTAAGGCCTAAACCTCTCTCAGATGTCTATGACACTTGACTTTCAATAAAAACATGAACTAAGAAAGTCAATGTATTTTTAGAACAAACAAAAATGGTTGGGGTTTTTTTACATTACATAATAACAGCAGAATGACTGTCATTACTGACCCCACCTTTTTTTTTTTAAATGTGAGAAAGCAAATCCAAGTTAATTAGCACTAAAATCTATTTTGACAGTAAAATCCTGACCTAAGGAAATGCTCAGTGCCAAGGAAAAGGAGAAAAACCAAAATGAAAACAAAACCCAAAAGCACGGTACTTAAACAATACCACTGCATTAGCTTCTTCCTGGCTCACTTCTACCTGAAACTTCCAGTAGGAATGGGATAAAGATCAGTAATTTAGGAGCACTACTGTTCTAAACATATGCAATATCAACCACTATAAATACTATTTCACTGCATAAGCAACCATAGTACAGCACTTGGCTGTCACCGAATGACACAGAAAGAATGGCACTCACACTCAATGACTCCAAGGAACCAAGCAGGAAAAAAAAAGAGCTTTATTTACATTTCATGTCTATTTGTAGAATTCCAACAGTGACCATGGACTGGACAGTGAAGATACTACCTCCTGGCCCCATAGGTCCTATCAACAGTCCACCAATTCTATCTTCCTCCAAAGAGGAATGCAAAACATTCATTATTTACAAGAACAGAGTGTGAGAAACCGTAAAAAATTATCTGCCAACAATCAGAAAGCTGAACAAAAGGGCAACACCTGACAGTGAGGCCCAACGCAAGCACCCACTGTGCTTCTCCTTCAGGATCCTCCGGCTTCTTGGCCAGCCTATCCCATCTTGATGTGGAGCCACTTCCTTGCCCTCCTACCAACACTAGAGAGGCAAAGAATCCAGATGGAATCGCTCTCCCTAACAAGGAGCTTTTTCCATCTCTCCTACAGTAACACTGGAGAGGAGAGCTGCCTTATCCCTGGGTCACTAAGTCCTGAGACAGGATTTGGTGGTAAGGAGGTTTCTGCTTGGTGTCAGAGGCAGAGGGCACCCCAGCAACCCCTCAAGGGCTTCCAAGTCATATATCTATTACGATCTTTTAGTCAACTTTATCAAACCAGCCTCTTATCCATTTCCAATGGACGAGGATTATTGGCATGCAAAAGCTGGAGTAAACAGTGATAGTTTTAGAATTAATGTTTAATATGTTTGACATGCAAGGAGAACTGCAAGTCTGTTACTGGGTTAGCCTGACAGTCAGTCATTCTCACACCCCTCTAGACCCACACATCACTCTTTTTAATTACTAGAACTTGTATTCTTTTGGGGTTTCCCACCAGCCTCTCTGAAATTACTCTGTTCCAAACATGAAGTATCAAAAGCAAGTTTTCAGCATACTCTTCATTAAGTTCTTGCACACAGAACACAGATTTTAAGACATTTTAACAGTTGCATTAGTGAAGTCTTTACAGTCACACCTCCCATAGTGTGATGCGTACTCTTTTTAAGTCTATTTTCTTCTATAAAATTCCGACTGCTGGGAATACTTAAGAGTATGAGACTGGCAGCACATCTTTAACAAGTATTTCACAATAAAAAAAAGGGAAAGCTTGGTTCTTGAACAAAACATAAAGTTTGTTTACCTTTACAATCACATTACACACCTCTAATAACATCACCATTCAAAACCTCACACTCCCCACTCGCTCTTTAGCAAATGCAATATACTTCATTCACCAAGTGCTTTATGTAAACTATGTACACAAACTAAAAACCAGAATCAACCTTCCTCTATAATTCAGTTCCCAACAGAAGAATTCAAAATAATCACTTGCAAAGCCCTGATCCACAAATCCTAGAAACTGGACAAAGTCTCATCACACAGGTCTACAACAATCTGATTTCAGGACACCTACAGTTTTTCTACAGGCAGACAACTAGGTAAGGGAGAAATGCAGGTGGAAAAGCCTGTCTTGAAATGACAAGAAACTACTAAGCAGGGCAGTCTCTGAAAGGGCTGCACAGATAACGAATTCACTTCTTTATGCTTTCAAAAAGCTCAAATTAGGTGGACTTTACTGAGTGATGTAACGTTCATTTATTCCTTGGCATCTCTAAACAGGGTGAGAAATCACTGAAGGTCAGGAAAAAAGCCACAAATTAAGATCTCAAATCTACATGTGATGGGTTTTTAAAAACTGTACTGCTGCAATTCTAGGTCTTATTTGTGAGTTTGAAATATAGCTTTAAATTGCACTAGCAGCACTGGGAGTATAGGCAAAGGTAACTACTACGTAAGTAAAGAGCCATTACATTTTCTACCTTAAAACAACTGCAAAAGCTACTGATACTTTGACAGGTAATTTACATTCAATTTTTTCATATTAAAGATAGTAAAATCCAAAGCACGAATTAGGAGGTGGAGAATGAAGGAGATTGAAAAGAAGAAAGCAAACAGAACTTCCCCCAAATAAAAGATGAAATCACCAGCTGCTTTGCATCAGTCTAGAAGGAACTTCTGCCCCTCTCACTCATTACTTTATTTCCACTTCTTGAGCCCTGCATTAACACAGCAGACACAGAGCATAACTTTCTCTGCTGGAAGTAACCAACCAAGTTCCATAATGCAGACATAATCATCAATCACATCGGAATGCAAGCACAAGACTTAGTTATTTCACCACCATGTAAGACGAGAAGTGCCTGAGTCAAACTGAGACTACAGTGGCTACACACTCCTTTTACAGTGAAGATTTAAAAGGTATATAGCTCTCACTTCACCATATCATTATATACAGAATCTTTGAGCAAATGAGTTGGTTAGACAAGTCCAAAAAAATCATTAAAAGCCCAGGACAAATCAGAAACTTTGATAATAAAAAAATTATATTTAAACAGTAAGGAATTATTATTTCATGATGAAATAAAAATGGTTTCAAGTTTTTGTGACGTCCCAGAGAACTTCATTCAAAGGCCATTATTACTGATGGCTTAGACAAAACAGTTAAGAGGTAGTGAATTTTATAATTAAAACCAAAATATTAAAGGACATTTTTTAAAGGAAAAAGAGAGGCTAATTATATCAACCAAACAAAAAAGAAGTCAAAAGAAAGACTGAACAAGATATTCTGAAGGATTAATTTGATAAAAGCCAATGATAAAGACATTTCAAAGCAGACAGAAGAATCCTGACAGGTGACAAGGGTGATGAATGAGTGCCAAAAGGACTGAAAAAAAAGTTATACTATGTAAGCTGGTTTTCTTTGGGTTTTTGGTTGTTTTGTTTTTCTTTTTTTTTTTTATTCTTTCTAAAATAAATCTCTACAAAGATTTGGAAGTTCTCCAAACTAAAAGTTCTTGTTCAAATACATATCTAAGTTTCTCAAATTGATACTACAATGTAAAAGGCCTTAGAATATATACAGCAGTGACATCACACCCCACTGGGATCAGCAAGTATTTACCCAATAGCTCTACAGGAGCCAAAATCCAGAACTGCTGACATGTTTTAAATGAACACCTCTACCACAAGAACGGAAAACAATAAAACATCAGACATAGTGATCACATGAAATCCTACGATTTACATAGACCCACATGAGCAAACTCATACAAGCTATAACATAGATTAGAATTTGTAGCCTCCTGAGAACCTTGCGAGCTTTAGGGGGAAGACAGTATTTCTGGCAGGTAGATGTCCCACCCACAGCTATTAGACTTCTCTGAAAGATGAAGAGAATGAGTGGAGAGCAGAAGGATGCAAGGAGGAGAAGGTAGAAAGACTTGTTGAAATAGCTTTGGCAAGACCCTACACCAAAGCTTCTTACTGAAAATTAATTAAGGCACAAGAAGAAAGGATTCTTCTTTCTCACATACTAAAACATGGGAAAGGAAGGGTATGAACACAGTAGTCTCTCTTCTAGAGAATTAATTTACACTGGATATATTCCTCTGGTTTGCACAGAATACCACAAATTTTAAGGCAAAGGACTGGATAGCAAGTTGGTAATTGGTGAGGATTATACAGTTCTAGATGACACCTAAAATCTATAGCTTACTGCTCTCTGTGACTGTAAGATAAGCCATCAGGTGAATGCACTGCACAATGAGAAGAAAAAAAAACAAACCCTCAAACAACATGCACAGTCCTAATTTAATTATCATTAATGAAAAACATGTAGTCATTCTGGACAGTAAGTCATGGCCCAGTAGCAGTCCAAATCACAAGAATACTAGGATCTGTTTTGAAAATCATACAAGACACAACATTACAAAACAAAGCAAATCAAATAATTACTAAGTAACAGTGTTGCTGCATGTAACTTTCTACTACAAAATTTGAAGTTGCTTAATTTTTAACACAGACTTTCATCACAGGTCACACTGTGCAGCACGGATTCTCCTGACTAGTTGCAGAACCTCCATTCACAGACTTCTTCCAAGATAAGCTAAGTGAAGCTACAGCTGATCTAGAGTCCTTCTTGGAGCACAAGCTTTAATTAGGACAACTTTCAGAGACTTCTTAGAATCAAAATTTCTGTTATTTCTAGGACTCAATGCAATTTGCAACTCTTGAACGTACCACATTTTAAGATGCAAAAACACAGGCTTAGTTTTAAAAATCCTTAAGTTATGCTGTCCTTGGTTAACACACTTAATTCTTATTTCCATGCTGGTTTTATACACATACATTTATTTTTATTTCTACCGGTTTAAAATCAACTGGAATTATGACAATTTCATAGACGATGATGTTGGCCCCTGTTTTGTTCGTATGCTTTTTCATACATTAGATCAAAAGCTTTTATAAAGCTGTTTAGCTCCTATAAATTGAATTTGCGATCCTTTAGCAAATAACCTAATTAACATATACATTCTATATTTAATTACAAGAGAAATCTAAAGTACATTTGTCTGGTAGAGAGAGACAAAGATACCAAATCCCAGTTCAGAATACATTTAACACTCTGTAAGATAGGCTTTCCATCCTTCTGAAAGCATGAAGTGTTGTTTGCACCGCTGCTTCAGCATAGGTTCAAGGCATATGCTTTCAAACGTTACAATCCTTTTCTAGTGCAATGTCCCAGGTCACTAATCTTTATAAGACATACAGCAGAAAGCTGATACCTGTGTGGCCTCTGTGTAACCAAGCTGATTATGCAAGAGATTAGAGTCCTCAGCTTCTTATAAAAAGCCAGACAAGAATTAACCAAGACCATCTCTCAGCATACACAACAGAAACAATGAGGTGGTGATTTACTGTACAGCAACTTTATCATTTTGATAAACTAATGAATGAATCGGGAAGGCGTTGAGAATCCATAATGCCTCCAACACTAAACCAGATCTGTAAGAAACTATCACAAAAATAAATGTAGAAAATTGAGTGTTTCTGTCACCAATATTGGTTTGTTCTCTTCTCCCCTGAGAGTACCATTTACAAGTTCTAAGTGTTATAAAAGCCACTTTTAACACTCTGAATGCAATTTTGCAATTGATATTTGGAGATTTCAGTTGGCAGGATCTTTTAAGGTGATTTTGTTCAGTCCCTGGCAGGAACACAGCAATTCATTGCAGTCTACCAATACCATCAGTCATACCCCAAGTTCCCACTACCACTTAATTAACCAAAAGACAGAAGTCTGCAGTTGGATGACACACACCACCCCGAACATCACAATCTCTGATGTCTCTAATTAGATGTCAGCACTGAAAAACTCGACCAGATACGGGTCTGCAATCCACAGAAACCATTCTCCTACTCAAGACAGGCACAAGGAAAGGTAAGATTAGAATTAGGATGCAGAGAAAGATGATAGTAAGGCTACCAAGTAATTAAGTATTACCAGCAGTAGCCTGATGACATAGAAATTACCAAAAAACCCTCTTGATTGAGCATAAAACCATATAGTTAAGTCATTATCTTACTGTCAGATTCTGGGCTGCATCTTCATAATTACAGATTTGTCAATACATAGTTCCAGAATGATCTTGGTTATTCCATTTTTTAATGAATTTAGTACTGTTTTTCTTTTCCTCCTGCACTCGAGCTGATGTTACTGCCTTCTAAATTCACGTAATTTATAACTATGTTTTTCCAGCTTATAAAATGAAGGTAAATACAGCAATTATAGTATTTATGCTAAATTATTATTACAAGGTACTAAACGAGGCTGTGAGGCTTCTGGCATTCCACTGCATAGAAAAACTAAGCCTACCATAAGACAACAATTAGTTCTCTGCCAAAACAAAAGGAAACACTTAAAAATTTGAAACATGAAAGCATGGCAGGAAAAAGTAAATTCCATTAACCAAATCAAAATCCAGACAAAGGAAAAGCAGCTCCAACATAAACATGTCCATGAGTTAATCACTGTTTCTCATTTCTATTTCTTTCCCTTTTCTATCTTCCTCTTCCCCATGGGTCTACACAGTTCTTATTCTTAAACTGCAACACTGCAGAAAATAAAAAGAAGCTGACCTTATATAATAATATGCAAGAAGGCATGTAAGATACCAGAGCTTTATGACCAACATATGACCTGACAGTTTTCAAGTGGGTGGTTCACAATATTCTCAGACAGAAGATCCACAACATAAATACATTTCCCTGAAAGTAGACCATTCTCCATGTCACTGCAGCGTTATTACACTCTTAGGTACAGAATTTATGTTCTAGCCTTTAAGTCATATAGCAATTGATCTACTCAATGCTACTTTTATTTTCAGAATTGGACACACATTAATCATACAAGCAAAATAAATTTATCCAAAGGTACTTTGTAGAAGATGATGCAGAATTAGGTGCAGAAATCAGATGTACATTCCTGAGGGTCACACCTCAAGCATTACTGCCTTTCAAGTATTACAGACATTTAGGAGAAGATATTATAGTTTTTAAATATTTGAAAACTTGAATTTCTTAGGCTTCTCTTTTTCAACTAAACCACCCATATCTTTTAGCATTTCCCTAGAAGGTCATGTTGTTTTCTAGTTCTCTACTTAGACTTTTTCTCCCCTTCTACCCACTCACACAGCTTTCATGCAGTGCTGCACCCAAATGGGACACCAACTCCAGCTAATGCCTTACAGCACTGACCAAGCTGAAAGAACCTTTTCAGGTATCTTACAAACACCATAATTAACAACCAGTACAGCTGCTTTTTATACTCCATTCAACAGCATGATACTGCATCATACCTTCTAGGTATATAACAAAATATAAAAAAAGAACCCTCAAAATATGTTCCTGCAGAACTGCTTCTCATGAACCCTTATGATATGCAAGTGACTACTCCCACCTACACCTACAAAAAAACCTGAGCCTACTGAAGTACATTTGTTTCTCTTCTATTTCAGACCCTTTTCAAAGTTAATTTTAAATTCCAAAGACTTGATGCTGAAGTGCATGCAACCCTTCAGGTTAGACATTGTCTCATACTGTAAGTAAAACCCCCCTCTCACAAGCAACTGTGCCTCCTGTATATGAACTACATCTTCTCTTAAGTACCTAAAAAAAAACCCCAAAGCTTCATTAAATAAACAAGACAGCATTGCTTTTTTCCTTGTCAAAACTTGTCATGCCTTGCTCCTTAAATTTCTGTTTGCAGTTGCTTGTCATCCTATTATGTTTGTCTGTAACAAAAACACTGAAAATTATTAAACTGTTTACAGAACACCATGTTAGTCTGAGTGTTTCAAGATTCCCATTTTTACAGGGAAAAAAACTAAAGGAGAAGTAACAATAGCTGAAGCCCACTAACCTTTTCTTAGAGTGTTCTTCTGCTGCCTTTATATTTACAGAAGTGTGAAGCATGAATCATTCAATTTTACATAAATTAAAAAGCAGGCATTTTGGAAGTAATCTTGTTACCCAACTATAGGCACATAATCTTAACCTTATCCTGGATGGAGATAATGCAGATGAAGAGACCAAAGACACAAAATGAGAAAGGAAGAGCACTTCATACACTAAGAGCCCTGTCTTAACCTGTTCCCTGTGATGCTTGTTTTAATATAAGGGGACATAAAGAATTATCTTCTGGGGGAAAAAAAGCCTATTTCTCACTCCTAATCAATATAAGTTTATAGGAAGGAAAAAAACAAAATTGCAACACAAAATATTCACCAAGCTTTGCCTCAAAAGATTTGTCCTACTGTTCAAGGTTTTGGAGAAGAGCGATCATTTAAACTTTCCCTCTGTGCTAATTGCTAAGGGCTGGAGCTTTACTCTGTGTTAAGTGCTGGCATTCAAGTATGGCATCTCAAGTTTCACTGATGTCAGCTTACAGCGCTGGTGTTCACAGTACTCTCCTCGCATGACGTCCCAGATCACAGGGCACAACATCTTTCACTTAGGTGTTACCACTCACATCACATGCCAAATGAAAGTGAACAGATAGGAACCATAACCTGTTCCTGCACACGACACTATTTCAGCGACAGACACCTTACTGACACTTCCATATTCAATGACTCAATCATGCGGAATCATAAAGTGAAAAAAGGATTTACTTTCTACAAGGGTTGTTTCTCACAGACATTGCCTCACAGTGGGGAAGCCTCTCAGCAACAACTGCTAGAGGCTTTAATTGCATAGTTTGCATGCAAGCTATCGAATACAGGCAGAGTATTCCTATAAATAGACCAGATTTATTCCCCAGAGACAGCACGTGTTGATTTGAGATGGGTTACAAAGGTTAACCTACACATGATTTGGCATCAGAACTTGGATGCGGTCTGTTCTTGTCGTGGGATGGCAGCCAAGTAGCTGCTGGCAGCATCTTACAGCAAAATTTTTGCTGTGACTAATTCAGGTGACTGTAGCAGTACAATAGAGAAGAATGAATATATCTTTCTTTCCCAGGGGAAAAAAAAGGAAACTGTCTATCTGTAGTAGCAAAATTCAGGGCAAAGATTATCTGGAACCTCTCAGTGGCAGTCACAATCCTTTCTATAGAGACGCGGTACGCTTTTGCCATCAAAAGAGCAGCTTGCAGGTAGTTCAAGCAGCTACAACCACCTTTAGCTACAAAAGGTAAATCCATTCTTTTCCTTCATCGAACAAAGCAATATATATCTGCAATAAAAACACTTTAGCTTGTACAAACACTAAGCTTGTTAGGCAATTCAGCACCATTTTCCCAATCCTAGTCCCTGCAAACTGCCAGGAGGTGCTTGCTTTTAACTGGAAGTACAGAGGCTTCACAACCTTCTTAAATACATTTGTCAAGCTTTTTAATCAAGATATATGAAATATGCTGGTTCTAACCCGCCCTGTTGCAACCCATGAAGAAAAATGCCCACTTGTTAGTCCAAGCAGTGTTAGAGCAAAGGTCTGTTTTGATTCTCATCCTACTAAAACAGTAAGGGCTGATTGCAAATAATCGCATCTGTGTTGATGTGCATCTACCTTAGAGACATGCTTCTGTCACACATTCTCACTCCTCTCTCTGGCTGGTATTTGCTCTGGCACAGTAATTTTCCCCCCTACTTAACTCTGACAATGCTGGCGCTGCCACTGTCACTGACGGGCTCAGCCTTGGCCAGCAGCGAGTGTGGCTAACATTGGCTCTGTGCACATGGGGGAAGCTTCCGGCAGCTTCTTACAGAAGCCACTCCTTTAGCCCCCTGCTACCAAAACCTTGCCACACAAACCCAATAAGCAAGCAGTCATGCTTTAAGTCTAAACACAAAAGAATGCTAACATGCTTTTTACAAATGAAAAGAGCCTATGTTTGAAAAAACATGTGGTTTTCTTTGTATAAATAGCTGTAGTTTTCAAAGTTTTCTACTTTAAAAATAAATTGCTTTCCCAGCTCATAGTAATCAACAAGTAGTGCAAAAAATTGCAGTTCAGACTGAAGATTTTAGCTTCCCTGGGGAACTGGAGTATCCAGAAATTACAGAAGCATGCCAAAAATTAAGGCACTCTGGGAACAAGGACCTTGAAATCTTCATGTGCTCAAGTTAAAGAGCTGCCTATGGAGGTACCTAGTAGTAGCATGTGAGACAGTACCAGCTTCCAGCAGGCCAGGGTGCTGTGTGACACCTGGCAGCTCTCAGCCCCACCCAGCATTAGGCACCTGCCCGTCAGGGAGCACGGCAGAGCCCTCGCGCCAGCAGGACCTGGCACTTGGCTCACATGGGCACACTGCCCACGCCACTCACAATGGAAAAGCAAAGCCTCTGCCACAGCTGCCATCCATAAAAGAGAGATAACAACATCGCTGCCTCACAAAAGAACTGCAGGGAAAATTGAATTTGAGGTGGGAAGCATTCACAGACAAAAAGTGGATTTTTATGAGCAAATTCGGAGTCTTTTTAATCAACAGCTAAACATTTGGAGCAACATAGTTATTATACTGCATCCAAAAATACTGCTAAGATCACATACACAAAACCACAGTCCTTCCTCTGTCATCTTCCTCCAGATCCTCCAAGGAAATGCCACATAGAAAAGCACATTTATTTTATATACAGTGATATATTGCATTTGATGCTATAATTAAAAAGCAAAACCAATTAATATTGCCCACTATGGTATAAAAAAAATGAATCACTGGACAATACATCTATGGATGTATGGACAATACATCCACCTTAACTATCGGTAACCAACCTAGAAAACAAATACTACTTTAAAAATGGGCTCAGATGAAAAGGAACATTTTATGAACTACCACTGCTCCCCTGAACTGGGCCTCAAGAACTAAAAAGTGAAGCAAATAACAGGATCCAAAACTCCAGAGCCTCAAACACACAAAGAGAGGCCTTACATTCCAAAAACAAATGAAAATTTATAGAATTGTTTCTAAAGTTGGAAAAGACTTTTAAGATCATAGAGTCCAACTGTCAATGAAGCACTGCTAAGTCCGCTACCTGAAACATGTCCTTGAGTACCATATCTACATATCTTTTAAAAACCTCCAGGGATGGAGACTCAACCTCTTTCCTGGGCAGCCTACTCCAAGTCTTAATCACCCTTCCTGCGAAGAATTTTTTCCTAACATCCTAAACTTCCCCTGGGAAAAAAACCTGTGGTTTTTCCTCTTGTCCTACTTGCGA
Organism: Rhabdornis inornatus; assembly: GCA_013397075.1. Taxonomy (NCBI): domain Eukaryota; kingdom Metazoa; phylum Chordata; class Aves; order Passeriformes; family Rhabdornithidae; genus Rhabdornis; species Rhabdornis inornatus. The sequence continues at coordinate 804,572 of VWZS01011053.1, forward strand.
GAAGAGACTGACCCCCACCTTGCTATAACCTCCTTTCAGGCAGTTGTAGAGAGCAACGAGGTCTCCCCTGAGCCTCCTCTTCTCCAGGTTAAACAACCCTAGCTCCCTCAGCCACTCATAAGACTTTTACCCCAGATCCTTCACTAGACTCATTCCTCCTCTTTGGATGCCTCCAGCATGTATACATAAATACATAAATATATAAAAAATACATATAGAGAAAAATAAAATCTACACAGTAAAAACAGGAAAAAGCACTCTGCAACTAACCAGTGCCATCTGAACAGTTCTGATGAGATTCAGTGACCCTCGCTACAGAGGGTAGGCTGGATATTTGAATTGGAATGAGTCCTGCCCCATTTGCAATCACCACAGCAATTTATCTTTCTTATCTTGGACACCTAGCTTAGAAAGAGATGAATGGCCTTCTGGAGGTAATTATTTCTGTAAATTTAATGGAGATATAAGAGTAACCAGCTCAACACAGGCATCTAAATTTTAGGCAATTAAATTTGGACAGAGAATTAAACTTGTGTCTACTGTTGGACCATAACTCCAAGACTACACATTCCTGACAACAGGCATCAAGACAAGAGCACAAAAGCTACATTTTGAAATGCACAGGCTAACATGTACCTACTGTTAGTATGCAATCACAAGAAGAGTTTTCATTTTGTCAGAAAAGATAAAGCTTCTGCAAAATATGCAGAATAATAACATTAGGAAAAACAAAATTCTGTCCTTATAAACAGCAATTAAAAATACGTATAAAAACATTCAAACTCTCTGAGAATCCTAAGAAATGCCCTAGTTTCCTGAATGTCAAAGAAAAAGTCCTTCTTAGAAGGAATTAAACTTGTGCTTCCTCCTCTTTCCTCTAATAGGAAGACAGAAACAGCTACTGAAGTCAGTCTTGTAGAGGACTTGCCCAAGAAGTTAACCCATCATTTTACCACCCTTCACCATTGTCTGAATTTCTTGACTAAAGAATATAACACAAATTGATCTGGATGATTTCAGGGAAATGGCTACTTCCAACACTGAATTACTTTTATACGTGGAACACCAATGGCTGCCATAGATTCCAGAAATGGGCAGAAGGGAGAAAGTGGACGTCGGGATGACTGAATGATGTACTTCTGGGAGTCACCATCTCTCAGTACATGCAGAACCACAACGGCCAACAGCACAGCACTGCTTGCACAGTCCAGCGTAGAATATTTTTACACCAAAAAGTAAATGACTGCCCCAACATTAAAGAAAGAAATGCCTGACAAGCAAATAATGCACATAACGGTAAAACTCTGAAAGTCTGCAAATTCAGGTATCTACTTTAAAAAAAAAAATTGCTTTTAATTTCCTCATTGAACAGACACACCCATAACTTCCATTTTGTGTGACTCAAACTTGCAAAAAATGGCATGCAAACAGTTCATAGTAACAATAATGCAAAACCTTACAATTTCTACTCTGTTTCATCCCATGTGCACCAAAAGTTCTTCCATCTTGCAGTGCCTCTAGCAGTATCTGAAGTTGATTTTGTAACTACAGTTTCACATGTAGATAGAAAATTCAGGAATAGGAAAATAAAACTCTCAATTATGTATCTAATAGTTTAGACTGAAAAACTACATGCTGTTTTCAAAACCTACGTATTACTACACAAAAATTACATTAAAGACACAGATAATACCAGAAGAGAAAGAAAATATAAACATTAAATGTCAGACAGGTTTCATAAACAGTATTTTTACATGTATTTACTCACACCACTTCAGGCATAGGCAATACCATAATATGCTGTAACTCTTATCGTCAATAGCTACTACTTGCAGTCCACACTAAATACAATATTATGCCACCCTTAAGACTTTTTTTTCTTTTGCTCTTTTTTGCTACTTTTTTTGTAAGAATATCGTGATCACAGGATCCAAGTGAACAATATGAAATAATTAAACATGCCTTCAAGGGCTTCCATAAGGTGAGATGACATCGCCTTTCACAAAATGGAACTAAGCACAGTTAGATTTTAGTTAAAAGTATCAAAAAGACAAGCTTTAACTTTGAACGCCCTGCTTGAAAATCACACAGGGTTTTTTTTCTGGCCTGAGTAGTTATCATTCTGATAAGAATTAAGAGATGTGCACTGAATGTGCAATCCACACTTCTGAAAATCCTGACTCCAGCTTTCTCCATTGCTCTGCTTTAATTCCTGGTCAGAATTCCTACCCTTTCACTTCTTAACCTTCCCTGTCCGATGGAAAACAGTCTTTTCTCAGACACTGTCTGAAAACGAGGAGAGCATCAGTGAACTGTTACAGAGATACTCAGTACAGGGAGGCAGACAAAGAGCACTTCACTGAATATGCTCAGGCAAAGCACCTTGGCATCTGGTTATTTTTCTCCTCTGGCAACACCAAACTGAGCAATGCAGTGAACACACCTGAGGGACAGGATGTCATCCAGAGAGACAAGCTCAAGAAATGAGCCTGTGGGAATCTCATGAGGTTCAACAAAGCCTAGTGCATGGTCCTGCACCTGGGTTGGAGCAACCCCCAGTACCAATACAGGGTGGGGGATGAAGCGATTGAAAGCAGCCCTGCTGAGAAGGACTTGAGGGTGCTGCTGGGTGAAAAGCTGGACATGAGTTGGCAACATGTGTTCAGAGCCCAGAAAGCCAATAGTATTCCAGCCTGCATCAAATGAAACATGACCAGCAGGTTGAAGAAGGTGATTGTGTCCCTCTGTTCTGGTGAGACCCCACCTGGAGTGCCGCATCCAGCTCTGGGGTCCCAAGCACTGGAAGGACGTGGACCTTCTGGAGCAATTCAAAAGGAGGGACACAAAACTATCAGAGGGATGGAATCTCACCTGTGAGGAAAGGCTGGCTGAAAGAGCTGAGTTGTTCAGAATGGAGAAGAGAAGGTTCTAGGATGACCTTATTGCAGCTTTGCAATACATGAAAGGATTTATAAAAAGGATGGGGACAAGCTTCTAAGCAGACCCTATTGTAATAGGACAAAGGGTAATGGTTTTAAACTAAAAGAGGGTGGGATTACAACTACATATAAGGAAGCAATTTTTTTTTACAGTGAGAGCAAGGAAACATTGGAACAGGTTGCTCAGAGAGGTTGGTAGATGCCCCATCCCTGGAAACATTCAGGGTCATGAATGAGGCTCTGAGCAACTTGATCTAGTTGAAGATGTCCCTGCCAACGGCAGCGGGGCTGAACTAGATGTCCTCTAAAGGTCCTTCTGACCCAAACCATTCAATTATTTTATTAATGGCATGAAATTGGATAATCATGCTAAAAAAATTGTTCATTACCTTAAAGCCTCAGAAATATTTTTCACACACCAGAGCTCTTCAATTCACACTAAACACAAGAAAACATTTTAAATATAATCCAAAAAGAGATTCAACAGAAGGCACCCCACTCCCCCCTCCCGTATTCCACTGACAAACTGTGAATACCTAACTAAACAACTCAGTAAGGGCTTCTGTCTTGCTGTACACTCAGCCTATGCTTACCCTTTATGGCCCACTATTTATTTTGTCTATATTGATTTAAGGATCTAGACATTGTCTGCTCAAAAATAAAAATTTTAAAAATGCTTCTCATGAGACCATTTTCACATCCCTCTCCACAAACACAATTTGCTCCCTTTTCTTTGATATTACTCATAACTCTTTGAAAGATCAAGTCACTGCCTACACTTTGGCAAGACTATTACTCTGTTTACTAGTGAGAAGTTAATGGTTTGACAACAGAAAATTTGGCTTTCATGCAGACTGGTCAAACAGCCATGAGTCACAGTGCTGATCTCATAAAGTTGCTTTGCCCATACAAATTTGATCAGAGAACTCCCTCTTTACTCACAGACTTCTTCCTCAACCAGGCACTATCTGGCTCTTCACCAGTCTTTGCTATGCATTTTGCCTATCTGCACATACACCTGTATCTCCTCTGAAGTTTGGTTAATGGGTAGACATAATTCCTGATCTCTATGTTAACAACTGCAATCACAAAATTTACTGTGAAGAGTCCCACCTCACAAAAATGCACAATAGCACACATCCAAGTATTCCTGACATGAACTAAATTCATACATTCTGCTCCTAATTCTGAAAGTTTTAATGGGTCTGAATTAACTCCAGTTCCATCTTTTATCAGGCAAATGACAATATATCATCAAAACTTATATAATTAACTACAAGTCTATTCATAGCTCCACCTATTTTATCAGTGTGGTGAGATGGGGTAATTTGTGAGCAAGCCTTGGAATACAGAGTGGTGTTCTACAGGCACTAAGGCTTGAGATGTCCACCTCCAGCCATGAGCAGCATTTACACATTCCAACCTTCCCTTCACCAAAAGCATCCCTTTAAACTCCTCATACAACTGAAAACTGCAAGCTTTGGTACACACAAATGCAAAGGACACTGATAAAAATAGTGACAGAGGAGAAATAAGGGTGAAGAACAAAGGTAGAAAAAATGACAAAATAAGTAAACTTGTCTCTGCTTTTTTTTTAACATTACTTCAACTAAGATAATTTTCTGCACTCTGATGTTCTTTCAGCAGAGTCCAGAAAGGATATGCAGAGAAAAATGGAGCAACATGAGGTATGTCTTTATTGTTACGAACAGGTAACTAGTATGACAGCCATTTTGTCAGATAACTAGCTGCTTTTTTAAAATGCTTTTCCTTTTTCTCTTTTTGCTTTAGGGTTATTTCTAATCTAATCTAGTATGTTAGCACATGTGAAAACATTATAAGAGGAGACCCATGTTCTTGTTATCTGTTCAGTGTACTGCTCATTAACTGAAAGTCGTAATTACCAGCAATTCTGCTATCCTTCATTAATACACACCCACCCCTGCTCAACTACTTCAGGTTCTATGTTTTCCTTACAAGTTTTACGGACAGTTAAATTCCACGCTACTTCCATCTGAAGTATTAAGAGCTAAACACCTTAGTACACACATGATCTTGATCTGTGACAGCTGAGGGAGGTGTTAGAGAGAAAAAGTAATGCATCAGAATAAACAGAGAAGTTAAATTCACAACTGCTACCTTCTGATTTCCAGGGAGAATAGAATACAACTAACTTGGAGTTAGGACAAGTCATGGTGCCTCATCATGAGAGTTAGGAAAAAGAAAAAATTTAAAATAAGACTCAGGACCATCATCTTCCTTATTTTGAATAAATCAAGATAAGTTCAGCTGAATCTATGAAGACAGTCCCCATCAAAAATTATTCTCTCCTCATCTGCAGGATAATTATCTGCCAATAGCCATATATGTTCTATAAAATAAATCATAAGAGAACATCATCCCTCTCAGCCATTTTCATTTTGGACAAATTCTGATAAAACCCTTCCTGCACCTGCTGAAATTTTATCTACCTATATATTTCAAGAAACAGTCACTTTCAACCTGTCTTGAATGAAGAGCTTAGCTTCTGCTTCCGAAAGCATGAAGAGATATAAAAACATTTTAACGCAGCTGCACACTGTCCTAGCAAAGAATAACTGCAGTGGATAATTGTAACACCAAATAACATCGTGCACAAAAATTAGAATTCATCGTAGAGCACTGCATAAACATGGCATCCCCCCACAATTTCAGGGCTAGGTATCTGACCCTTTGCCACTTCCTTCTGTTGAACTTGCTCTAAATGCTAAAATACACACAAAGGGGGGGAAAAAAAAACAAAAAACAATCAAACAAACCCACAGACTGACTAACTAAGCCTAGGGGGTAATTTGCCTGAGATCTTGAGGCACCTTGAGAAAGTTGATTATATATAAATCGGGGAATGGCTTCAAAGAAGAATGACTATTCACAACAGTGTGTATTACAGATTCACAAAGCACAGGAGGCAGAATACACGTCTCAAATCCCCAGGGCCTGAGCTGGTATCCATTTTACCTAGAATGAAACACTCCAGCTGCTAAACTAACGAGCATAAGGCAGAGACAGGCACTTTTGCCAAATTTATCTCCCCTCCTTTTGTATTCAGTATTTGGAAAAAGCAAACATTTCAAAGATTAAATAGATAAACCATTTCACATGAAGTCTAGTTTATTCATTTTTGTTTTAATGACCAAATTGAAAAGTTTTTAAAATGCAGTTCAATTAGTCTTAGGAAACCAGTGATTATATATTATGCCGTTTGTCCGGCAGCCATGTCACACAAATGAATTCTAATCATGCAAGCCAATTTTAGCCAAATCTGACAAAGAAACAGAGGTCTCAAAGACACCTAAGTTCCCCCTAAGTTTCTCAGAAATCAGCTGCCTGCTAGGAGCAAGACATACAAATTAGCAGTCGCATTGTGAAAAAAGGAAACAGAACTTGGCTATCATCCATCTCCAGCAGGAGCAATCAACTGGTCAATTGAAGCACTCGCCTAGTTCCAAACCAGCCATAACATAGGCTGGTGCTTGCCAAATGCAGAGGGACGTGAGAGGAAGCCAAATGTGTTCTGGGGTAGGACAGGCCACATGAAGGAAATGAAGGTACGATAATACACAGGGGCTGGGGAGTACCAAGGGCAGTGCAGCAGCCCCATCATGGGAGTAAAAGGGGAAATCTTGCAATAATTAGTTTTGTATTAAGAACTTGAAGACAGCCACACTTTCAGATTTCCATAGCTCTGAAAAGCTTATTTTCAACTTGTTTTTCATTTCATTAATGGAGCCAAGTAATCATATGATGCTATGACCCAAAACTGGACTATTTACTTTCTCTACAAAAGTTTTAAAGTTTATGCTCTGATAGTTTGATTAATAAATAATGAAATCAAGTCTGTGCCACAACATTTAGGAAGCTAAAAAGTACATACACCTGCATCCTGCAGAAACATAAATTCCCAGTATATGAAGGGAGCAGGCAGGCAAGCAAGAATCAGCAGAGATAAGACATCCCAAGCAATAACCACTGCTCAGCTGAGAAGTAGGAGCTGGTGACACCCTCCATCCGTGAAACAGTAAAACAGGTATATCATCTTCACAGAAAGATGGCATGATAATGCTAAACTTTTTCATTCTGCATAGGAACTTACCCACATCCAGTCACCAATTCCCACAGAACTGTACAAGCCAAGTCCTACCTCTTGTAACAGCAAATAACTTTCGTCACTCTTACACCCAACTCTTCTATCCAAAATCAAAAGTACATAACAGGATAAAGGGCACCATGCAAAAGCCATACACTTGCATTTCAAAACTTCCATGTAATCTACCATGCACTATATTTAGCTTAATAAGCTGGTAATTAACGTTTTTGAGGGGTAGGAAGTTGAATAATACCATAACTGCATCACATCACATTTTCTCAGTCATGTGGTCTATAATGACACAGATTGAATATGTATATCCCTTCATCTTCTTCTTTCTCCTTTTCCTCATCTGTGTTTTCCTGAACTCCCCCTCCTGTCTGCCCTTCTCTACTTGACAGTAACAAAGCAGATCAAAAATACAGAACACCTTTCTTTTGAAGACTAACTAGAAAGACCAGGTTTCTTCACCATGAAAAAGACCAAAGAGGGTATTTAACAATCCATATGGTTGCAAGTGACATTAAGGAGATAAAAAAGGATTGGCTACTCACCATCCCTAAGATAGCAGGTGGGAAATTGGGCAAACTTAGGAAAAGGGTGCTTCAGACAGCGTATGAAGGTGTTATTCACTATTCTGTCACTGCTAAAATTTAACATAGGTTCAAGAAAGAACTGCACAGATCCATGGAAAAGAAGTTTATCAAAAGTTTACTAGAAAGAAAACATCTAGCTGAGGGAAATTGCTGAAAAAAACCCAATAGTTAAAAGCTGGGGAAACATCTGAGACATCATCTCTGCACATTTATCACACTCAGGCTTCTCTACAAACATGAGTTATTGTATTTGATTAGAGACAGTTCTGGGACAGAAACTTTCATCGACACAGTAAAAGACAGCTGAAGATCATCCCCCGTCGAGACTAAACAAGGTAAGATGTGCACGAACAGAATGATTTAAGCTTCTTGGACCTGTAGCAAAGTCAACTCAAAATACTACTTCCACTTAAAATGAAGAGATCTTTTGTGCTGGTCTCCACACACTCCAGTTCAGAAATTAGAGAAATCAGAAGTTTAAGGAGCAGCCAGACCAAAAAAAGTCATTCTAGCAATGGTATAATAAAGTACTTACTTTCTCTGTAATACATGTTCTATAATGAAGAAGTACATTACCTTTTTTTCTTCACATCAGCATAGCTTGTGCTGGCATAAGCATGTCAAAATTTTATTAACATGACCACATTAAAATAGACGCACAACTTTTCATCAAAAAAAAAGTAACAGAAATTTTTTTTGGGGGTGGGGGGAGAGTGTAGAGGATGATATGCTAGTAAAAATTGAACAATCCAAGATGCACCACCACAGTAATTCCTTGACCAAAAGGAACATCACAGAGCTCAACAGTTAGAGCCAAGCGATACTCCTCCTTCCAGTCACCGAGACTAGGAAGTAGCTGAACAAAAAGCAGCTCCATGGGTTCATGATGTAGAACAACTTGAACACAAACCAGTGTCCCTGTACAGTGGTAAAGCCTAAGGACATGCTGCGCTGCAACAACAAGACACTAGTCAGCAAATCAAAATATGTCATTATTTTTCTCCCCATAGCAGAAAGGCATATCTAATGTATTGTGTCCAGTGTCAGGGGTCCCCATTATGAGAGAAAACCTGCAAACTGAAGACAGTCCATTGAAGTGTTTTGAGGGCTGCAGCCCATGTTCATAGGAGGAGACACTGAGAGCACCATTGCTCATCCCAAAGAAGAACAGAGCAAAGAAGGAAGTTGTTGCCCTGCCCACCATCTGAACACATCTTAAGGAGACAAAGCCAGTTCCGAGTGCTGTGAAGTGAAATGAGAAAGTGCAAGAAACACGGCCTGAAACATGGGAAATCTCAAATGGACATAGAGAGAAAAATTTTCCAAAAGAATGGCTAAGCACTAGAGCAAGCCACCTTAGAGATATTCAAAGCTCAACTAGACAAGACCTCGAACAAGGTGACCTAGCTTGAGTAACCCCTGCTCTGAGCAAGGGCTAGGACGGCCTCTTGAGAATCTGGCCAAGTAAACAATTTTTAAAATTATATATTGAGCAAAAAAAAAAAGCAAAACCTGGCACCTTTGTAAGAATTAATTCCCAAAAATAATTTCTCAGAGGAACCTTTTCTACATTTTTTCCCAGCAAGGATACTTAAAAGTTAGCTTATTGAGACTGGAATACGTAACATAATATTCTTACATATAAATAACAAAAGGCTCAATCTTTAGTAGACCACGTATAAATTTGATAATTTTTAATCACCTTATTTAGCTTATCAAGTGTACTCATGAATGAGGTTATTAATATTTCTCAATTCAAGCTGTAAAATCTTACTTTATTACCACACAAAAGCAGCACTGAACCATAAAGCTACAAAATGAAACTTGCAAACATTATTAATTGCTATTTTGTTATTAAAGCATGTCTTCCACACCAGTGTCAGATCTGGACTACTTCTGCTTCAAGATACTCCATATTAATTTCATAAATAATAAAAGCTTAACATGCCCAGTGTTTGCTGACTGAAAAAGCAGGATGATAAGAAAATACCTTCAGTTTTATTTGAAACATTTAAAACAGAATTTTATGACCAAAACAAAGACGCCAATAGCTGCTGTAGTGGGTACTGCTCTTAGAGAAGCAACTCAAGTGCTCTAACTAAAAAAAACTTAGCTTTTCGAGACACCCAAGGCACGTCCCTCCTTCCTACATATCAACACTGGCACAAACCAAAAAAGAAGTTACGATTTCCTCAGAAGAAAAGGATGAAAGACGAGGATCACTACTGAAACAATGAAGTACATTAAAACTGAAACGCCAGGCAGAAAGTAATTTGTTTTACAGCTGTGGTCATCAATGCTTAAAACACACACATCACTAATACTGTAAAATTCTAACTCACCACAGAATTTTTTTCTGGATACAGAGCAGTTATTTTCAAAGGTGTCCTGCAAAGGTGTCCTATTTACTTTTATTCTACTTTTTCTAAAATAACCATTTCTACAGATGTTTAAAACTAGATATAGCATATTTACAAAATATGACTCAAAAGTAAGCAGCATGAAGGCATGCACTCTTTCAATGTAAAAGAACACACACAAAGACTTGTCTACAATTAATTTGAAAAGCTCTACAGCAACAGAGTCATATATTCCTGAAACTAAAAAAAAATACTACTGCACCTATGTGGCATTCTAAAGGGCTTACAATGATTATATCTAAGTTGCAGTTCAACATTGTTGTGGTTTAATCCAGCAGGTAGATAAACACCACGCTCACCAAAAAACCAAACACTCACTCCATGCCCTTGTTTGGGGTGAAATTGCGAAATTTAGAGGTAACCACTTTACCAGGCACTTGGCTGTACCATCCCACACACCCTACTACCACTCATAGCTACCCAGACCCGAGGGGAAACGTCTGTGTCATATTCTTAAAAAAGTTGTTTCGCCCTGAACAGGACCCAAAACACATTCAGGAGACAGCCATAGGAACATGCTGGCTTGAAAATGCCAAGGATACTACAGGCTCCTTGAGAGCTACCGCAATTGGCCTGGAGGAGAGCGGGAAGATGGAGGATTGTCTCCCCTGCAGCCAAGAGTGTCTGAGGAGGAAAGGGGCATAGTGCAATGATTGTTGGTTCCCATAGATGGCTCCCGAAGCTCGGGGATGGAGGCAGCGCGAGCACAAGCATCACCGCGGTCTCACAACCACAATCTTACCGGGAGCCAGAGCTACAAAATTCAACACAATGAAAACCTCAACCCAGTCCCCAGAGGTGATGAACAGCACAACATGGAACATATATAGCAAGTATTGTTACTTATACAACATATATACACTTAAACATATATACACTTAGACATTTAAAGCAAGCACTGTTGATATACAACACAGCTCTGCACACACAAATCTATGCTGTAAACTGAAAGAGGGTAGACGAATACCAAATATTAGAAAGAATATTTTACTGTGGTAAGACACCAGAAGAGATTGCGCAGAGCTGTGGATGCTTCATCCTTGGAAGTGTTCAAGGCCAGGCTGGATGTGGTTTTGAGTGATCCACTCTAGTGAAATGTGTCCCTGCCCATGGTAAGGGGGATGGATGGAACTAGGTAATCATTAAGATCCCTTCCAACCCAAGCCATTCTCTAACTCTACAATTACAACAAATTTGTTTCAACATGCTCCAGTCAGATCTTCCACTATTTCAAACCTTTATGTCCCATACTGGGTACCAAAAAAGGATTGCCTTGACTTAACCAGCAGGCAGCTGAACACCACACAGCCACTCGCTCATTCTTTCATCCACAGTGGAATGGGGAAAAGAGCTAGGGAAAAAAAAGTAACATTTGTGGGTTGAAGTAAAGATAGATTAATAGGATACCAAATGATGTTCCTTTCATACTGTTTACCTAAATGTTCTTTGAAGTAACAGGGAAAAATCAGGTGTTGAAGTAGCTCACTATCAATACTTATTTTCATTTTCTTTGCTTTAATTAATACTTTCAATGTAGTATTTTGGCACTGCAGGCTCAAGAAGAGAAAGGATTTAAATTAAGGCCTCTAACACTCGAGATTCATCTAACCTCCCAGCCAGATGATGTGTAATCACAGAATAACATATGTTCTTTATTCTCCCGCTTTTTTGAATCATCCTCTAATTTACGCTTTCACTTCCTTTCCTTCCCAAGTCAGTCACAGAAACACTTCCTATGACAGAAAATTACTTCCTGTTCTGTCAGTAAGTTGGAGAGGGGGAGAACGGGAGGGATAGTCAGTTATTGCTGTTATTAAAAGACAAAAAATACATTATTATTTTAAGAATCAAACAACAAAGACACACAGTAATGATTCTGAGCAGAGAAAAAATACTGGAAGACATTTAAGAGTAGAATTATGAAGTTACAAAGCACTAAGTTCATCCCTAGTGCAACAGCATGATGAAAATATGACCACAGCTAAAGCATAAGAGCAATTACTCTTCTAGACTAAATTAAGCTTTTTCCATTTCCACATGTTATTATTATATGGTGCCATGGTTTAGTTAGGAACCAAAATATAAATTAAGAAAACAGAAGAGACTACTGTAGCGTTCAGAAAGACACTCTCTTTCCTTCTCCTCCCCATTCCCAAACCTAGAGAAAATTACACACTGGTAAACCCTCAGCAGCATTCTCAAAGGAAATCTTTTCCATCTCAAAACCACAAATAGAGAATCTTTTTGCCTAAGTGTCCAAAATCATAAATGAGCATCAACTGCAATTTTCTGCAGTAGTTATTTGATCAAGGCTGAAAACTCGGTGGATTTACAAAACTTAACACCTCAAGCATAAAAACACCTTCAAGTTCTTGTTTCCTTATTTGCTTATTCCATAGAAATTCTCTCTATATTTAACAATTCTTCAAAATGAAATTCAAATTAAATGTATTCCAGAAATTTTTCAGACCAAACTCAGAGTGGAGATTTCTTTGGCCATTAAGAAAGAGATTACCACAAACTGTTACTTATCATTTAATAACACAAACATTGATTGAAATTATTTTATGCTACATATTCAAGAATTATTTAACTATTAAACCCAAACCTGTTTATCTTAAAATATTAAGTAAAAGCAACGATGCATCCACTTCCTTCATTTACTCTCATTTTCATAGTTACAAACAAATCTGATGTTATTCTGTATCAAAAATTGTAGATAGTACTCAAGTGAAAAGTTGAAGAGGTATTTGGCAAGTATTTGCCAAAAGGCAGAATTCCAGGCTGTTTCTTACACTAGCCAAACTGCAATTCTCAAATCTATCAAAACCTACCTGTGTACTACACACGACTGCGTATCATACTTTACATCTGAATTTAAAAACACAACTTTATGTAAATTTTTTTAAACTAAGAATCATGACTCTGCTCATTATACATTCTGTTTTCAATGAAAAGCAGCTTGATGGATCATATTTTTACATGAGGATCCTCTCAGCATTCCTTAGCAGCTCATTACTTCGATACAAAGTGTGCCTCATTCAGAAATCACTACTCTGCACAGTCAGAACTAGACCCTTGAAAATCACCCACCTTCTCTTCAGCTCCTTCACTGATGTTTTCCCCCCTCATGCTCTTCTCCAAATAACAGTTAAATGGAAAACTTCACACTCACTAGCACTTTCAACTGTATAACAGAAAGTGTGCAAAGATGAAAAATGTAATGTTCATTAGCATTACAATTCTAAAAAGTAGTTTGAAGTTCACCTCTGCTTTGTATTTAAAACTGTCTTGGACACAGTATCACAGTTTAAAAAGTAAAAGAAATAGTATGTACTTGGAAACCCTCAGTAAACTTAACTGCCCTGATGCCCTTTAAAGTTTCCCATGCTCCCACTTTACAACGAACCTAACAAAAATCATGGCAACATCAACCAAAAGAAGTGGAAATGTGATTCCATAATAAATGTAATTCCCACTCTATCCTTCTGACAAGCAATACCACAAAACAAGACGATCCAGCTGTCAAAAGATGTATTTTACCTATTCAGTACACTGCCATCAATATCGGAGCTAAGTGATTTCATATCCTCACCAAATAAGAGAATAATATTATTAATGACTTTCATAAGGCTACTGGATAATACACTCTTCTAGCCTGTGATCTGATGCTGTATCCCAATTTAGATCTGTAAGTATTTCAACACTGAGATCACACATACTGTATTTTACAACAGTAGAAGAATATAACACAGTGAAACTTCAGCAGAATGAAAGAAAACAAGGGAACATGAGTCTCTAACAACTACTTAATAGAAGAGATTTAGTGATAGCACATGCACACGGTTATCTAGCAGTAATAGCTGTGATGCAAAAACGTCAAACCCTTCCAGGTAACACACAGAGATGTGCCCAAGATAACCCCACTAACTCCAAGCTTTGATAAGATAAGCTTCCAGCAAGCAGCACTGCTGTAAAACAGCAGATGCTAAAAACCGCCCCGGCAGTCAGAAACTGCTGGACAAGAGTTCTTGCAAGCTTTCTGCTCCTTGAGAAGATATGCTACTCCATGATTCACAACAGGCCAACAGGCCACAGCAATCTGACATACAAAAGTCACAACACTGTGGAGGGTTTACTTTGTTCATGCAACAAAATTCTTAAAATTATTTTATTTTTTTTTTCTTCTCAGATACAAGCCATGAACAGTCTTTCTAACTCACATTTTCCCAAGAAAATGCTGGCAGCCACCCTAAAGCATTAAATTGAACACAAATATAATAAGGCTGGGGCCGTGCCAAAGACACAGCTGCCACGCCACTAAGAGTATCTTGAAGCTGTCTTAACACACACGGCTTTTTCTCCTCTGGCTTTCTTCAACAGCTTTTCTTCAGATATGACACAGCACTAAAAGCTCAAGCTGTTGCTGGAGCACTAGGAGACAAACAACAAGAAAGAAAAAGCCAGTCTTGACCACTACCCCCAGACAGCACTCCCTCACAAAGAAGCGTGTTCAGCAGTCTGTTCTCCAGTAAGTCTTCACTTGCTGTCAGTTAATGCCATCACTCCCATTTCTAAAACCTAGGCTACATTTTCCAAAGCGAAGGGTTCAAAATGATGCCAAACAAGAACACCCATCATGCTTCAATTACTTACCAGTGGTACAAAGATTATTTAAACCACTTTCTTTTTCCTTAAATGTGCAAAGAAGCTCAAAGGTTGTACATCAGTCCTAGAGCTGTCCAGTCCTCCTAAAATCTGACACCTTATGAATATGCATTACATTAAGTACATAAAAAAGTGATTAGAAACATGCATATACTATTCATCCCCTAGAGAGCCTTTCCTACTTCCTGTCAGCGCTATTAGAATTACTCTTACTGGAATTAAATATGCTCCTTTTTCTCTAAAGAAGTAGAAATGTACTATTCCTGAAAGTATGAACAATATGCACAGCTTGGAGAATCAGTTTTAAATTTACTTTAATTTTATTGCTACGACAATCACAGAAAAAAAATAACCAATCTACAGAATATTTAATATCCCATGTTTCCAAGTGTAATTCTCTCTAACTAAAACTTCAGGACAGCTTCTTGCTCCTATGTACTCCCACATGTGTTATTTACATAAAGCTGTATTTTAACCTGCAGTGACACACAAAATATACATATAGAAAATCCTAATGAATAGCATTCTGTTATCAGTATGAAAGGTAACAGTACCTTACTCCAAAATCACCAGCTATCCTCCCACCTGCTGCTCAAGTACTCAGCATCTGGGGAATGTGAGCACATAGACATTGAAGAGACAAAAAAAAAACCTGTCTCAAGAGTCTTATAACGTGATTTCAGAATGCAAAGTCTTTGCAAAGGCCTTTCTCCTGAGATTCGGTTCATCTATACGCCACATCTACTCCAAATACCTTACATTTCCACATTCTAGATGACACAGGCTTTCTGACTAATAATTTAAATTACCAGGAACATGCAAGTTTAAAAGAACATACTTTTGCTCAAATGGTAAGATACTGACCCTCAGAAAACTTTAGACTTCTTAAACACACTGATGCTTTTATTAATTCACCCTTCCATTGGGAAGTTCACTTGGGTTTGCTGGAAAAGGCAAATAATAATCAAGCATGTTGCTATTCTATCCTTCCCTCAAATCCCTACCAAAATACAATTTACACTACACTGAGAAACAAAACTTCTCTGAGGGAAGAGGTAAATCAAGCCAGTACAGTAAATTCCAATTGTGTAACAAGCTCCATCCCATCACTTTACTTATGTGATGATATAAATCAGTTTAACAACAGAAAAATTGACAGAAAGTCTTACGAAACTCAGCAGATAGGAGATAATGTTCAGTGTTTAATGAGTTCTTCGAAGAGCACAAAAAGAGGTAGAAAGAAGGAAACTAGAATGTCACTGACTCAAACCCATTAAGTAACATTTGTCCTAACTAAGTATTTACATCCCATAAAGAAGGCTAAGCCTAAGAATTACAATGCTAAGTAAATAACTTCTGAAACAAGACTCAATAAATTCAAAAGTCCAAGGACTCTGAAAAGTAGACTAGCTATGGGAAACCTACACACTTCCAGGGAACTCGCTGATTGGAAAAAATCAATGTGAGACACACTACACCAAGAAAAGCCAGGACGCTGATAAGGTGGGTGCTAAAAAGAGACCTGCAGCAATTTAAAGGTCTTTAACTTTAGATGTGTTGCAAATAGAGTAAGCTTTTTCCTTTCCTCTTTTTTTTTTGTCCACAGTAGCAACAACTTCACTCTAAGTTGCAACAATTCTATAAATCAGGGACATCTTACATTAGTGCTTTAGCTTCTGAGCTGAAGAGAAACCTGCAAGTGAAGTCTGTGTCCCCCAAGACTGTGCATAAATTGATTAGAGATCTCACTTAAAAAGATGCAGGGAGAGTCTTTCCCAGCAACTGATGAAAACCAGAAGGGCGAGCTGCAGCAGGGCAGTGGAAGTCACAGCTGAGATGGAGTGCACAGAGGATCATCACACTTGCTTTGCCTTTTCCCTCTGTTTTCAACAATTTGGTGCATTTCTCTCCAAATCCTCCCTCCCTCTTCCCTCATCTCCAAAAAAGGGGAGAAAATCCTTTCTTCAGAACTGTGGTGTGATGACACTTACCTAACAAGGTAAAAATAGCAACACAAATAGTGTTTTAACTTACGCAGTCAAGGGCTATCTAACACAGCTATAAACAGTTCCGTTTTTGTCAACGGTGGCCAGAGGCAGATGATCCAGATCAAGAATGCAAACCACAGCAAAAAGTCCAGAGTAATTCCTGGCTATCAGCCATTTTAGAGCTGGTAGTCCACTGTAGAGTTCTGTATTCAGTATCCTGTGCAACTATCCCTACCTGGCTTTGCCTAATTACATTTTAACTCACTCACACTTTTTCTGCTCCACAATATCATGTGGCAAATAAGTTCAACAATTTAATTACACATCGCTTGACAAGCTACTTTAATTTTCATCAGGTAGCAAGTTTGCTTCACCATGTGGCCCAATTCTTGTCCTAAGAAAAACAGCTACTCTTCCTTTCTATTCATCATTTCTTTATGATCTATGGATTTTATAGATCTCTATCATCTCTCCCCCTATTGCTCTGTTTCTCAGAGTAAAGATCTTCATCTTCCCAGTACAGAGTATCTCCCACACCTTCATCCACTTTTTCAGTGTCTATGAAATCCTTGCTGTGTTGGGATGATTACATTAATGCACACTGTTAATGATTTCAGCACACCACTGATGAACATAATTACCTAACAATGATATCATTCTTTGTGAACAATTCCTAACAGCCGACCACTGCCCTTCTCACTTATGTATATATGTAACAGGAGTAAATTTAGAGCTCATCACTGTGTTGATAGGTTTGCATTATTTTCCCCTGTATGAGCATCATTTGGAATTCACCAGAACTGAACTACACTTGCACATGGAAGAACTGGACAACAGCTTTGGAAGAGTTTGCTGCAAGTACCCAATCAGTTCTGATTTTACCAATACCCAAAGATCAACAAACTGCTACGGTGCAACAGTATTGTCACTCCTTAAAAATATTTTTAATATAATGAACCCCTTAATCCTAGCAGAAACCTACTGTTAACATTGTTCCAACATGAAGCAATCATTTATCTACCCAGTTTCTCATCTTTAACCAACCATAATTACCCTCAGGATAACCATCTGTCTTTGGAAAATAAGCTTTGGTTGAGGTCCTCAGTCAAACGTTTTACCGCTTTTAAACCAATCTGCTACTGACTTCCAATAAGCACTGTAAGTGCTTTCCAATTCTAGAGCTGCAGCATTCAGTGAGCAATAACTGTGTAGGACTTGGTGAGTAAGAGATCTACTTTCATTTTATGTCCTGCCTGCAGATTATATAAACCTCAACAAGTTCACCCCCTTCAGTTTTCTCTTCTGCAAACTGAGGTGTTCCAAACATGCTAGTCCCCTATCTCCTTCCATCTCCTTATTGTACCCATCCTTTTTTTTCCATTATTTTCCACCTTTTCATTATAACCCTAAATTTGTTTATTGTAGTTGTAACAATTCCAGCAAGTAACAGTTATTTTTCCAATACCTAGCATCTTCTTTAAAAAGAAGGAAAAAAATAGCATCTGAATTAGTTTCTTGGGGTTGCTTCCTTTAACAGAATGCAAAATGATGGACCTTTTGCACTCCTTCAGAGTGAAAATGACATGAAAAATTCAGGTTCTAACTACCCATTACTTGTGACCCAGCAGGAATGCAAACTGATCAGATCAGTCAGTAAGGGACACGCCTGAACAAATAAAAAATGAAATGATGTGGCATTTTGTTTTGTACTGGCATTTTGAGATTTCATGGTACCAAGCAAACTTCACAAGATTTTGCACATCACCAAAGAAGTCTCAGGATTCTCAAAACAGATGCATCTCTCCTGTGAAACACGAGATGTGTGTTATGCTTGTATCTAAGGAAAATCTTGTCTCCTGCCTGAGCTTGCTCAATATGCAAGAACCAATTTCAGCTGTGATTTCCAAAAACGTTTTATTGGAATAGCAATATTGGAATAGCAGAATTCTGGAACTGACTACTTTGCCTGCTGTGCTCTTAGAAAGTGGTGTTAGATTCCTCCCTCTGAGAGCTTCCTTATGATCCAAGCTCTAAAGCAAAAGTTAGGTGTATGCCTCGAAACACATCAGATGATCAGTCTTACAAGAGGACACGTGAACAAACCTATCTTAAATCCAGAGTTACTCAGTATACAGCATGTCACTTGCTGAAATACCAAAAACTCAGTTTATAAGTCTGTTGTACAACAACTCGATATTTTTCACTTCTAAAGAATATACAGCCATCATGACATTAATATAAAGGTTTTCTCAGGGACTGTTAAGCAGTATTTTGTTTCCAACAGCTAGTACACTTCCAGTTCCTCTTCATCTCTAGGAGTAACTTCTCATAGTCACAACATTGTTTACATAATCTTCAAAATACATTATATTTTACAAGACTATTTCTTGCCACAGAGTAACTAATTTTTATGGCATTACACACTGCAATAAAAAAAAAAAGTCTGTACTAGTTGACAAAGAACTCACAAGTACATTTAGCTGTACTACAAAAATCTTTACTTATCTAGTTTGCACCTCTTGCTTTTTCACAGAGATCAATCAACAGGCCCGAGATCGGTCAGCCATAGGCTAAACCTGCTGTAGGCCATGGCATATTATTCGTTTTTGACAATATGTTGGCATTTCTATGTAATAAATTCCTAAGTTCTGCAAAGATCTAGGAGCACTGTGGAGGTTTTGGCTTGTCACATTCTCTTGTGAAATGCCACCCACGAAATTTAAAAAACAAACAAACAAACCAAAAAACACACCACAAAAAATCTGCTGCAAGCCAGTAAGAAGTGCTTTGCGACTCATTGTTTACATAAGGGGACTTATTCTGCAGTTCTTCTGGACTTCACTTCTAGTAATAAAACTGGATTCACTAATTCATGCTCCATTAAGGTCTATATTTTAATAAGATCACTGGAAAACTGGTTCTGAAATTCATTAATGTAACTATAACAATACAAAAAGGTAATTCTGCCACTTGGCCTTCCTTCTCATGTTTGATAATTAAATAAAAGTCAATACAGAACTTCTCTTCCAAGACAGAATATCTTTTTCACTGACATGTAATACAAACACCTTATCTCTCCCCCAGCTGGAGCCAATATCTCATTCCAAGGAACAGTGTAGTGTGTAATGAAAAGAACTAGCACCAAAAAATGCAGACTTTCAATGAGAGCTGCAGGGATCTGCCTTCAGAAAAAACTACAATTCTGCATGAACTACAGTTCACTCATTTTCATGAAACACCATCATCACTTAAAGAAAAAAAAAAAAAAACTCCCAGCTTTACCTACCACTGTTATGTTTACTGGGTAGTGCTACTTTACCTTCCAGAAACTGACAAAAATGTAATTGATATACTGAAGGTAAACATCACAAATTCCAGGCAATTTTATAACAGATTACTCTGACAATACCTGGTTAGGGGAGGGGAATAGATACATAATTACTGTTCAGTATTAACTACACTTTATTACTGTTTTACTTGAAAAAATAACTTTATTTTTAATTCAGAACCATAAAAGGTAAGCACTAGTTGCAGAAACTGACATAAAAAAGTGTCTACCTTAACTCCTCTAACCTTTTAAGATTTAAGACACTTACTGTAAAATCCAATCAGTACAGGCAGTATTTCACAAGCTAGCAAATTTTCAGCTAAGCAAGGACAACTTTTTTTACTTGCCATGCAGTGCTTCTGCAGTTTCAGTGGGGACAGATTTTAATACATAAACTCAGATTTGGTTTTGTACTAGAAAACTTATCATTCTGACATCAGGCAACAGTAACAACCAAATTGGCAGAAAACATTATTTAATTAATTATTTATAGTGTGTAGTCAGACACATAATACTACATTAAACACCACTGAAGGTTCACTCATAGATGTATTAAGTAACTCTAAGATCTAATAATATGAGAAAAATCATAATTAACAGCAACAGCAAAGCAGTTAGAAGCATGGATGCTCAGGCTACTACTCTTTTTTATAGTTCATGAACACAGCTAAGCAAGATTTGCAAATCATTATTTCTTTTTCCACTCCATCTCACACTCCTCAAAAGTATATGCATTAATTCCTTTCTCTTCTATACTACCCTTCCAAATGCAACTAGATCAAGGCATAATTCCAGTGGACCTGATAATCAGCCCATTACTTGCCCGATCAACTTTCAGCCTCCGGCTCCCACCCTACAGGACTGCAAGAGTAACAGGTGTTTACAGCCATTCAAGAGCCTACATTCCCAAGGAGGGCAGCAAACATTGCAGAGGGATAGATTGTTTCACAGGCATCTCGTATTTGTACTGCCAAAACCTGAAAGCCATTTACCAATAGCACTCATTCAGCTGAAAAGGCAATGAAACAACTCAAGAGCTGAAAACTGTGAAAAAATTTTGAATAGGTAACAGAAAGCAATAAAATCAAACTATTGATTTTATTAATAAAACTATTTTTATGGAAAACTTTTGCATTTTCAGAGAGGTTTAAGTACAGAAGAGGAGAGGGGCAAGTTTCGAGTCACGTTAAATAAGCTAATGTTATAAAAAGTAGCAGAAATAGTTATGATTATTTCAATTCAGTTATAGCCAGCAAGCACAGGATTGTGCACTCTAGTACCACTTAGAACAGTATTTTTGGATCTCGATACACTTATCTAAGAAGCATACCACAGGACGGGGAATTACTCTATTTGGCTACTATTACCACAAAGTAGCACGGCAAAAGTTGGCCCAACAAACACAGCATCACCAGGGAGTTAAAGGAGGTGATTATCCCACTGTATTAAGAACTGGGGTGGCCTTACCCAGACTACTGTGCACAGAACAGGAAAAATATGTGAAGGTCCTTAAATAGGGAGGATGGCAACAAAGCTGATGGTATGTCCTGTGAGGAGCAGATGAAGACTTTGGCTTGTCTTGACTGGAGAATAGGAGGCTGAGGGGCAAACCTCATTGCTGTCTTTCTACAGTCTCTTGAGTGGGGGAAGAGCAGAGGGAGGTGCTGATCCTTTCTGCCTGGGATCCAGTGATAGGATGAACAGGGATGGCTCAAAGCTGTGTCAGGGAGGGTTCAAACTGGACATAAG
This sequence comes from Rhabdornis inornatus, assembly GCA_013397075.1. NCBI lineage: Eukaryota > Metazoa > Chordata > Aves > Passeriformes > Rhabdornithidae > Rhabdornis > Rhabdornis inornatus. The sequence goes on from VWZS01011053.1 coordinate 826,386, forward strand.
GAAGCACTTCTTTATTGGGGGCATAGTCAAACACTGGAAGAGATTTCCTAGGGCAGCAGTCAATGTCCCAAACCAGTCAAAAGTTTAAGAGGCATTTGGCCAGTGCCCTTAATAACATACCAAGGTTTGGTCAGCCCTGAAGTCATCAAGCAACTTGACTAGATGACTGTCATAGGTCCCTTCCAAGTAAATTATCCTGTTTTATTCCAAACCACATGATACCCACTTTAACCTTTTCCATCTTAGACATATATGAAACCACAATCCAGGACAACCACTAATGTAAACAGTAAAACAGAAATATCCCCAAAACACCACTGGAAATAACTTTGCATATGTGGCTTTGTGCTTTAGCAGTTAGCACTGAACGTTAGGTTTGATGAAAGACTTTCAAAGTAGTTACTGAAAAAAGTCAGTGTTGACTAATAAGTGAATCACTTCTACAAAACAATCAAACAAGCCCCAAACCAAAACAAAAACTTCCTACAATGCGAACTCACCCCCAGGCTAGCAAATAAGCGTTTGCAATAGGTACTTGAAAAGCACAACTCTTTGAAACACACTGTTCCAAAATGGATATTGTGTGCCCGACGACTGGGACTAAGCAGAAAATACAAGCACCCGAGTTCAAGCCTCATGTGTGCCTCATTCACTCTATCTTAACCCCACTTTTCCATCTCGCCTTCCTTACTGAAGGGGCGCACACTGCAATGAACAACCCCAGCACTACGGGCGGGCGCCAGGCCTCCGGGCGAGGCCGGTCCCGGGGCAGGCGGGGAGGCCGCCGCGGATCCCGAGGGGGTGCCGGGATAGGGGTGCCGGCCCTCCCCGCAGGACGGACGGACCCGGAGCTCCTCTCCATGGCGAACCAGCGCCAGGCCCCAAGCGCACCAAGGGATACACAAGCCCCTGCCCGCCACCGACGGGCTCCGAGCGGAGCTGGGGCGAGGACGCTCCCCCGCACCGTACGCCTCAAACACGGGGCATTGCCCACCCCGCCCCGCCGCTCGGAGTCACCCCCGGAGGCGGTAGTGCGGCCGAGCTCGGCCCCACTTACCAGCCCGACTCGGAGAGCGCCGCCCGCGCCCGCTCGGCCATGGCGCCTCCCCCGCCGCTCACCCGCAGCACTCGGGGCCGCCGGGCGCTGCGGGGACCCCCGGCACTCGGTCGGAGGGGGAGGAGGGACGCGGGGCCCGCTGGTTCCCCTGCCCCGCGAGCCTCTCCGGGCTCTCGGGCCGGCCAGGGGGAGGAAGGGAATGGGGGAGGGAGGGAGTGGAGGGAAGGAAGGAGGAAGGAAGGGGCGGAGGCGGCGCAGGCAGAGACGAACAAAGCCCGCGACCGGCGGGTGCCTGGAAGCTGGTGCCGCCATGGCGGGGAAGGGAAGGAGTGCGGGCAGCGCAGCGGGCGAACCCTGCTCCTGCGGCTCGGGGCCTGCCTGCCGCTGTGTAGTGTCGGGAAAGGCTTGTTTAGACGCGTTTCGTCTGTAAATTATATTATTGACAGTAGTGTTGTTCTGGAAAAGGCTCCCCTCCGTGCCCTCGAAATACGTGTTGCGGGTGAGGAGGGATTTTTAGAAGGGTCTGGAGCGCACGTCACATGAGGAGCAGCTGTGGGCGCTGGGGCTGTTCGGCCTGGAGAAGAGGAGGGGGGTCGGGCTCTTCTAGCAAGTAATAAATGGTAGGACGAGTGTGAATGGCCGGGAAACGGCCTCAAGTAGTGCCGCAGGAGTTTTAGATGGGATAGCAGGAAAAACCTTCTTCACAGAAAGGGTGAAGCATTGGAACAGGCTGCCTAGGGAAGTGGTGGAATCGCTGTCCCTGCAAGCGTTCAGAAAAGCTGTTAATGAGCACTGATATTAACGTTTTGGGGTTTGGTGGGTTTTTGTTGTTGTTTTGTTTTTATTTGCCTTTTTAAAGGGAATCATACTTTAACAGAATAGCAGTATTTATTATTGCTGCTACAAGTACCCAGTGCCCTCGGGTGCCAGAGACGGGGGTGGTGGGAGCGCTGTCCCCCGTTTACTCTGTATTCCAGCATTCGCAGAAACGGCCAGAAGGTGAACATGAGCAGATCAGGAATTAAGAAAATACTTATCAATGCCTTGGCACTCAGAGTTTCTGCCTGCAGGTGAGATCAGCTGCTCTGCAGAAAACACTGTCCATTTGCATTAGTGCATTGTGTCCACTTACTTCTGTAACCCCTCAATGCCAAATTGGTTTTTTCAGCATTGAGGTTTTGAAACTTGTCTACACCTGTTATGTTTGTCTATTAAAGGTAGACTTTTCTTCATGGGTCACTTTCATCCTTAAGATGTTTCCGGTTTTATGCAGCATCTTCAAGTCAAAGCTTACAATTTTGCTCTTGTTCACGGGGTTTTTTTATTGAGTTTTTTTTGTTTGGTTTGGTTATTTTGATCCACATGAAAATCCCTCTTTGCTATACTAAGTATAAATCACTCAGGATTTTTGCATGCAACACTCTATGCTGCTCATTCGTGGTATTTTGTTTTGTGTCTATAGGTTATATACTCTAGGACAAAGATTTTGTCACAAGTAGGTATGGTGTCCTGTCTGGCTACTTTTTTTAAGAAGGCATATGTATCTGAGTTGATAATTATTAAAAACTTAACACAAATGAAGGAAACAAAACCTATATTATTCAGGTTCAACTGAACAGTATATAATGCTACACATATCCTTGAAGCTTTCCTGGTCATGAGCCTTAACACAAACCTAAAAAAAAATTTAAAAAAATAATTTTAAAAAGGCAGCTTAAAAATGGAAGACTGACCTGTGATTTCTGCTAACAAAATCTCAAAATAATGAATATAGGCATAAGAAAGTGTTAATCTTTGTGGTGGTCATTAAACAACAACAACAAAAAAATTAGCAGAGGGAGCATTATTAATTGGGAAAGTGGATTTTCAGGAGTTGTGCAGTCCTGTGTCATGGCAAGGCTCCAGGTGAACATGATCTGCCAAAGGAATAATGTCAAGGAGAACTGACTAACCCAAGAGCCTCTAAACAAACCTACTGTATGTCTGTACCAAAGAAACTCTTGAATTAGTGATGAGGGATACTGTAAAGCAGAAGAGTCACACTGAAATATCAGTGGCCAAGTTGCACCTGTGTTGCAACAGTAGCAGCCACTGATGGAAAAGCATTAGCAGATAGGTGGAAGTGTGGTTCTAGTTCAGAACTTATGCAAAAGAAATGGGAATAAAAACACCTTGCATTTGGAATCTGACCTGTCTGCACTTTAGATTATCAAGAAAAGCTTTGTAAACATTGTAACTCAAAATGCGATGCCCATAGAGCCAATTAGTAAGGGATGGAGTATGACCTAGGAGAAGATAATGAGAATTACGGACTTTATGCATTGCCTCACGTTAGTTTAAGACATGGAGGGTTTTGCTTACTTGAATCTTCATTGAAATCACCAGGCAATTATACCGGAAGTTTATGCCAGCATAGGGCTAGCTGTTGTACCTCATGGTACTGAACACCATCTACTATAAAGAAAATGTAGGTGCTGTCCTTCTTTGAGGTCTGCAGGCATCTAAGAAATTCATTATATGCAAGCTGAGATGTGTGCATATATATATTCACACGTGCGTCCTTTTGTACTGAAGTCCCCATTAGTGGGTGTTTCTCTACTCACAGAGGGCACTGCCTGAGCTTTGCAGTTTGTAGTTGCTGTTGGCTGTGCTGCACTGAGGTGAACAATTAGTTCCGGTGTAAAACAGGTGGTGCTGCAGTGCCTGCCAGGCAGTCAGAAACCTGCAGATAAGACCTTCTGTACCAACTGTTTGTGATAAAACATTCCTAGAGTATATTCTCTATATCAGTCACCTTTAGAATAAGTGACTGCTGAAGGTAAGTACTGGAGTACCTGGGGCTGTACAGGGACTGACCTAAACCCCTGTATGCCTGTAAGGGGCTCTGTGCCTCCAGAGCTTTCTCTGAAAATGCCTGTTGCTCCAGATGAATTGGTGCATCACTGTCCACAAAATTCACATGGATTTCTCCTGTCCAAACTGCCTAAAATGCAGTTTTGTCTGACTGCTGCCCATGGGACAACTTAATCTATGCCAAAGATGTTATTTCACAATGTTCTGTAATTTTTAATACCTGAAATGGTTGGTCTACTCAAGCAGCTCTGGTGAGACAGAGCTCTAACAGTCAGAACTAGTATACAGCACAAGACAGCAAGAGCCAGTTTTTGAAGCAGCCCTGCAGGCTCCTTGATTCATTGGATTGATTTATCCTTACTCCCTTTATCTCCTGCCACTGCAGGCCCAATCCTCTTGGTTAGCAGTATACTCACAAAACTGGGGAGCTGAACATTTTGTCCGTGCTTTCCAGAAATGGGCAAGAACAGAAACCTGTAATGCTCATTGAGTTACGGCATCGTTCACCCCAACCTGATGTGCTGAAAGCAGCAACAGTGGGATGAAGACCCTGAACACCAGGTCCAATAAGAGGTCCTCACGACAGCAGAAATGCTGTTTTGGTCGCAATTTTTGTGTTGTCTTACATAGAATATGTTTTCTTCTTTACATTATCTGAAGGGAACAGGTCTGCTTACTGGACATAAAAGCAGATGACCCTTATCCTGGATCCATAGCTGAAAGTTACTGGGCACTGAATGTAAAGGGCCTTTCCTTCTGGTCATTGTATTTCTAGGAGTGTGCTGGAGTTTCAACAAAAGTGGTTATATCTCCATGTCCTGTGATGGACTGGGTCCTGAACTGGTTTGATTGTAGGCAGAAGGATTAGCTTTTCTACATGTATTGTTGCATGTCAGACAAAATAGTGTGTATATTTTATCTGAAAGAGGAGGACTGTACTCAGCACTCAGTCTTTCTTATATGGCAACTGGAGAAGGGATTGCCTTTTCACAGACTAAAGAGAAGAAAGGGAAATTACAGAAGTAAAGATTTTCTTCATGGGGGACTGGTAAGGGAGAGGCTTGGAAAGGAGCAGGATGAAGGAAAGACAAACAGTAAGTACATATCCTATATGGGAATGGTAAAGGATTATGAAGTCTTGGACGTAATACTACCACCTATAGACACAAACTAGTTAAGGTGGTGTTGCAAGAAGAGATAATTTCTACTAATGGCCAAGGCTAACATTTTTGTCAGGCTACTCTAATTGGTTTTGTCACCTGACTGTCTTATCTGGAATCCTTCAGTTTTATCACACTCCCCACTTTCTCCTGCAAATCACTGAGTGTATGTCAGGCCATGGGCATCTTAAAGGTATAGTTCATGCTGGCATTATGTCAGTCAAAAAGACAACATCACACTCAGTGAGGCACTGTGGCTTTTTGGATGGGGGGCATTTATATGTGGCACAATTATGCTGTTGTCGGCTCTGTGCATGGCTGCTTATCAAAATCTCAGCCAGTTCAGACCTAAAAGTGCAGATGAACCACTGCAATGATCACTAGGGTATGATGCATCACTAAGTACTGCAGAATGTAATTCCATATAATTATGATGCTTTCAGGGCCCCCTCGTGGGCCAGCAGAAGGGCTGGTGTTTGTCAGCCATTCTGGCACAGCTCAACCTATTGCCCCTCTGGATGCTGAGTTGGTAAATAGCCAGGGAGCAGAGGATCAAACAGCATATGGCTTTGCAGACTTTACTGGGCTGCAGTAAACATCCCAGCCCTGAACAGCTGTGCCTTGTCTCTAACAAGATTACTTTTAAGAGACTGATACCTTCTGGACTGGATGAAAATCTGGAAATAAGCATGTTGTTGTCAGGACTTTGAGTGCACTAAGAGGCTCTGCAGCCTCTTCCCTGCTCCCTGGGGCTTGGTTGCCCATCCTCCGTTGCAGTGCTGATATGGTGCAGCTGTAGCCTTGGATCAGGGTGCTGGGGACAGAGCTGTGTGATAAGGAGCTATGGGAAGCATTATGGGGACCTCCTGCTCTGCTTGGGAGCTGCATTGAAGCTCAGGCTTCCATCCTTGAGACTTGTCTTAGGTCTGCCTGTGCCTGTCCATGTGGCTTGCTGATCCTGAACTACTGGTTTGATTTGCTGACTTGACTTCACACCTGCTTCATCACTGCAGACATGTCTGGTAACCTTGAATAATGCCTCACCCTTCTCTCCAGTGTGGCACCTGCTCAGGTACTGTGGGATTGTGCCCTCCTGGGTGGGATCATTGCCCTACCTGCCTTGCTATTGCCCTCAGCTCCTGGCTTTTTCCAGTTGTCGGGCAGCCCATGCTTGCTGCTTCCTGAGAGCTCCTATCCCAGAGCCATGAACCTGGTGTTACGTGGAGAAGTTAGTGGCCCATTGGCTGTCACCTGGTGTCTGAAATGAGTTCACATGATGCAAAGAAGCAAAGCTCAGTGACAGTGGATACACTGCTGGAGCCAGATGCTGGCCATACGGTCCCTCAGTGCACAGGACAGAACAGTGCCCCCAAATAGGAGAACAGGTAGGGAATGCCTGGTCCTCTTCTGCCTCCCTCATGCTTCCCCAGCTTTCAAGTTGAAAGCTTGTCTCAGTAAAATTAAGGTCAATATTTACAAGCACTACTGGGCAGAGCTGCTCATGAAGGGCTGGCTGCATGCTGAGAAATTGTGGCCTATATATGAGCAGATGAGTTAGTTCTACTGTGGAGGCTAAAGGCCTTGTGGAGTAAGTGCCATGCAAGAGGACACCTCACACAGTGTCAGGGAGCTTTCAGCAGGGTGTAAAGAACCTGCAGGGTGGGGATGGATGGAACATTGTAGGGTTGCCTGTCCAGCCACGTGGACATCCCTGTTAAAACTAAGCCAAAGTCTCTAGGGTAGGACAGCAACAGCCCAAACACCAAGGTAATGGAAGCCTGTAGGTCAGCCTGTCAGAGCCACACAGCACAGGCACCATCATCATGCATAATACATGAACAGGTTATGTCCTTAACTGTAAACACAGATTAGATTGGAAAGCACAGCTGTGCAGCAAAACTGACTACAGTGACCACCTATTATATGCACTACCTATTAGCTATACACTACATGTATGTGGCTGTGCAGGAATTCTGTATATTGGGTTTTCTATTATTACTATTAAAAGTCACAAAGGTTTTATTTTGTATATCCACAATACTAGAAGACATCAACTCTGTTGAACAGTTTGGGGCATAAATGACCCAGTAATCTGTGTCAACACTTTACTTAATTGCAAGGTGAGAGAAAAAGATTGAATAAATAAGTGCTGTTTCCTCATAGAAATCTAAAAAGATTATTTTTGGATTATAAAACATTCACTCTGTGGTTTTCCTCAAGTGCTGTCATATGTTTGTGCTCAAGAAAAAGCAAGGTATTGGAAATCTATGCCAGGCTCCAGATAAGCAGTTGACTTTCTATCCATGATTGAATACCCACTAAACAGGCAAGAATATTGCCTTGTTATTTCCTGGCAGTGAAAATACACTGTGTTAGGCATCTTTCCTATTCAGATGTGGCAGCTTTTGCCTACCACTGCTCTTTCCCTGTAGTCTGCAGGCCCAAAGCAGTATAATTTGGAAAAATAACTAAATTTCTTAAGAACTTTCAAGAAGCAGCAAAATCAATGCTTCTAACAATCAAATGCAATTACTGGGCATGCTATTTGCTGGCCTTCACTTATGAGTGATTCAGTTCTTTTCTTTTCTAGTTCTGCTTTTATTTATGTATCTCTTCTGTCTGTTGATTTTAGTTGTTCTGTCCTTTGTCCTCCTTCTTTCCTGCCTATTAGCAAAACAACAAACCAAAAGAATGTGAATCATCTGATCTTCATGGTAGGTTTTTAATCTTCTTTCAAGAGAGAACTGGACCCTATTTTCTAAGTAACTGCAGTATTATGAAGGGAAATACAAAATTACATAATCATCCTTAAAGCAGGCTTACATATTTTAAGTTGTTAAAAACAACATATTCTTTTTCCAACTATGTTTCAGCTAACTTTTTGATTAAATTTTGCTATTCTCAAAGATGAGGGATGAAAGGAAACAGAAATGCTAGGGCCCTGAACAATTTCTCACTGTTTGCAAGGATATACTTGGAACTTCCTTGGCTTGGATATTTATCGTAACTAGCTAAGACATATCAAATGGAGTCCATACAGCAATAGGGCCATAAGAGCAAAGTGAAGATCTTCAGAGACTAAAAAAGATTCATAGCCCCACATCCTCAAGTGGGCCCCCGTTTGGCACAGTTGTTTTAAAAGTTTTCATTTTATTTCAGTACAAAATCATAATTTCACTTTTTTCACAGCCAACAAAAAATCGTGATTTAGTACAAAAGTGAGTATGTGTTAATGCAGCCACTCTCCTGTACAGAGTCCAACAGTTGCCAGTCTGGAGGACACAAATATACTTCCGAAAGCACAGTGCTGTTTGGCAAATTAGTGAACCACTGAAAACTGGCACTCGCCATGAAAAACTACCAAAAGAGGAAAAAATGGAAGAATGAGAGATTAGAAGAAAAAGTTGTGGAGGAAGACCATAAAAAATTGAGAGAATGAAGAAAAATTGGCAACAACTGGGCCACAGCATAGAGCAACAATTTGGGTTACCTGTGTCAACTGCAATTCAGATTAGTAAAATAAGATGCCATGAATGAAAATAATTTATCATGAAAATAATCTATCAAGTAATGCTTCTAGTAAGCAAACCGATGTAGACAGCATAAAAATGTATCAAGATGTCACCAAGGACTGCCTTTTTCTTCTCATGCAGATGAGGCTTTTGGCTTGGAGAGTGAATATGGATTTTATGAGTTTATCTTTTTCCTTCATCTGGCCACAAAATCAGAAATAAGCAGTACTCTGTTCCACCTTCTATAAAATTCACTGAGGCATTTCTTTAAGTATGTTTACTTTAATTATTCTTTAATTATGTTTAATTTATTTATATGCTTATGCTTGTGGAGACTTCTGTGTGAACCAGGCACCTGGCTGAAAAAAGGAAAATTGGAGAGAAGGGATACTGAAATTTTTAGTTTGAAGTGGATCCCTTTTCTAGTCTGATTCACATTAGAGTCCCACACCTTGTTGACACAGGGGTAGAAATTAATAAAGTCAGCACTGATGCTGGAGACAATATATCATCAGATCATTGGTTCTCTGGAAAAAAACAAACCCATTACTTGTGGAGTAGTACTTTGCAGTTTAGCTGCAAATTAAAGGTGTGAGGAAAACACATAACTGAGGGGCATATGAAAGGCAAATGTGAGAGGGACAGGGAATATGTGCGTGGGAAAAGCATTTGGAAAACAACCAAGAGATAGGAAGAAGAGGTATGGCATATGGTAGCAACATTTTTACCAACTCTCCGACCATCTTTATGGAACCTAATTAAAACTTTCAAATTTTGTTGGGTTTTTCTTATTTTCAGATTTTCTGCAGTTACTGCTGTAAGTTGCCAGTTTACCTCAGCAGAGCACAAGCATGGGCTAATATTTCCTGCTAAAAATGAAATAGTTGTTTCTCATCAAAGCACAAAAAGCAAAGCAGCAGAGGAGAATCAACCAGCAGTTATTTACCAGCACTTTGTTATCTATTTCAGTGCTCACAACCATGTTCTTTTAGCCCGATAAACAGGGTGGCCTGCTGTTAACAAATATTGCCTGAAGCAAAACACTGAACAATCTAAAAGAACCTTTTATTCCTGTTTTACATATTTATTTCCAAACAGTTCCTAACAGCTCCAGTTAGTGCATTAAGATGCCCAGTCCTTACTGGCTGCACAAATCAGTTCTTCATGCTGACGCCAGCGGTATTGCCATGGTTACATGATTAGAGTGGCTTAACCTGGCAGGTGGCTTAGCGAAATGCCGAGTGCCAAAGCAATCCTAGCACGTAATCTATACTTTTCCATCAAACAAATTAGTATATCACATGATCTGTTGTCCATTACATGGTAGGGTGGGTTGTTTCTTGTTTGCCTTTTGGGGTTTTTTTCCTCAATAGCAATGCTGGTCTCAAAATTTTACCACTTTTCAGCTATAACATTGCAAACTATTTTCTAAAAGGAACACCCTGTTTCCTCTACTCACAATTTTTTAGATCCAACAGTCTCAGTAAAGGTAACAACCAATGAATAAAAAAAGATTGCATAAACCACAAAAATTCAATGTGAAGTTTATATTTATAACTATATTTAGGGTTGGACCTAAAGTCTGGAAAGATGCCATACCAGCTGAAGGCTGGCCAGCTATTACTAGTTTGAGGGGATTCTTCAGGAGATGCAAAGGTCTGTATATTTTTTTTTTTAACCTAATGATTTCAAAGCTGAGATCTAGAAGCTTTGGAGATAGATTCAGCTGTAAACAGTTGTGGTTGACGCTACCAGAATGCTCCATCGAGGCATGAGAATATTTGCCTACCAAGTATCCAGACCAAGTAACTCACATACAAATAGCAAAATGACTTAAAGCAATGTGGCTTTTTGACAGAAGAAAGTATTAAGGAAATACAGAAAGTGAAAATGTATTGGACAGATGAAACTTTGGCAAGCGAAGTACTGCTAGCATTTTCTTAGGTGGAAGCTGCTAGACTTTGCAAATCACAAACTAATACAAAGCATTAATAATTCAGTTGTTATTATTTTGTCTTTAATTATAAAGATATTATAATTGTTACATATGCTACATGCAATAACTTCCTCTTGCTTCCTTCTGTTGAGTGGAGTACAATGCTAAAATAGCAGAGAAGGAGTTTTCCTTCTTAACACTTCCACACTGCTTGCCAAGATCCATTTTCTGATTTGAATACAGGACAAGATAGTAGCTTATATAATACTTAAGGTATAAAAACACCTTGGAGTTTGTAGAAGTTTTATAGCTGTTTTGTAGGTTCATTCATACTAGTACCCAGTATATTTTCTGTCTCATCTCCAAAAAAACTGACATGTTGTTTTTCACAGCTTGTTTGCCATCTCCCCTTTCTCATGCTGATTTCACCGCTGTGTTGATGAAGCTCCAGTCCTCTGGTCTTTATACTGTAGCATTCAAGTTTAGAGATTCTGAAGCCTTCCTTAGAAGTGACTCAAGTAATTTTTTGCATTTGGAGGATAAAGCTGAAAAGCCTTCAATATTTAAATAGAAACATAAGTTTCAAGTGTAGTATAAAGGCTTCAGATCTCTTAACTTTATTCATCAATTAACATATCTGCAACAGCTGGGGTTTGATCCATATTTTCAGAGAACAGTAATGTTGCTGATACAGCATTTCCAGTTCAGTCACAGGAATACTGAAGTGGTTTTCAGAAGATAATTTAAAAAGCACTCAGTTGACAGGATGTTTCTTCAGGGAACCATTGATCGCATTTTCAAATTGCAACAGAGCCAGAGATTGTCTTCATTTTAATTTCAATATCAGGAATGCCTTAAGTGACGATCACAGCTAACCCATTTTAATGACAACCCTGAACATTTAGAAACTCTTATCTATTCAATGTACTTCTGTGCAGAGAAACAAGAACAGATGGATACTTCCTTAACACCTGCTGCTGTGGGAGTCTTCTGAAACACTTGCAAGTAAGAAATTATTACTGCTATAAAGTGTCTCTCAGTTTTATTTGTTTAGAGCATTTCTACAGAACATGCATACTATTTCTTTTAGGTTTCTCAACTTAGCTGTTGCTTTTGGAAAGCGGAGAAAGGATCACTTTCTGAAGGAAAGCTTATTTCTATGCTTCATTTTTAAAAAAGGGTTTAGGATAATAGATTGGAGATTTACTGCAACCTGTTGTGTAAAGAGGTAGAAGAATGCACATAGTACAGTACTCCAGCAGTGAAGGAACTGCTCCAGCAACAGAGCCCAGTCCTGCAAAGCAGGAGGAGTTCCATTGGAGAAGAAAGGGCTTTCTAGAGAAGACCATGGCAAATTGAAACCTATGCTTTTCTGACTAGGAGCTGAAAGATGAAGTGCAGAAATTTTAGCTCATAATTGCCCTTAGAGCTTTCTATGTGTGATTTAAATGTTTTTCTGCTTCCAAAAGTCTCAAAAAATAGAGAGACAAATTATTTCCTAGATTTGGAACACTTCTCTTCTGGTTATATGCATCGGTTTTGTTTCTTTTGTAGATTTTCATATACAGTAGATTCAAGAAATAACATGTAAGTTCAAAGGATCTGAAAATGAAATGTTATTAAGGATTATAATCCACCTAGATTATTTAATGCATTTCATTTGCATTATGCTTAGTGGTCAGAAACTGCTCTAAAATAAATCTACGTAATTACAATAGGAGATACAAACCAAGTTGAAATACCAAAAGAAGACATCCATCTTTTGGAGGAGATGTTGCAATAATGAATGCAGGTGATAAGACATTTTTAAAATGGAGAGGATGGCAGTATCTAATGCAGAAGCAAAGTGTTTCTTCCACTCTAGGATGCCACTGGGGATTGACCTTTTAGCACAGCACTTTGATTCCATTTTGTAGGTCCACAGACTTAAAACTTGAAATAACTATGCAGACAGTTTACTCTGAGCTTTTGCATAATAGAGGTCTCGATGCATCACCTGGTAATTCTTGACCCATAATTTCTGACTGGGTTGGAAGACATCTCTTAGAAAGGCACACAGTCATAATTTAAAGGCTTCACATTGTGATAAATTCCTGAATTCCAAAGGTAAGTTGTTCTGATTGTAAATTGCCATCATGTTAAAATGATGCACATTATATTAGCTTGAACTGATATATTTGTCTTCCAACTACAGGAATTTTTTATGTTGTCTTACTGATTCCACAGTTCTCTGATCTGTCTCATCCCTGTATACAAACAAATCAAATAACCACTGACTTTCCTGTTGCCCAAAAGTTATTAAATGAAACTCATTAACTTTTGGCCTTAAGGCATGGATTTCCAAACCTTACCAAATTGAAAAAGATTCTGAAGAAACTCAAAATATTTGGTGTATATTTTTAAAGACTAGACATAAAAAAAAAATGTTATTCCTTATTCATCTCTGAAGTAATGCCATATATAAACATAGAAATGTGCCTTTGTTAATTTATCTAAGGATCACAGCAATTAATTCAGGCACTTTAGATATTAAGTTATCCTGCCAATTTACATGCATCTAAGATAAATCTTGTAATTTGTTTTGGCTCATCCGTCTCCTGAACACAAAGATAAATTTGCTGTTATGTCTAAGACTTGAATTCTAAGAGCTGAACTCTATATGATGTTCAACACAATAGTTTGGATAAACCATTTATCTACTCTGAGTGATTGAAACCTGAAGTGCATGGTTTATGAGAAGAAGCTTAAAAGAACTGAGTTTGTTTAGCCTGGAACAGGCTTGAGAAGTTGTTGTCTACAAATGCCCATTGGGGAGTGTAGAGAAGATGAATCTGAACTCTCTTTAAAGGTGCAGAGTGAAAGTGTGAGGCAGAGTGAGAGCAAACTGCTACAAAGGAATTTCTGGTAAAATATTAAGAGGAGAAAAAGAAAGTTACTCCTGCTGAGGGTAGGCAGCCACAGGTATCTCTACCGTTAGGAACCACCACCCTTAGAAATACTCAAAGCTCAACTGAGTGATCCCATCAACTTGCTAGACCTACTCTGAAGGGTGGATCAGAGCAGATCTGTTCCAGAGAGAGGTTCTTTGCAGTTTACATGACTCTGACTCTACAACTAATCAATTAGGTCTGCTGGACTAACTCAGTGGTGTAACTGAAGCTATGCTGTAATTTAGGCTTGAAATGCAGACCTTTCTTTGCACAAGACCTTACATGATATTTGACAGGAACAGGCATTTTTATCAGGGTGCTGGTTCATGCAAGCAAAAGGCTACTCAGCAGGTAACAACTGAATGTTCACCTCATCCAACCATCCATTGTGCTTGTCTTGGCCATCCCTGTCTCTCCTTCATGAACTAAACTACTTCACTTAACACCACGACCTGATATGATAAACTAGCATAAATTCCAGTTCTACACAATAGACAAGTTTTAGTTCCTCATGCTAGACCATGCTATAATTTCCACCAATGTAGTAGTAGCTCCTGCATAAAACGCTGACTTTCCCCCAAGGCAGGTGGAGAGCAGATGATTGAGAAGAAGCAGAACCATGGGCAAAAACAATTTCTGAATCGGCAGCCTTCTTTTTTGTTTTCATTGCAACTAAAAATTAGTCCAAAGAGTTATGTTCTTGATGAAGCTACATGCTGTGCCAAAGCTAAATGTTATTGAGCTTGCTTATCAGACATGATAAGCAATACAAGGTATATAATACAGTTAACAACCTAATTTGTACCTGTTGTGTTCAAAATAATCATCCTATTATCTTTACTTAACATTCTTTTACACCCCGTTAAACTAATCCAGTGAAATGCACATACATAAGAATAAGGCCTTTGATACGATCAGTAAATTAAATTAACTTGACTCCAGGTAGAAAAAGATAAGAAAATTACTGTCCTTATGAAAAAGTCACAAAGAAAAAATAAGAACAATGCACACTTAAAACCAGAACTTAAAGAAATAGTGGCCAGAGGGATAAGTAGCCTGCCTTTTTTGTAGGTTTGTCTGTTTGAAAGAAATCTTTTTCCTTGACACTTTACTGTATTCCAGATTAAGGACACTTTTCTGATTATATGTTCTGATTTGATATGCCGTATGTGGAAATATGACTGGGGGTAAAATTAGAGGCAACAAAGAAGTTATATTCACATCCTAACAGAAGTTATAATGGTACAGAAATTATAGGGTAATATACAGGTGCTACTCCTTGGATGGAATGTGATTAGTATGCTCGAAACCTCTTCCATGATGATTCCCCCCACAGACAATCTGCAACCATAAGCACCTGCCGAGGGAGATGGAATGGAGGGTGGAGCAGAGTGGAAACCCTGTGGGCAAGGCTCTGTTGAAACCCTTGCAGGGAAAGGACCTTGATGGTACTTTACAGCTGATAAAACCCACAGCAGCTGTCAGTCAAGGGAGATAGGAGAAGGTGTCTTGCTGCCAAGCCAGCAACTCTGGAGAAATCGCTCTCCTCAGATGAACTTGGTTCATTACAGCCTAATTATAATACAACACACACCTCCATCCCAAAGTTACCTGTCCCCGAGGTATGACCACTCCTCACTAAGTGTCTAAATTGTATTGACTTTTAAGAGTGAAGCAAGGGAATTTGGCACCAATCAGTAACAAATGTCAGTATGACTAGAGTTATTCAAGCTCCACCTAAACAAAAAGAGCTACTGTAAAAATATGTTGAGAATGGGGAAAAGTTAGGGAAGACTCCATAGTAACTCCTGGGATCAGTCAGTGGGCTGAACCTGTCCTCTCACTCATAGAGACAGGTAAGAACCACACCCTGTGTGTACTGAACACTTTTATTGGGGATTAGAGTTTGTCTGTGCATTGCTTTGAATAAGTTTCTGCAGTCAAATACCATCACAGGCAATCCGTGAACCTTAATCTGACATAATTTTATATTAACAAAGAGTGTTATTCTGTAAACTGTTGGTGTGCATCCTTCATGGGTACTGGCAATCACTGGCAGAGGGGAAATACTGGAATAGAGTGGAAGACTCACTGAGGAGTCTCTGTTATGGTGTCTGTGTGTGTCCCTGAATAAGTCAGTCAAACCACCCTCCAACCCAACAGAATTGCTCAGTGAAGGGTCCCCACAACAGGGCGCTGACAGACTGGTTGGGCACAAGGGTCTTGGCTTTCCTGAAGCACTGATAGACAAACACTAAGAGTTAAGGAAATCTTGCCTTTTTATGTGACTCCTAAAATGCTGAACTTTTATTGCAGAAACCAAGCATACTCTATTGCAGCAAAAAGTGAGAAATAAACATGTTAATGGTTTAAACAACAGCTACATCGGCGAGTAAGTTGTAAATATACACATTTTCTTTGCTGTTTTCCTCTCCAGTTTGAGGGTAACATCAAAGCTGTGTTCCTGTATTGACAGGAGAAGTCAATACTTCAAACAATGAGGAAAATAGAATATGAAATTCTGAGTGTATTTGCAGTGTGGGTTGTGCAGCTAAGGCTGTGCATATGGAAGAAATATCTTGCACAGGCATGACACCCTGGGAAAAAGTTGTTTTCTGAAATACACTTTTTGCCTTAAAGAATATGTCTCCTGCTAATTACTCCAAGATAATTATAACTGAGGAGATGGATGTGTAAAACAAATCTCAGAACTTTTTACTGCTCTTTCCAAAAGAAACTGTTTTACCTCAGCCGTCAAAAAGGTCCAGTCTATAGGATCATCTGCTTACACAGCCAGGAATTTAAAGTGGTGTGAATATGTCCTGGAAAGGGCAGCTGAGTCAAAGTTGGGCAATTTGACGGGAAAAAACAAACGTTTTCTGTAGCAGATGAAATATTCACTAGTCTTAACGACTAGTAGTGGATGCAGTGAGGTTTGTCCAGTTAATTTCTTTGAAATACATTGGCTTCAAAAATAAAACAAAAATTCTTTCTTCCATCTTTTGAGTGGATGCATCAGTCACCTGCTGGAGTCCAGCCTAAGCAAAGGAAGACATAAACTTATTTAAACACTGTCTTTTCAAGTGTCTTTGTAGACTGTGAGGTGTTCCATATTGTAAGTTAGTTTTTCTTTAACTGTGTATAATGGTTTGGTTTTCATTTTTGGCAGGTGATAAAGTGATCACACCCAAATAGCATTACCAAGAACCTTCTTTTGCTATGACAGCTCACCCACACCTTCTAACAGTCTTTTTCAGTGACTCACTTGCTCTGTTGCTGCACAATCTCTCCCTTTCTCCTGATAGCAGGGAACAGCAGTTCATAGCCAAAGTTTCATCTTTGGCTATTTGTCTCAGAGCCCTTTGCAATTCTATTCCTACTCATCTGGTTCATGTCCATTTTCTTAATTGAAAACTGAGATTTTTTTTCCATACAATGCATAATAGTGTGTGGGCTTGCCTTTTAAATCTATTGATATGATAAAAAATGTATTTGCAAGTAGTTTTATCAAAGATTCTGCAGTCATAACAAGACTTGTAATTGCATTACAACTGAAAGTGTGAAATGTGTGTATGTGTGTGTGCATATACTTGTTCCTGTCTTCTCACACCAAAACTTAATGTAAAACTTTGAGTGTTATTTATGTATCTACTTAAAGCTCTGGAGTAATTACTGTAGAGTAAATTTAAAAAAAAAAAAGAGCAACACAAAAATTATAAATCTTGCTTTATGTTTGGGGGCTGTACTAAACATAATTTGCCACAAATCTGCATCTTGTGTTTGCAGAGTGTTTATCAGCTTTCACTATTTATAACAGATGGAACTAGAGCATTCTGAATGTTTCTATTAAACAGAAAATGGCACTGCAGTATAAACACAATATTGTGGAAGTTTGGTCTTGCAAATTAAATTCTACAACCTGGCAGATCGCTTACAAAATCATCTTATCCTCTCTTTTGTGTAATATAACTACAGCAGATATCCCTTTGCCACGTGCCCAGTGAGGGCAACACTATGGCTGCATACTCTGCAACAGGAAAGGGAGGATAACACCGATGTTCTACAAGGGCCATTGCATGGATTTCATCCATTTCATGGACTTAATGAGAAATGAACGGACAAGCAACAAAGACAATCTCTCCTTATAGCTAAAGAAATCTCAGTCTGATTCTGATTGTTAGGCACTTATGTGCCACCATATTACTGGCTAAAATACTTTTCCAAACTGACTTTTTCTAAGCCAATAGATAAAATAGCAGGGTAAACACAACCATCCTACACTGAACAAATGGCCATTGCTGATCTTGCAGAAACATCCTCTTCCAGTGAACAACGTGTTGTTCCAGACCTCTGACTCTGGCCACCTTCAGAGACTGTGAATAATTGTTTACTCATGGGCATTTATGTAAGTCCTTCAGCTGGTAAGCATCTCCTTTTCTAATTTTCAACATATTTTCTTTTCTCAGAGACTCAAGTGTCTTTCCTCAGTTTCCATAATGTCCTTCTTTGTTACAGGTCTACCCAAGATGAGCTAGAGAGTCATTCATTGCCCATAACTTCTCTCTTCATTTATTTAAAACAAACAAACAAATCTCATGTGTGCAAATAAAATCATAGCACCATAAGGAATGCTAACTATACCAGTGAGTCAGTGTGTTAAAATTCGGCCACCCCCATTAATTTATAACTCTCTTGACTACTAGACCCACAGAGATGGCCACAAAATGGCACCATTATTTGCATCATTGCTCACATAAAAAGTTATATCAGAGATTTTATCTTCAAACCTTTGCAGAAGTATTGACCTCAGATCTCATTCCCTTTAGAGTCTGCAGCCCCTGAAGAGTCCATGAAGAGGCAGATTTACCCTGAAGGACTGCAGTCCATGGAAGGGCACATGCTGGAGCAGAGGAAGAGTAAGTGGAGGAAGGAGTGAGAAACCGGAGCTCTTATGGACTAGTTGCAATCCTAATTCTTTCTGCACCAGGCTCGGGGCAGGAGCGAGTTGAGAATGAAAGAATGATGTGGAATCCAGGAAAAGTGGGGGTTGAGGATGGTGGGAAAGTGCTTTAGTTTTTATTTGTCTTATCATCCTACTCTATTTTAATTGTTATTATTAATTAATTTTGTCCCAATCAAGTCTGTTTTGCCCACAACAGTGAGCAATGTCCTTGCCCTCATCTTAACCCATGAGTTGTTTTCTTCTTACTTTTTCATCCTGTCCCACTGAGGAAGAGCAGGGAGAGAGCTGCTGGGTAGGAGATTGCTAGCCATGGCTAATCTACCATACCTGTGTATAATCTCTGTACCATCTCTCTAATTTGATCTGTATCAAATGAGAGAATTCAAAAAGTCACAGTTTAGAAAAAATATGTGCATGTAACTTCATGTTCTCAAGCTAAGCACATGAGAGATTTCACTTGCCACTTTGTGGGTAAAACTGGACATTCCAGCAAAAGACATGTATATACGCCTTATAATTTTTTAAGTTCTCAAAAGTTATTCTTAGTAGTTTTCCTCATTTTTCATTTTTAATTACAGAGAAGGGGGGGAAATTAATTCAAATTACCCGAATAACTTTTGAAAACTAATTCCTATTCTTCCTACATGTTCAATCTGTAAGATGTATGCACAAAGTAGGATTTGTCAAGATGTGAATACATAACCACAATGACATTAATGTCTTATCCAGGAGTCCCTGCTGGATAAACACTGCTGGGGCATCACACTTGCCAAGCAGAGTCAAGGCAGTCTTCTGTACCTTCTTGTTGCTTTCTACAGCTCAGGCTCTCTGCCATTATCTCCTCCAATCAAGCATGATTACATACATGGCTTCGGCTAGCATTCTGACAATTCAAGACATCGGATATTGGCAAATATAAACAGTGCTCTTAAATTTGGAAATAAGTATGTAAGAAGTTGTATGGTTGAACTTTGGAACCAATATAAGCTGTATCCATATAATACAAGGAATGCTGCAAATGGTATTAGTATTAGCCATTTCAACATCTATATTATGTACCTTTAAACACTCCAAAATATATCTACAGTGTCTAGACGTGTTTCAAATGGATCTTGTGCACATGCAGTGTTCAGTCAAGTGTATTGCCCCTGTAGAGGTTATGAACACATCTGATCCATAAAACTCAGCTTCCTCACTGACCTGTGTCTCCACTTGTGATGCCTATTTATTTGAGCTAGCAGATCTAAAATGTGCTTAATACATCTGTAAATTTATCCTGAGTGAAGAATCAACTCAATCAAACTTCTATCCAATTTCAGAATGGCATTAAAAAAAATTGGCAACTGAAAATCTGCTAAGATGTTTTTTATCAAAATAGTTGGGAATTACACTTCTTAAATTGCCTGCGGCTGTTTATAAGTTGTTTTTTTTAAAAAAACACTTGCTCTATATTTATGACAGTGGCTTATCTACTGCTACAAACCAAAGCAAAAATTTCAACATAATGCTAAAAATGAAGTTGAAGTTTGTAGCTGAGCTTCTTCAAAAAGTGACGCGGCTCCCCTTGTCCACTCACGCTCTGGTCCACCCGGCTAGCTCCCTGGGCGAGACCCGCATCAAGAGTGGGCCACTTTCTGGATCCCGGGGAACCAGAAATGTGGCTAGGGCTGGAAATCCTCCTGATAGGCAGCAGTGCATCCGGGGAGAGGCAAAGGATGAGAGGGAGTCCTTTCATGGATCCAGGGAATTATTGAGGGTCAGGAACAGAAGACAACTGAAGGTGGAGGGGAGGATATCACAGAAGGCGAAGAAAATGGGGGGGGCGACAGCAACTTAAATAGGGGACCTCCTGCATGGGCGGGCACATTCCATTAACCAGTCACAACAACTTAAGGGCGTAACATAAGGCGGGACATAATATTTCAACAAGCAATGGGGGAAAACATAGGCGGGGAATACACAGCAATGACAAATGTCTAACTGAGAAGGGGATAACTGACAAGGAACATTCTGGACGTTTGGGAAGGGCCAGGAGGGATTGACAACTGTTGGGGAGTGGATTAGGGTGATAGATGGGGAACAATCTGGAAAAATTGGAAGGGATTAGGGCTGACTGATAGGGACAAGGCGGGGATTGGGGCAACCACAATTGCAACCAATGGGGGGTTTTAACAGAGGGATAAACCATTTAACATAGGGAAAACAGAAGTAAAATAACACAATGCAACAAAAAAGGTTTTGAATTTGGGGTTAGAGTACTCTCATGTCTTTTTATTTCATGTTTAATAACTCATTTTTGCCTGCGAGAGTCTTTTCTTTCTGAAAAGTGGCATGACATAACATATTATTAATCAATATTGTACACTCAAGTCTTGATCTTGTTGGTTGCTCCCAGTGCCATGAAAACATAAGGAAGACAAATATCTCAACTGAAAAGCTTAAATTTTATTTTGTCACAATTTAGATGTTATGCTAGAAGCTGAATGGCTTATAATTCTTAGGTCTTTGGCTGATATAGGACCACAGATTTTAGAAAGCTGATGTGGTTAGCAAGGCCAGATATTTCATTCAAGCTAAACAAGGAAGCAGTACAATTTCTGACTCTTTTACTAATGGCAGAGAGCAATGGAACCTTGGAGTAGGATAGTTCGGCTGGAAGGGACCTAAGACAATCATCCAGTCCAGCTGACTGACCACTTCAGGGCTGATGAAAGGTTGAAGCATGCTATTAAGGGCATCCAAATGCCTCTTAAATGCTGACAGGCTTGCGGCACTGACCACTTCTCTAGGAAGCCTGTTCCAGTGTTTGACCACCTTCTCATGAAGAAATGCTTCCTAATCCAGTCTGAACCTCCTGTGGTGCAGGTTGAAACTGTACCTTTCTGTCCTATTCCTGAGTAGGAGGGAGAAGCGATCAGAAGCTCCCTGTCTACTTCCCCTCCTCAGGAAGCTGCTCCAGAGAGCAATGAGGTCACCTCTCAGCCTCCTTCATTCCAAAGTAGACAAACACAAAGTCCTCACCTGCTCCTCATAGGGCTTGTGTTCTAAATTCAGATTAAGTGTTAATAGATGACCAGAGCTGAAATTACTATGTGTGCATGTGTGTATACCAGAAGGAAAACACAGGAAACAGCAAGAGAATTAAATCAGGGAGCAATCCAAAGAAGAGAATTCAGAGTAAAATGTTATCAGATGAAAGATGTCTCCTGTTTCTTATTTTCCATCATATTCAGGAAAATAGGATTCCATGTACATTTTTCAAAAATAAACAAGATTACAACAAAGACATTTCTGATTGCAAAATCAATTTCAGGGGAAAATAAAACAATCTGAAAGGTCTCAAACTACTTAACTTCTCAAGCTATATCTCTGTGGAATTGTGTCTTGCTATTCTTCTTATTATAGACCTGTAAGAGAAAAGAAGGGTGTTATTTCCAAAATGTTATAGTTTGTGAGTTACAAACTGAAGGAAAAACAAAAATATATTTGTGAGGCAATGAAGGATTATTGCGCATTCATTTAAAGCTAAAACATACAGTTTGTCATTTAAAAGTAAATCATTCTATATTTAAATGTTATATTTTTATTATGAAGTGACTTACCCAAGCAAAACAGCAATGCTGATTTGTCATAAGAAAACCATTTTGCCATACAGAAATGGAATATTTTTCAGTTGTAGTTGTTTTGATCATTCTCTGATATAGCTATTTCTTCTTACATTATTATTTTTAACTGTTAAAAATAATCCTGTCAGTAGTAAGGAATAGAACAACTTTTCAAAGTTTACATTTCTGTTCTTATGAAGAAAACATATTCAAAAAGAAAAAGCACAAACTGTCCAATCTCCTTATGCTAAAACAGGAAGTGTTCTGGGCATTCTTCTAGAACATGGGGAGGAAGCTTTGGTCCTTGCTCTGAAGGTTGCTGGTATTTTTAAACAAATACAGTTTAATGTAAAGAGTTCCTGTTTGAGAAGCCTTGTCTGGAAATCGGTGCTCTCTTCCTTCTTGGGTGATTCCTTTATCCACAAACATTTATTTAGGCTTTGCTTCTCTGCTTTTCCACAAGGTCCTCGTATGCTGAACTACACAATGGTGCATAAGTCATGACGTGAATGTGTCTGAAGATCAGGGCATATTGAGGGGATTTGGGTTGAGTCAAAGGAATGTCTGCCTATATGGGGATTGCAGTGGAGGATGAAGTGACAAGCAGGAATTCACCACCACCAAAGTAAAGTGAATAAGGGATTAGACCAAGTTGGAATGGATGGCAACACAGCTGAATTTTAGCCTCATTTAAAAAGGGTTTAGCTGGACTGCATTCTTTCTGATCGTGTCAGCATCCTGCAAATGTACCTATTGATGTAGATAGTCACTGCCTTCTTCCCACAGATAAAATCTTTTTACTATTTGTTGTACAGTAACAGCAGCCAAAAAGCAGAAGTGCCCCCAAAAGCCAGGTGATGAAGTGTGTGGCTTAGAGGCATTTCCAAGGCAGATTAACACTCCTGGAGTAAAACTCCTGGTCTAGTTTTGACAAAGATTTTTCCTATGGAGTGTGGCGATGCAGCAAACAGTTGCAATACGGAAAATAACACTGAGAAATCATCATTCAAATGTCACCAAGACAAATATCCCCTGTTGTGGCAGCCAGAGACCACAGAGCTCTAGATATGCTGTAGCTATTCTTCAGGGCTTCTGACAGTGGTAGGAAACAGCTCTCACATTTCCCTCAGGAAAAAAATTACCTCTGCAACTCCCAAGGCAGCAGCTCCCAAGCATGCTGAAAGTGAGGAAATCCCTGGCTCGTTACATTTGCTCTTTCAGCTTTGCTCATCAGAGGTTTCCTCATCAGAGGTTTCCTTTTGCATCAATGGTGAAAGGTAGGAATGACATTTAGATGTTCTGAGGTCTATTTGGAGCCCCTCACCCCCTCCAGCACAGACATCTTGCATGTCTCACATCACTCTGCTGTAAATAAAGGCTGGGACTCTACTTTTCAAACACCACGAAGATGTGGAGGAAAGAGTGCGAGAGTGGACCTATGTTTCTCAATCAGTTGGACAGATCACAGCATTGCTTCGGAATGACAACACTCAGGCTGAAATTACTGAGCCCTTTTGAAGAATATTCTAATCAAAATCAACTGTATCCAACAAGCAAAAATTTGGTTTCTTTCCTATTGTACAGTAAATCACTACAAGCTTTTACTCAGTGTCTAAACCCGAAATAGAGTTTGGTTTCAAATGCAAGATAGTAATGAAAATAAAACCCAGAGATGTTCTTTATGAAGACCGACAAATTTCAAAGAATGCAAAGTAGAAAAATTCCAAATACACAATTACATAAACTATTTCATTTGCAATAAAACTCAGTAAAACACTAAATTTTTAATGCTCTTTTACCATAGAATATGCAAAACAGCTTTTACAAGTCTACATCTTCCAACAGTACATAGCACTACAAATTCCTACATTCACCACAACATTAAATAATGTTATAGCATTTTAACGTTTGCAAAACTAATCATAACTGCCTAAGTAATACATGATGATCAACTTAGCTCTTAAACACTTGCATAGATTCTTTTTCTCACATCAAAATGGAAAGTTACGATAGAAGGAGCAACATCTCAAAAATATTTTACCTCTTACACTGATTTATCTGAACTGAGAACAAGGAAAATATTTCACTATCAATTACAATGGTGTAAATCACAATGCTCAGTGTCAAAGAATAGGAGGTTTCTGGTTTTTAGCAGCCATAAGCACAAAGCCTGTTGTCTAATTATAGGAGCAATTGGCTGTATTTTACATTTCATTTAAAAATCAGCAAAGTAATTTTAGACACAGGTCTTCCTTAGAAAAGTACAAAAGTCACTTTTAAATGGACAAAGCTTGTTGATGTTTATTTGTGCAACAGAAACACACCTGCTGCTTCAGGAGAGGAACCACATGGGTTTTCCTTCACAGAATTGAGCCTCAGGAGCTGTTCGTGACGAGGAGTACTGCAAAGACAGCTCGGTGTCTGAGAATGCTGCTGAAGCAAAGGAAGGATCTGGACTGTGGTGTGCATACCTTAACACAGCCCCAGGTTAGACAACCAGGTTGTTATCTAGCAGCCACAGAAGGCTATTAATCTTTGTATAAGATGATATATACACCACATTCCCTGTGCTCTTCAGCAAGGTGAAGGTAGGATTGAAATCAGCTGATTAGCAGCTGGTGGGAGAAGAATAGGCACAAATTTATAGGTCTGAAGTAGTGAACAGAACAAAGAGGAAAATTAGGGCATATATGGATTCATGTATTAGCAAATCACAAATCAGTCTTCTTGTGCCTGTGATTTTCCACAATAGAACAACTCCTTACTAGTATGTGGGTTATTGAAGTGTCTTCAGCAGACCAAAAGAAAAGGAGGAGAGGGACAGGAATGTGAACTTCACATTGAAGTGGATATTCATGATGATATGAATATGCAGGTGTAAGAGAGGGGTAAGAGGTGTAAGGAGAACATAGGGATGACTGACCTCTGTCTAAAGTGGAATAGCCCACTCCACAGTCTACTCGCCATAAAGTATCTTCCTTCATATAGACAATCATTGGCTCAGATCATCACCATCATTACAGAGCATTATAAGGAAACACATTTTTGAAAGATTTTAGGCAATAAAAACCATGACCTCAGAAATGGGAAAAGCAGTGAGGTAGCAGCGTCTGCTTTGGCATTGGTCATAAGTACAGTTTCAAGATACTTCTGCCATTATCCCCTCATTCAACCATTACCAAAACACACTGTTGTGCATCATTAGTTAACAACTGTTGAATGTCAGTGACAGTCCCTCAGAGGGAAATGCTATCAGGTAAGTCAGGGAGCCCTGCATGCACCTCTGAAATGTAGTCCTCCTTCTCTGTAACAAGAATAGTCTGCTCCATGTACTGTGGCAAATCTCCAAGCATCATGCAGGGCTGAACTTTAGATGAAGTTGGCATGTTTGAAACAGCCAGCCTAAGTCAGTCTCATTGTTTGGATGAAGCGTCTCTAAACAGACTTTAGAAATAACCATTCAATTTCTCGTTTAATATCTTCATTTTTAATTGGCTTGCTGCATTCTTTATATGCATTGAAATTCTAGTACACTAGCTCCTGTGGGAAAATAGTACTCAGCAATTTGAATTTGTTAGCTGTTCTGAACATAGGGGACCTGATTTTCATTTATGTTACAGTCGCTTTATATTGCTCAGGCAGTAAATTGCATTTACACCCAGTAAATGAGCAACTGGAGTAGTGTAAAGTAACTTTAGCATGAATGAGAATTAGGCCCAAAGCCTTCCTAAGTTTTTATAGCAACTCTGTTATTCATCTCAATTGGTGAGATAGGGATTGATTGACAAACAAATAGCAACACAGTATTGCCTAGTGTGAAAGGAGAATTGAGCCAGGGATTGGAAAACCCCAATTCAGCAAAGGAAATCAGAGTGGCTATTAAAAGCCTGAAGTCCAACAAAGCACTAAGGCCAGATGGTTTCAGCATACATTTTTACAATCAGCTAAGTATAAAAGATGAAATAGCTCCCCTGCTGGTTAAAGTATTTCAAAATTATTTACAGATGGGAATTAATGTTAATGACTCGTATAGCTAACTCCCTACATACCATGCTGAAAATTTACCACCCTCAAATTTAGTCCCAGCCAATGCATCAGAAAGTTTCATCATTTAAAAATAAAAATAGATTTTCCTTGTTTTACCATGTATAACTAGCATTTCAGTTTCACATCTAAGAGGCTTAAACAGAAGAAGGACAACAAGGGACAGAGCTAGTACCAGAAATGTCCTCAATGTGAAGATTATTTTAATTGTAAATTCCCATGGCTGGAAGATTTACTCCTAAAATATAACATCCAGTGTGAGTGTGCTATGGAGAGGACTGATATTAAAGATATGTGCAAGAGTGGTTGAGGGGAATGCGGAGCTCTGTCTCTGGGTGAATGACTCAGCCATGTTAGGTCAAAATGCTGATTTCACTATTTGATGCTCCCCTGGGGCAGCCATTCACATGATAAAAGTGCTAATGGGCCACCTAAGTGCACATGTCAGTGAAACACTGAGAATATTCTGCTCTTTTTATCTGAACATATATGTTGGCTGTTTGCACAGACACAATTTATAATAAGGAAAACAGAAAATTCCCCCACTATGGACTTTTAGTCAGCTTATACTAATGCAGATTTTCTCCTGCGTACAAATTTAAAGTCAAACTTTTGCCTCACTAAGGGGCACAGGTGAAGTAGACTCAAATCTGAATGAGCAGTTTCAGATTTCTCTCCTCTCCGTAGATAAAAATCTCCCTAATCATTGCACTCCCTTAACAGATTCATTTCTCTGAGGTACAGCTAGCTTACCGTTTGATCTCACTTCTCTCATTAAAAAGCAAACAATTTAAAAATACTCCTTGATCAAGGTCCTTTCAATTGCTCATTTTACAAATAGAGATAATCCAAAATGAATGAGACCAAGAATAAATTTCTACTATTAGTCAAATATAATTACAGCCAGACAAATGATACTTTTTAATTTTAAGATTGCATTCAGGATCTGGGCTGGCATGACAGGTTGATGCAGCACTCAACTTTCAGCTTTTCCTTTGTTTCACTTTGACTTTAATTACATTTATTTGGTCTGCAATAACAACTGACTAACCACTTCTGTATACAAGAAACTACAATCAGGCACATTATTTCAATAGTCTGGGTTTAGGGGAAGATGAAGACAGGTAAAGCTTCTGCAGAGATCATCAAATGATCAACCTTTAACCCTGCTGAGAGAAAACAAACAAAAACACTCAACTACCAGAGAAACAGGTTTTAGAAACACATCTTCAGAAAGGGTAACAGGTTTCCTTGTGGTCATTCCTTGAACAACCTTCTCCTGACTTTCCCTTCACTTAGTTATTTTCCTTTTTAAATCATTCTTCAGCCTCCTCAAATAGCCAGAGCTGAAATATGTTTGATGTTCTCCAATACTGGACAGTTGTGGATTTTATATTTTTTAGCTCCAGCAATGCATGAAGTGCAAAAACCATCCCTTCCCTCGCCCCCTCAGAAAAAGAGCCAAAACCAAAAAACAACAGCAAACAAAAACAAAACAAAAGCAAAGGAAGCAGGAGTTAGTTTTGGAGGGAACTCCCCCCATCATGAGGACTTGTGGCAGCCCTGCTGTGTAACAGGTTTCCACTATTTCCATGACTTCGGCATGGGCTGCTCCGTGACCGACGGCAGCGCTGCGGGAGGTGCCGGTGAGCACCGAGCAGCACTGTCAGACCCATTGTGGTCCAAACTGGCAAAGCTTGGCTAACACCTGATTCAGCCTAGGGGCAATTCTCTAAAACCCAGTTTATTATCCAGATTATGAAAGGTAATTCCTGATGGCACCAGCGTGCACAGAGCCATCAGTCAGCTGGCACTAACTGCAAGGAATCACACATGTGCTACACCTTGCAGATAATACATAAAGACACATTTCTCAGAGATGTCCACTGCCAGTCAGTAATAAGTACCCTAGCTATCATAATACTTACTTACCTAAGTTAATGATAACAAACTCATACTAGCTGTTGGGAAAAGTCCATTTCTATATCTATGTTTTCTGTGCAACTTGGCTTAAATATCTGCTCTGCCCTTGCAAGAACCCCACCTGGAATACTGTGTCTAAATCTGGAGCTCTCAGTACATGAAAGACACGGACCTGTTAGAGTTCTCAGGAAGACCACAAAGGTTGCCAGAAGGCTGGAGTATCTCTACTGTGAGTACAGGCTGAGAGAGCTGAGGCTGTTCAGCCTAAAGAAGAGAATGCTCTGAGGAGACCTTATAGCACCCTCCAGTACCTGAAGGGTATTCTGAAAAAGAGGGGCAGTGAGTTTTAACACGGTCAGATATTGATAGGACAAGGGGAAAGGGTTTTAATGGTTTTAAACTAAAAGAAAAGGGATTTCAATTAGATGTGAAGAAGAAGTTCTCTGCTGTGAGGGTGGTGAGGCAGTGAAGAAAGCCAGGGAAACTGTGGATGCCGCATTCCTGGAAGTATTCAAGGCCAGGTCGGATTGGTCCCTGACACACCTGATTTAGTGGAAGGTACCCCCCTCCATGGCATCCTTAAGGTCCCTTCCAGCCCAAACTGTTCTGTCATTCTGTGATTCTGGTTCTATGTACCCTGTCAAATCCAATACTGTCATCCCAGCAACTCCAATATATTGTCTATTTTCTGCGAGAGGGGATTTTCCCCACAGCCATCTGAGTTAACCCTTTGTCTGCTGAGATCTTATTTTTCACTGAAAACTTTTTTTCTTCTCCCCAGACTGAGAATTCCTTTCTCTCAGTTCCTTTCTTTTTGAACATTTTCATTATAAGGATGAGAAATAATGGGTACACAAATACTAGAGCTGATATATTTCAGTCTTGACATGCTGAAACAGATACAGTTTGAAAGAACAAATGACTCTCTAGTTTTCCTTATTGCATATTAGAAGAAATTTAGACTGCACTATAAAGATTTAATAAACACATTAAGATGTAAAGACCATTACTTATTAAACTAAAACTGAGATAATGCAACAAACAAATTAAAAATATTGTTGCAGATAAATCAGCAAGTTGATGGTTATTTGATTTAGATTATCAAATTATTCCAACTATGAGTCAAATCCTGCTGTGAGGTTGAGACAAGAAAAAAGTGAGACTTCTTTTTTTCTAATCTTGTATTGGGAAAGAAATTGAGTTTGTGTCTCAGTTTAATACAACTATTTTATTCCCATTTTTTCCATAGTAATAGGGATTTTCTGACAGCAATTCAACTGTCATGACTACTTTCACAGAGTAATGCATAGACTGGATATTTTCTAGCAAGTACAGCGAAGAAATAAGCTTTCTTAGCTACATTTTCACTGCTGTTTTCCCTTTTTCTTAAATGTCATAATTGTTCTAGTAGCTATTCTTTTGCTTTTCTTATTACCTTTCCTATTGCACATAACAATATAAAAACTAAGCAACAGAAATAAGACAGTGTTTACTACGACAGGTTTCTACACAACAGTTGCTCCAGAAAGCACTTCTGTAACTTTGACAGCACTTACTCACATAAAAGACCAATTTGGGAGCTCATTTTAAGGTTTCAGAAAGTATTATCAGAAGGGAGTTTTTCACAAGCACATAAATTCATTCTTTGTGTGCTTTCATGAGCTGGCAGGACACTAAAGGATTATTCCCTTAACACAAGGCAGAAAAAAAAAAAGCAATAGAAGGATACACTTTTACTTCTTGGACTACAGATCTCTGATGTAGGCAGGGGCTGCATAAAATAGCTGATACAGTACTTTGCTTAATTTTTTAGCACCTGCATCCACTTAATGGAAAGCAGAAGATTTGTCATCTGTCATATCCAGCTCAGACAGTTCTTGCCTCCTCTTGCAGAGTGTGTAGTATCCAAAAGGAGGATGGGACACTTATTTACTCTGTGTCCACCTTAGATGTGCCTTTGATCACTCCTGGAGGTGATTTTCATATGCAGTCTCTGATAATAGCAGCAGGCTTCTTAAATATCAGATTAAATAGCACAACCTTAATACCGGGCTGTATGGCCTATGTACAGCTAACATAATCCAGTCATATTTCCCACTTGATAGGCTTTAGGGCTGAGATCACTATAGGGTCACAAAGCCACCCAACAACCACCCTTGGAAAAATTCTCTCTTCCAATCTGCCAATGAGGTAAGCTCCAAAATTATTGCAGCTGAATTCCCTATTATCTGGGGTAAATCAAGACACACTAATGTTGATCCCCCAAAATATGATTAGTAGGAAATACAGTGCTGGGATACTGAAGAAGCGCCACTGAAGTCAGCCAGCATTCAGCATGAGATGGAGCTGAGAACAGAAGAGACTCAGACTCCTCACTGTGCCCTGTAGCACCCTCTGATCAATGGTTTCTGGCACACGGCCGCAGATCTGAGCTGGCTCTGTCTGCTCCCAAAGTGCTGCTGCGGGAGTTAATAAGCTTCCTGGAATTCACTGCCCTGGGAGGAATGATGCAAAGCCGTGAGGTTGGCTCTGTGGTGCTCAGCGGGGTGCTGGGACTGAGCCAGAGCAAATGAGCCCAGCTGATTCTGCTGAGGGACAGTTAATTGTCTCTGAAACAGGCACCCCAGGACTCTCAGTTCACTCTAAGGAGCAGGCTCGGGCTTGCAGGAGTCATGAATTGATCAATCAGCCATGGAGAAGTAGCTAAAACTGCTTTTGACTTCCTAGTGCTGACCCTGGAAGCAGTGCAGTTGTGATCATGCAATGCTCTCTCTGAAGCGACAGCCTCTGCACAGAGCCAGCTGCTGTGCCCTGCTCTCCCTGTGGGAGTAACCCACCAGCTGGACACTCACCCACTTAACCCCCTGAGCATTAAGGCTATCAGTTGCATGCAAACCCCAGGCAGAAGAGGTGGCATAACGCTTCTACCTTCTCTTAATGAATAAACCACATTTGAATCATTCTTTAAAATTACTAATGACCTTGTGAACACTCAGCACTCACACTCATTCATCTTTTTCTCAGGAGATGCCAAGTCATATATCCTTGCATGAAGTGAAATTAGGGAAATGTGTTGTAGGATTTTTATCAAGGAGTATTTTCCTAATCTGCTCAGCAGAAACTGCTTCTACACTAAATTCTATTTAACATCACTTAAATGTAAGGTATTTCTTTAATAGACAGTTTTCCCCCCCACTCCTCATGGTCCCTCTAGCACTTGCATTTACTGCAACTACTGGTAGCAAATTTAATAGAACTGCTGGCAGCGGTTTTTCAGCAGAAAGACACCTGCTGCAAGACTCCCCTTCCCTGTTTCCTTTCCACCTTTTCTTCTTATTGAAGAGGATGGCAATTTAGTAGTTTCCCCCATACCTTGCAGTTCCTTCTCTAGGCCACCTGCTGGATGTTATTATGCCACCATAACCTCCAGGACATTGATTTCTGATGAATCTGCCTTAAAAACTGTGACTGTGGTTCTATTTAGATGGTAGTCATTCTGCACCAGCAGTCTCATTGACACGAAATTAAATTAATTTTGTATTATGATCAGAAGCACGAAAGAGACTTGATTTTGCAGAAAGTTGACATTTCAGCCAAGAGAAATGTATATTATACTGATTTATGTGATTAGGGAAAAACGCTGTGAGATGTTTTTCCATTACGGTGCTCATCTGCAATAGAGAGATTCCTTATTTATATCAGCAGAGGGAAAATGCTTTGACCTAGGAATGAAGAAAGTTGATTGTCCCCTCTTGCCATTGCTATGCTGTATGTCTGTATACCTCAGAAAGCTCATTGTGTAGCTAAACCTCAGACTTTCCCTTAGAAAGCTGCTGTCACCTCCCAATTCATCATAAAGTGGCACTGCACACTAACTCTTAGATAACATTTTGTCAGAGCTTGAAAAAATCACTTTCTTTCAGGAGCCTCACTTGCTTGGGCAGAGTCCTCCAGGAATGAATGTGTAAACAGAATTGTGAATATTTGCTAGGAGGGCTAAAGAGCATTCAGACTCCTGATGGCCTGAGAAAATGAACCCTGTAGTCATATAATAGGGATTTTCCCCCTCCAGTTTTCTTTTAGAGAATATGTTATGCATCTCTTGGTTAATTATTAATTTAAAAAGCATGATCGGTCAGTGGTGGCAACACACACTAAGCACAGATACATTGCTGCCATTGGGGGAGATATTTTTGGATCTCCTTTATAAAATCTTTCATTACTTTGTTAGCATTTCACACTTTATTGATATATCTTATCACATAGTGACAATATTGGAATTTGAGATATATAAACATATATAGGGCATTGGCATTTGAACAGCAAAGTGAATATTGTGAATATGTCTGCTTTTTATGCCACCTTCCATTCTACACTACTTTGTTTTATTACAACACTTCCACAAGTTTTCATGGGATTACTCAGGAATCACAGAAAAATGTAGTCTTTCATTGATTTCCATTTTGGTTTGGTCAGTTGTGGTTGGCTGTTCCTGATCTGTGTCACCTTCCAACCTCCTGCCCAGCCTCAGACTACTCAGCTTTGGGGAATGAGGAGGAGGGGACAGACAAGAAACAAGAGAGGGCCTTGCTGCTGCGGGAACACTTCTCAGCCATAGCCAACACACTGGTGTGTAATCGGCACTGGTTTAGCCACAGATGCAAAGCACAGGGCCCTGCGGGCTGCTGGAAGAACATTAACTCCATCCCAGTCAGACACATTACAGTGAGCTTCTTACTGACCTCTCTGGACATGAAATCTCTCATGGTGTGTCCCAAAAGATCTGATATTTCCTCCTCTTTGTTACAACCTTACTAGGGCTGGCAAACATTAAATGTCTGCATCTGGATTTTCTTATTCACTATGCCATGAGATGTAAATGACTTCACTTTAAAAATAATAGTATATATTTTAAGCAATTTAATCCAAAGATAAAGATTTAAAAGCTTTCCCCAAGCCAGAATTATTTAAAAAATTATACTTTGAATCTAGAGCTCTACATTCATTTTAGGACTTCAGTTTGTGCAGTCACCTGTCAAAGATAACTATTAAAACCTGCAACACATTAAAAAAGAAAAGTTTGGAAGCAAATTTGTTTGATATGGCAAATAATTCTTGGCAGTGAAAGAAAGAAGCTGTGATGTGAGCAGTACTCTTTATTTTGCTTGTTGTAATAAATGCCAACCTACAGATGGAATTCAAGCAGTAATTCAATACTATTAAATTATCTACTTTTAAAAATGAATCAAGTAAGTCCTCCCTTTTTAAAAGCCATGAGAAAGAAATAATCTTTTTTTTAAACTTGCCAGTAGAAAAGAGGATAAGCAGGAAGTACAATTGATCTCATCTAAAATCTTATAGTTGAGAACATTTATTATGGCATAAGGCAGAAAGGGAGAGAGGCTTATAAATGAGATCCAACTGTCTCTCCAGATGCATTTTGCTGAAAGACTATTCAGAGTGAACCTTTAAAACTTGAATTTGGAAAGCATAAGCCATGCTATAATAAATCTAAGCTGATATATTCATTTGTAACAAAATGAATGTGACACATGATGGCTGTGATAATATGCAATTTCACCCTGAGAATTCAGTTTTCAGAGGTGATTTAATTTTCTTTAAAACATTATTGAAAACTACAAGACATGGATTAGAATAAATATCCTTGTCTCATATGGGTATTAATTTTGACAATGCTCACCCTACGACTAAGATACAATAGGCAAATCCACTATTTGCTAAGTCATCTCTGATGGAAAGTGTTGGTACATAGTTATCTAAATGCTCAGTAGGATTATCACTGTAATGTTTAAAATGTCTGAGCAGGAGATAGGATAAAGGTTTGAAAAATTAGATGGTTTAGAAATGCTTATTTAAATATTTTTTCAGGCATTAACATAACTTAGAAGAAGGAAACTAAGTCAACCTTCCACTCTCAGTAAAGATTGCACACATAGTAGACACAGACTGCAATAAAGGGATATGTCCATGGTATGGAGCTGTTTGATAAATGCTGTTGCAGTGCTAGTCTTCGTTCCTAAACTGTGCCTACTAAAGTCAATGGGAATTTTTTACTGCATCTGCAGGCAATGAATAAGGCTTAGATTCTTTACATTTGCTTTTACAATGTGCTTGACATTCTCAAACACAGTGCTGTGCTCCTTGCAACTGTGTATGTACAGAAATGCACACAGACACGCTCACTATTGAGACATAGATGTGGGATAGAATTCTCTGCCTCCACACCCACGTGTCTACCAGAATGAGTTACTGTGCACCTTTCAGGTGCCAGGACGTACAGCCTTCATTATCCAAGCTGCATTAAAATCACAGCTCCGACATTCTGATTTATCAAAGAGTTTCGTCCTGTGCCAGCTTTAAGCATGTAAGTAGCCCTGGTGAGTTAATGCTGCTCCTCCCGTGATTGAACTTGAGCATGGGCGTAACTGCTTGATTTGGGGCCAGGGCACTGAGAACGCTGTGAGAGGGCGCTGCAGGCAGGGGAGTCGTGCAGGCACCGCTTAGGTAGTAATGGCTTGATTCAAAACTCTTTCTTTCCAACAGGCAAAAACTTTGAAGAAGCCAAAAGTTTTTGCAGCTGTTTGAAAGGATCATCATAGCTCAAAATTCGAGGCAATAGGGGGAGCAAGGTGGCAGTACGGACTGGATATAAACCAGAAAAAAATAGGATCAGAAAGAACAAGAAACATATGAGATATAGAAAAATGTCAAAACTAATAAGAGGAGATTTCAGCTACCCAGACACACAGGAAAAGGGACACAATGAGAGAAATAAATCAAGCAACAGTCATGTACTATATCCTCAATGTATTAAAAGGTGGCAAAAAAGACGAAAGTTCTGACTTTCAACAGTGCAGCTGTTAGGAGACAGAGGTGGAGGACTCACTAATGACCATAATCCAGTTGGATTCATTACTGCAGACTGAACCTACAAGAGGAATAAAAAACCCCCAAGGACTTTGAACATAGAAGAATGGGGAAGTGCTGGAGGCAATCCAGTGGGTTAAGCACCTAATGGGAGGTGTGGGAGGAGGGAAGGACACGGAGGAAATGGGAACTGTTCAGAAAGCAATTACAGCACATCCAAGGGTGGTACGTATTATCCAACAATATGTGCACTAGGATGAGAAAAAGACCATAGCAAATAAAAACAGGATTGAAAAAGATATTGAGAGATAAATAAAAAGGATACATAAGCAGCATAAAATTTCAGGTGCAGAGGGAGAACAAAAATTTATACAATTAATTTAATATAAATGAACACAAGGATACAAAAAGTGCAAGCAGATAACAAAATTACATTAGAAATAGGCTAGTATCAGAATATATCCCTAGAAGATGTAACAAAAACTCTGTAGAGAAAGCAGAAGGTTTTCAGGGTGAAACCAAAGCAGCATGATACCATGCATTGGTTCAAGCTCTGTTTGTCATGGCTGAGTTTGCTATTCCTGAAAGGTTTAAAGCAATAAAACAATTGGAAACACTTATTTTTAGACAAAGTTTTCTCCATTTACTACACTCTGGAAGAAAGTCCATCCTTCTAGCCCCATCTCACAGACACATTTCCCAGTTCATCCCAGGTGAGTGAAAGGTAACCACATATCCTTAGCAGACACTGCAAGATGCTTGGGCAGTTGCTTCTTTCACTGCCATTCCACGTTCCTTTTTCACAAGCTGGAAATTAGAAATTATAGGAGGCAGTGGGTTTGAAGAGATATTTACAGTTCTATAAGGACTCATTGTACTTTCAGGCCAGTTCAAGCAGTAAGATGGGAAATATACCTTGAGTGTAATTTTGGGTGTAATTTTTGGGTAGACACTTTGCCTGGGCCAAAAATATCCCAAGAAGCATCCTAAAAAATGATAACCACGGATAAGCTACCACACCCCAGAGAGTGCTCCTCTCTATTACTTCAGACAGTTGGCATGGGTCCTTGTGAAGAACATACTTTTAAAGCACTTTTTCTGTCTTTTCACTAACAACAGAGGAAATCTTCGCAGATCTTCCTCCCCAAGCCAGTCCTTTGCCTTTTCCCTTCTCCATCTACCAGCTAACAATCTAACCTCATACTACCAGAATAAGATAAGGTAGCATGGTTCAGGTCAGAGGACTCACACTATCTTGGCAGCATTATAACCTACAGCATTAGCAACTACCATCTTTTCACATCTACTTGGTAGAGTCTTACAGGGCTTTATTAATTCATTTCCTAGGAATGGAGCAATTGGCTTTTGAGCAGCCTAAAGATGTGCTCCTAGAGGCAAATCTTCCTATGTTTTTTTTCTCTATGGCAACGTGTTTCTGTCAGAAAGCTATGGTTGTAATTTAAAAACAATTGGAAGAAGAAACAAAACAATAGACAAATAGCCAGCAAAAGCACACTGCCTCTAATATTAATCAGTGAAGTCCACAGTAGAAAATCTTTTGCTAAAAGCAGAAGACTACATCTCCTAATTTACTCCTGTATTTGAACCACAGTAATAAACTGCATAGGACAGTATTGTTACTTTCATTACTTCTGTTTAGATGTCTCATTTTGTGAGCAAATTTTATCACCTTTTTTTTATTCAAAATTCTCTATTGCTTTGGGAAGAAAAATACATCACAACCAAAGCCAGTAACAACAATGTTAAATGACAGGTGGCCATTAGCAAAATGATGTACAGTTTGAGGAACTGGTCCAGTCAACCGAATGCTCTATTTGGAAACAACAGACAGGAGGGCAGGTACTTCTTTATCACCATTTGTAGTGGAACTACAGCTGCAGCTCCAGTTCTGTTTGAGATGTGCACACAGCACACAGTGGGATACAGAAATACAATAATCAGAGAAGCTGCTTAAAGCCGCAAGAGAAAGCGTGAACTGCTTTGACAAATATACAAAAAGCTCTTGATATTCATGAGATTCAGTAAGCACTGATATAAAACTTCTTCTGATACTTAACCCTTTATAACATATGGTTGTTTTTATTCTCACTGTAGCATGTGCTCACACTCCTGTGAGCTATTGGAGAAAAAGCTGAGAACCATATACACCAGATAACACACAGTACCACTTTCCCTGTATGGTATAGTGCAGTTAATTCCCTCATGACAGCTCCTAAAATGAGGAAATATGTAAAATATATATAAAATATTTGGAAGTTTTCATTAGAGTTGTTTAGTATTTTTCACAATATCAAAGTTGCAATAACAGATTTCCTGTGCTCAGACATCTTTGAGTTCATTTTGTTATTTCAGAAAAACAAGCATTTATCTCAGATTGGAGTTTTCTTTAAGGCAAAACAAAACCTGAAAACAACACAACTATCTTCATTTAAAATCCCAGAGTTAAGAAGAAGTAGAAACTTGTCCTTTATTGTTGGTTATACTAAATTACTTTGTTCTTTTGGTTACACATAAAATGTTCACTGTAGTTGAAGATATCAGGGCTATCTAATGTATAGAGAAGCTGTTGCTCTTTATACAACTTTCACATGAGGAATATACAGATTTAATGGTATAACTTAACTCTATTAATCTCAATCAGCACAACATACACTTGACTAGGGATACCTCTGTCCCTTCTGATGTGAATCTATAAACCAGTGTATGTATGGCTCGTCCTTTATAATTCCAGACGGTAGCACACATACTGTATATAAATGTGTCTTGATTTTATTTGCTTTCAAGTTCTGCATCAGTGAGAGTCTTCAATAATGGAAGTAAAGCACTTAAAGCTCTCTGCTCCCCTCTGCACCTTTCAGCAATAAATAAACAAGACCCCAGTACTGAAGGTAAGGGTAACCCTTTGCTCCAGGAGGGAGACCTTATTTCAGTAGTTTCACACAGATCAAGTTACAGGGTAAAGGTTTAAATTACTAACTGCAATAACTTGTCTTCTCTTTTTTTTTTGCACAACTCTCTTTTTTTTCCTACAAAATATTTTGAATTTCAGAACACGGAAAACCAGGACATTTGACATAAACTTTTCATTTGAGGTTTTTTTTCAAACAGCTGAATGTACACTTTATTTCTTCAGAACAACAATAAAGGCATTTAAAAAAAAATACTTTGCTAAAACTGTAATTAAAAAACCATCTTTCCTAAAAGCTTTCTTAGGTGAACTAAATTATACTGGACATATATAAAAAAAAAAAGAGCAAGGAAGAACATGAACATATATTACTAGCACAATTCATCAAAAACAGTTGACACTTCAATCTAATCCAGAAATGAAAACACAGAACTTTATAGAGTTATAGGAAGTAAGCAATTTAAGCGTACCATGGCACAAGGTCATCTAACAATGAAGACAGGAAGATGTTCTCTTTTTATTCGTTCTCCTTCACTCCTTTAATCCTTCTGAATCTATCAAGTACAGATTAATATAAATCTTTCTAACAGCCAGAGGTGATCTTGAAATCAGATAATTAATAGTAGTGGTCCAAGTTTTGTATTACAGGTCTGTCTTCCCATTTTAATATAAAGTGAAAGAGTACTTTATGTAACTAAGCTATTACTCTGGGAAAGGTTTCTTTTTCCATAATAAATTAATGTAGGTCCTAACTAATTATTGCATCATTTTAAAATGTAATTTTTTGGTAAAATTCACTGAAATAGTTCGTCTTTCTTAAAAGGGTGCTGATGTATACAGCAGAATACACTCAGTGCTGCTCATTCAAAACACTCACTTGCTGAGTCATTCCCCTCATAGTTCAGAGCTAAATGTATGAAGCTAAGGAAATGCACTCAATTTGCTTTGAAAGTAAACCTCCAAGGCAATTTCATAAGCAAAAATCATATTCATGTCATACAGATACTGTGGTTAAGTTTATGATTCCAATTTGGCCTGGAGAGCTTTCAATACTCTAGAAAAAAATACTTCACCAATCTATATGTAAATACTTCAGTAAAACCACTGAACAGTGATCAAGTTCAGTATTAATATCACAAATTAAAGAGGGCATCTGAAAACATAATGTCTAGAAGAATGATCAGAGCTCATGCTGAAGAATGATCTGTGTTTTCAGCAGCCTATAAGCATGGAAAAGACTGTGGTGATCCATTCATTAAGTCACAGTGTTATATATAAAGAAAACACTAAATACTGAAATATAGCCAGTGGTTTGGTGGCAGCAGGGTGGGTAGCAGGCAATCACCTGGAAATGTCAGCCTAAAGAAACTCATGGTAGACTAGCAGACCTCTATTGTACAGTTCAAAAGTATATTAAATATACTTTGTGGGCTTGCATTTCTATTATATGTTTTTAAACAATAAAAAAATCAACCAAATAACCCAAATAACCTCTCTCTATTTCTAACTATTTGGTTGTCTTAGTGAAAGTGTGTTTATTTAAGCAGATGTGACAGCACATTTATTTGCCCTAGGAGAGAAGAATTCACCAAATATCCTTTTGAAGTCCTATTGAGAGGCCAAGATAGTTGTACTGGAGGAAGGCACAACTATTCCTATACTTCCCAAAGGTTTAGGGTTTTTGTAACTCCAAGACACATATCCTGTCACTTGTTTACACCACTGCCCACCTTCATGTAGGCCAGCACTGCCCTAGGACTCAGCTTTCACATAGCTGCATGAAGAGAAACCAGCTGGAGTGGGCCAGTCCATGGTAAGATCTCTCAACTGTTCTTTCTCTGGCTTCTCTCCCTTGGCTTCAGTATCTTACACTGAGTTTTCTGGATGTGGGACACAGATTCAGACAGTATAATTTCTCAAAGCAGCCACTAAGTTGACGCGTAAATTACCTACAAGATGTATGGGGAAGGATTCCAGTCCAGACCTGAACAGATACCAAAATAGAGGTGACCACCTATGCACTAGATACATAAGGTCTCACTTCAGATAACAAAGGTTAACTACACAAAGCTGCTAAGTTTCATTTTAGATGGATGCCCTAGTGTCTCAAAGACATCAGCCAAAGGTTAGCGGATGTGATACAGAACTCACAGGAGATCCTCAATTGCAACTAGGATTCGTAATAGCAACTGGCATTAGAGCAGTACCCTACAGATCTCAAATGACACTGCAGAGCCATAGCAATGTCACATTTCCCTGCCTTACCATCATAAACCTT
Organism: Rhabdornis inornatus; assembly: GCA_013397075.1. Lineage (NCBI taxonomy): Eukaryota > Metazoa > Chordata > Aves > Passeriformes > Rhabdornithidae > Rhabdornis > Rhabdornis inornatus. The sequence goes on from VWZS01011053.1 coordinate 866,464, forward strand.
GTCAATGCAAAACCTAGTAACTAAGCTCTATTACAGAAATAGCATAAACAGAAAAAGAATTGCTCTTCCATCCACAGTTCCTCATTGCTGGATCTTGTTGGACCAACCCAGCATAAAGAGCGGGAAGCACCTGAGTTCAGTACATGTACTGTCTGATAAGGCAATTTTCACACAGACGTTCATAGGGGAACAGTGCAAGGTAATTCGAAAATGGTTTCAGATTTCAAGGTGCTAAGAGTCAGAGACATCCTCCCCGAGAGATGAGCTGCCACATTTCTCACTGCTGTGCCAGCATGCAGATAGCCACACAGGGAAGTGCTCTGGGCTGCTCTGCCGTTTTGGAGGCTCACAAGAGACTTCAATGTGGAGTAGGCACCAAACAGAGGACAGGACATCTCTGCAGCAACAACCAAGAACCAAAACTTAACAGACAATTGTAAATTATGAAAAAAACACTTTTCTGTTGCTTTTCTTAACATATGTTAATGAATTAGATATTCCTCTAAATGCCTCCTGTTATGTCTAGGCATTAGATATCTGCTGATTTTTGGTATGAACCACGAAAGAACTGAACTGGAGGAAGAGGAGGTCATCAGAGCATTCTGACCCATTTTTAAAAGAGTTATTCTGTATGCTGTTAATGACATGGGATTTGGCATGCAGTTAGGCTGAGAGGAAAGTAAGAAAATGGCTATGGCAAAGCCAAAGGGTTAAAAAGTAGCATAAAAACCAATGAAGATATGCAAAAAAAGGTATGAAAGTCCCTGAATGTGTAGAAAGGAAATCTAGACTTGATGTGGAAGTCTAGCATCAGGTATCATAATAATTAAGCAAACCCTAAGAGACTCAAAATCTGCAGGAACCAACTTGCCTTGCTTGAGTACAGTCAGTGTAGGAGATCTTCTCTGGATTAGGACCAATCAGCTGCAACCTTTTCTTTGCTTACTCCCTACTTCCATGTGGCAAAGGAAAGGTAGAAAAACACATCTCAGGAGGTGAAACAGTTTTCACTCACAAGTACAAAGAGACAGGAAGGCTCATGGAGTCAACCTGGGATGTGAAGAGGTCTCTGTTATCTCAAAATTTGTATCTGATAAACAAAACCAGGACACATGATGCCAGGAAGCACATTAAAAGTACTTACCAGAAGGTACAAATTCTATTTACAATTATACTGTAACTTTTAGCTGACTTCAGTCTTTCCCAACTGGAATTCACCCAAACAATACATTGCAGTACAAAATATTTTACAGATGTTATCTGGAATTGGAAATTGTGGCATCTACCCATGGCCAGTGTGCAAGGTATGTGCAAGAGGCATGACCATTTGTTCTCATGAAAATTATTCGACCTCAATATGTTACAATAGTCTATGATACTGCAAGTTTGTAATATTTCAAATAATGGCCCAAATCTGCCTACAGTTCCAGATCTTAATTTTGAACTCACTATTTTATAACAGTACAAAGGGAGTTTAACTTGTCAAGCAGTTGGCAAAGCTGAAAATGAAATATCATAAGAAAATATGTCAGAGGCAGACCTTTCTGACCCAAACTTCTCTTTGGCCAGCAGAACAATTTGTCTCACCAGTCACTGTTCGGGCTGCATCAATCGTACAGCTGATGTTTTTTCTGGACTTGCATCAAACAATCTCAGCACATTGATCAGGACATTCTTAAATCTCTGTCCTTTCATGCTAAGTCCAAAAGCTTCCTTTTCATGTGCACTCAACAATAGGCATTCATAACCTCAGAACATAAAAATATGATGGATTTTATCTTGAAGGACCTAGAATAATTAAATGCAACCAACTTGTTTCTGAAAGGTTTCCCTTCAGCTCTGCCTCAAGGAGGTGACATATTTGCTGTTTTTCTCAGTTTTGATTTCTTTTGCTTTGTCAGGGAAAGCAATGTTGTTATACATCACACAAAAAAGTGATGCAGTAGGGAGAGATGAGTGACAAAATGCAGCTAAGAAAAAGAGTTCAAATAAAAGTTTTCATATCTTAATCCCTACAGGATTTTGCCAATAACATAAAAAATGTTAAGACTTGGCAGATACTATTAACCAGGATTCGCTTTCCTTAAAGAACAGAAAAAAATAAATTCTTACCTCAGAAAGGCATGAGGAGTCAACAAAAAAATCTCATCATCATTAGGAATGCAAATTCAAAGTAAATTTATCCAATGACTTTACTGAAGAAAAGCTGTGAAAGTCAAAGTCTGGAAGAGAAAGATCCAAAATCCATACTGCTCTCCACTGTTCATTTTTTACATGCATTTTATTTCACTTATGCACCTGGGTAATTCTGTGGTATCTGCCATCACTGTACCCAACAATATCCTAAACACTTTAAATCCTTTTTTTTAAAATGTCCCTGCCTGTAGAAATAGTTTGACTCTTTTATGCTCCTACACATATGGAAAATTAGAACAATTAGGTGAAGGGCTTATTTTTAAATTTTCCGTTCTAAACACAATAATTTGCATGGTTCGTCTCACAGAAGAATGGCAAGTACAGGGTGCTATCAGGTAGCTTTGGCAGAAACAGGCCAGCATGGCCAGCAAGGGACTGGCAGCATGAGGCCCAGCTAACACAATCACCACCATATCGGCTCATTCTGAATCAGTGTTTCCCAGTAATCTCAAATAATTTCAAACTGTGAGTGCAAATGACTGCAGAAGAAGGAGCTATTTGCACACACATACACACACCCCGCAGGGAAAAAGACTACAGATTGTTATTGTTATTGTTCTTTAGGAATTAATTATGGCTATTTTGTTTTTCTCATCTCCATCAAATAGGAGTATTATTTATTGTGTCATTTGATTCATGATCGTGCTTGTCAAGTCCAGGCAGATGCCCAAGCTAATAAAAATTCCAAATAACAAGTAGAATATATGCAATATCAATTTTTAAAAGCTAGACACTCTTCCCTCAGAATAATTGCTGTACTCGAGATCTCATTTTGATAGGCTATAATAGCTGAATAAACAAAACTAACTAGAATGAAATTTGATCATGCAGACACCACTAGATCATGATTACATTCTTTAGTGAAGGAAGGATTGTTTTAAAGAAAAATATGAATACTTATCAGATACAAAACCCCATACTAAGTAAACACTATCTGTAAATTCAAAGCAAATACTTTTATAAAACAGCAAAGAGATCCATTTAATCATTGGCATATAGCTGCCTCTGTAAATCCTGGGTAAGTTAAGATCATAAAATCAATTAAATTATATTACTGCTAATATCCCAGTTCCCATCATTATTTCTGATATTCCAATTTCTAACTGTCGGCCACATTGAAATTCAAGGGTATATACATGGCACCCACATTTAGTTCTTATCGTTGAATACTGGCATTTGAAGCCAGGTCCTTTTTGTCCCCAGAATACAGAAAAGCCTATGGAGACCAAAGATAAAGAGATACTGCTGAGAAGATGGAGCCTCTAGATAACTGAACGAGGGGACAAAAGCAGTGTAAGGATTATGTTGATAATAGATCTCAGCCAGATGTTCACTGACTTTTTCTGCCTTTTAAAAGCAGTGAAGCTTGCCTAAGTGAGACATTTTCAATAGTACTACTGTACCTTGGGGATTCTGAATAAAATTGCTGCTTGCAGATGTTGTGTACTTGACTTTTTTTCCCCTAAGAATGACAAATTTAGTAGCTACTCATTTTTATTTCTAGCCTGTACTTCACATTTTGTTAGGTTTCTTACAACTAGTTTCCATCTACTATAGCAGTCTACGTGTACAACCAATTGTCCCTTGCCAGGAGGAGAATGAAGTATCTTCATCCCCAGTTTTCTGCTTTGCTGGGATTCAGAGACACTATCATGATTAAACATACTACCCTGATGGGAAGTATTGAGCTCAAAACTGTGAAGAAAATCTGGTTTTTATTTTAATGTTGTCATGGTTCATAGGGAAAAAAAAAAGTCAAGTGCAATGTTCACAGAACCTTGTGTAGGGAACAGAGGGGAAATGCTGCTGTTTAAATAACACTATGCCAACATTTACCTGTTCATACTTGCTGTGACACACCACATGTCTTGTTTTTATTGACCATCTAGACATATAAAATGGCTTTCCTTGTGTGGCAGACAGGGCTTCCTGGGAGCATGGAGGCCTTTCCAGAAGCTTTGTTTGCCACTCATTTCCTTCATTGTATGGGCATGTTCATCCTATTTTGTTGCACTGATGTCTGGATGTATCCTGCGTCCACCCATTCAAAGCATTAACTTTCTTCTCTCAAAAACAGCATTCAGATTTCCTCCCAAATCAGAGATGCTGTCCCCAATTATCTGCAACAAGTTGGAATTCATCAGATGAATCTGCCAGTGAATATATTGTACCAGCAACTCAGCCCTGGTGAGGCCACATCTGGACTACTGAGATCCCCAGTGCAAGACAGGGATTTGCTGGAATGAGTTCAGTGAAAGAAAATAAGTTTAAGGGACTGGAGCATCTTTCATATAAGGATGTGTTGGGAGAGACAGGACTGCCCAGCCTAGAGAAGAGAAGTATCAGAGGGGTGTTACCAATGTATTTAAATATCTGATGGACAGGAATAAAGATGAGAGACGGGTTCTTCTAAGTAGTGACTAAGAAGAAGCAATGGCACAAGATGAAACATGTGAAATTACACTGGAACACAAAACAACAATTTTTTACGCTAAGAGTGATCAAACGCTGGCATAGGTGTCCAAGAGAAGTTATGAGGTCTCCATCTGAGCAGATCTTTACACTGTGCCAGGACACAGATCTGAGAAACTTTCTGTAGCTGCCCCTACCTTGATCTGGTGATTGAACTGGATGATGTCCAGAGGTCCCTTCCTACCCAAACTATTCTGTGACTCTGTGAATCAGTCAAGGTCCTTGTGTTACAGACTCACAGGAGAACTGACACTGAACTAAATTAAAAGTTTTACAAAAACATGGGAAAAGTTTATCTGAAATTCTGTTTTATATCTTTTTTTTTTAAATACGGTAAATTGTAACTGGCATCAACAGAAATGCAAATCTTGTGTGTAAAGGTGTATGCATGACAGATAAAACCAGCTAAACTAGATGTAAGACTCCTTTTCCTATATAAGCATCAGTATTTTTGACAGATATCCTAAATAATTTTTTTTAAAATTGGCTATTATCAAACAGAAGCAATTTATTTTTTCATGAGGTTAGGCAAATAATCCATTCAAAATTAAAATGCAGGTTCTATCCCCAAGAATATTCTGTAGGAAATTATTTTTAAATAAGATTCAAATCTTTATAATTAAGAAGGGCAAATATATTAATAAGAATAAAGAGATACATTTCTAATCTCCAAGTTATGCAAATTACTCTGCAATTTTTGTCATTTACTTCAGAAACATCAGAACAATGCAGTTTTTCACATGCATGACAATCCTTCTCATTTATGTGCTTGACACATTGCAACTGGATATTTATTCCTACACTGCAAACTTTAATGGTATTGAGACTGTAAGTGCATACCTTTAATTTAAATACATTCACACTTTTAAAACCACAATGTTTATAAATATTTTTCTTTACAAATAACCTTTATAGAACTCTCAAAACTAAGTCTATTATTGTTTGAAATATTTGTTAGATACAAAATTACAAGTGATTAAGTGGATGACTTTGCTTCAGAAAAAAAATGGTATTTCTTTTTTGGCTTTGCTATTTTTTTGTCCAAATGCCAAATAGCAAATATGTTTGAATCCTGTAGTTAACAGACACATCAAATACATTTTTACATCTAGGAGAAGACTGTACTAATTCAAACAGTTTGTTATTGCCTCTCTTCCCTCAGCTAGCATAAGTAACAATCACTTGCTAAAACCAGAACTGTGCAATCATGGCTATTGCGCAGTGTAGGTACAGCACACTGAGACTCTCCCTGTGCTCAGCTGAGGGATTAGACAGGGCATGCCCAGATTATACAGTGCAGCAGCCAACAGAGAGTCCTAAGGTAGCTCAGAACAAGAGGAGAGCAAGTGACTTGCACTGCTGCTTTAAATAACCAGTTCCTTTGTAGTACATATGAGAGCTTTACAAGCTCCCTGTTTCCCTGGTTTTTTTCACTCAGAATGGGTTCCAGCAGCTCTCATACTACCAACCTGATGCTGAGAGGAAAATGGATAATATCCTGGAAAATGATTCATAGGTTAAGAGACAGGAAAGAGGAATTTTCCCAGGGACCTGCAGGTAGCAGAGCAAGGAATTCTGTAGGGCTGTGAGCAGGGAAATTGAACAGCAGTGGGGAAGGACAAGCTGTAACCCAAGCTGTATCCCAAGCTGTGCAAACGGAAGAAACACATGGGTGTTAGGAATCCTTTCAGACTTAGGAGTGAAATTGTGACTGTAATGAAATCTAATCTGCTTTGGCATTTTCTTTTTGCACTATGTCCCTAACATCAACCACTGCCTTCTAAGCACCATCCTATTCCCCATCTTTGTCATTTGTCTTTTGTGTGCCTTCACTGTGTTTCTTTTACAGGCTCTCCACCAGCATGTCCTCCTCAAATGCACTATTTCAAAAAGAAAAGAAAAGGAAAAGAAGCACAGTTCCTATGCCGCTACTTCCTAAAACTTACCAAACAAGCTCACATCAATTTCCATACTTTATGTCCACAATTCCTTTGGCTTCAGTAGCTCTCCATTTTACATACCCAAGACCACACCTATGTACTGAAGCAGGTGACTAATCTGCACTATTATAAGGCAATGTGATTTGAAACTTTTGAAATGTGATCTTGTGTAAAGACAGAAATATTAGAAAGCTTCCTCCTGTGAGGACTCACAACATTGGAGGCTACGTTCTGCCAGCAATATCACTTTTCCTGCAGTTAGTGTCAGAAACCTTCATTACAGTCACAGCTAATAGGCAGTATTTTTTCACACTGAAGGAATACACAATTCTGCTTCTTAAAAGCAAGGGATGGTGGCAAGAAAAAGAATCCCAAATGAAGGAATATTTTCTGTATTCTTTGTCACAGAACTTCAGCACGTGTGCCAGTGCCAAGACCCACATCAGAACAGGATGCACCATATACACTAGGTCCAGAAATACATACTGGAACAGGAAATATGTTGCTCTGGCGTAGCAGCCATCATCTGTGTATGTTTTTTCCAATCACATGAATATAATGGACTGGAGCAGCTTCTGCCTCTGCTAAAAATTTATCCTTAGTCTCTTCTTCAGTGTCAGGAGAGCAGGTTGACCTGATACTAATCAAGCAGTGTCTTTGAAGTAGGCTGAGCTCTGCCTGTTTTGTTTCACAGAGGCTTTTAAGACAACACTGACCAGTAACAGCCTCTGTCTCATTCTGGCTGCATAAAGCAAAGTAGCAAAGGTGACAATATTTATGTCACTCAAAACATCAGTGTTTGTGGGCTTACTTTCCTCATCTTCCCCAAATCCTCATTGATCTTGTGTCATTGTCTCAGAAAGTCAATAGGCCATTGCTAGTCAGAACAAATAGCAATTGCACCTAAAAACAATTAATCTTGTGAGTGTCTTAAAATGCCTTGGGAATCATGGCTCAGCTGAACATTAAAAAGAAAGAGGGGTCATCTGAATTGCAATGCATCATTAATTGGTATCAATAGCTTGTATTAATTCTTATTAATAAAATAATCATTTTGTCAATAGTCAGATAAAACACATAAGCCAAGGGGCATATTCTGGCACATTTTTACTTGAAATGTTTTCTTCCTTAAGTCTATATTTGTAATATTGCTGATTGTTTAATGAATTACCTTCAACTCATGACCTGTTACACTCACTGTACATTCTATTTACTCACTGCATCGTGATGAAGAGTAACAAGGAGGTGCTTCTTTACAGGCTGTGGATACTTAATGCCTGTGGTGCTATGCATCAGAAGTATCTTTGCATCTCTTTTAGACAGAAGAAATAGTTAAGGATAGTCAGTCAGTGACAGAACTAGAGACCACGTCTAATTCTGTCTTGTAGATGTAGTGGGTCAGCAGTGGTTAACAGCCAAGCTCCCACCCAACAGCTCACTCAGCCCCCTGCTCAGCTGGACAGAGGAGAAAATATGATAAGAAGGCTCAGGGGTTGAGATGAGGACAGGAAAATTGTCCCCCAGTTACTGTCACAGGCAAAACAGATTTGACTCATGGAAAATTAATGTAATGTTTTACAATTGGAGAAAATGGTAAGAAACAAAGACAAAATTAGAAACACTTTTAAAAAGTAAAAACTCCGCTTCCAAACCTGCCTTTTTCGCAGGTTCCACTCACTCCCTCATTTCCAGCTCCTCTCCCTCATTCTCCTCGAGTGATGCAGAGGATGAGGAGTGGGGGGTTGGAGTCAGTCCATAAGAGCTCCACTGTGTCACGCTATCCTCCTCACAGTTTTTCCATGCCCCACTATGGTCTCCTCCAGGGGCTGCAGGAGAGCCTCTGCTCCTGCCCTGGGGCACCTCATTTGTTTTTTGTTTTTCCTCTCCTCCTTCTCTCATTTTGGTGTATCCAGGGCTGTTTCTCTCATGTTTTCCCCTCAATCCTCACTGCATGTGCAGCACTTGGCCCATTTTAAAATACTTTTTCCCTGAGATGCCAGTCCTGTGGCTGCAGGGCGGAGAACCAGCTGTGTCCATCACAGGGCAGCCCTGGACACTCCTTGCAGTGGTTGCCCCTGCGGCCCCTGCTGCCAGCACCCTCCCATGGACACCCAGTACAGAATGACACCAGTGTACGTGACAGGCATCTCTACTCAAGTGTAAAGGAGAGAATCAGTCTCCCAGCTCCCGTTCCTTGTAGGATCCCTGGTGTCTGATAGTACAGATGTAAGAGCAAAAGAGAGATTGAAAATGCAAAGCCTGCCTCACATAGATACAGATCCCACTCCTCAAAATACCCATCTTGATAGGTCATCTTAGCTCTACCTCCTTTTCCTGAGCATCAAAACTTTAAGGAGGGTTGAATTTATCTTCTTGTTTCAACACTTCTAGCTAAACTGAGGTAGAAACACAGCTTTGGTTCGCACAAATTGAAGAGCTGCAGATGCTCCAGTCTGATTCCAAAGGTCCACATGTAGCAAGAGTTGACCTGGAAGCATATATGGCCCAGACAAGTTCTCTGCTGTGGAGAGCAGCACCCCCTCCAATGTTTTATCAGAGCCAGTGAGGATGGCTCTGCCTCCACACAGAGCCACGGTTTAGACCCATACTTCACTGCAAGTATATTCTCTCATGCTTTGCCAGGGCAGCTGCTAGCCTCTTTGCTACCACACTTACTGCTGGAGAAAATCAAGACTTAGAAAGTCTGTTCTAGTTGCTGTAAACTTCTGATGGGAATGAACTCTAGTAGACCAAAGGTAAGAGCTCCATCTGATGGAGACCACCCTATCACAAAGGCCACCTTACTGTGTTCTCCTGCTGAACCTGAAATGCTTTTGTACCTGGGGCTATAGGAAATAGCTTTTCAATCTCTGCGGCTCAGGTCCTTCTTCACGTTCTTCCTCCTTCAACTAATTCTCCACACTTTGAATTTCTTAGTTCTGTCCCTCACCCCACACCTGATTCTTTAGCAATTGCTCTACTACTGAACTTTTGTAATTAATTTTACAGTATGAAAAACCGCAGAAACCAGCTCAGAATCAGAAGATTTGCAGCAACTGACTATGCTTATTACCTACAGAAATATAAATGCCCAAGGAAGATAAAATTCTCATCATAATAATGAAGAAAATGTGGGAGAATCTAATTTTAAAATTCCAGCACTTATTAACTAAACAATTCAAGTGGGGGAATTGAAATTTACATGAAATAATTAGAAATACTAAGTATTCTCGAAACTCTGAAAATACATTTTTAGTGTGAAAAGTTCATGCATCCCCATGCAATATTATTATGAAAAATTGATTTCAATATTAAAATCCTATCAGTGCAATGCATATGTCATTTTTGTTGCTGTAATATAGATTTTTACAATGATCAATTCCCAATTATTAGCCTGAAAAGCATCTCAACAGACAGAAATAGAGATGAATTCCTCATTGCTATGGAGCCAACATCAAGTATTTCAGTAATTTTTTTCTTCTTCTTTCAAAGAAGGAAATTAAACCTCTGCTCATAAGATTTAGTGGTCCTTCAAAAAACAAAGTCATTAGAATGAGTGACACATGATCAAAAAAAGTGTATTCCGAGTGTCAGAGCAGTTAATAAGCTGTTGGACTTTCAGATATTAAAGCAATAAATTTAAGATACAAATTCATGTACAAGAAAAACTGTGAAGTGGTAGGCAAGTTCTCTATAGCATTCCATTTATTTGCTTTATGACAGTGAGCCCATGTATATTACAGTTCAAATCAAAATCCATAATAGAGACAGAGGGAAAAAAGATAGGGGAGCAGGACACTGTTTTAGGGGACATGTTGTAAGAGGCACCAGATAAAGTGAGGAAGAAGAAAAATTGGAATTAAGGTGTCAGACTTCACCTCTCACCTCTGTCTTTTTACATCTGTCTTCCTTCACCTTATTGACTTGTATTGAACTGCTGGGGTAAGGATTAATCTTTGAACTTTGAATACATAAAATCCACCTATTTTTTTCCCCCTTTTTTTTTTTTTCTTGTTGCGTGTAAGCATCATGTAAAAAGAACAAGATTGGCCAGCTGCATTGCTTACATTATAAAACCCAGCCACACGGCATTGTGTTTTCCCAATTCATTATTATTATTAGACAGAGTCACAGATTATCACACTGGGAAAGGCAGTATTGAAAAATATGAAACCAAAAAAAAAAATCCAGAGGAAAATGTCATGTAAAGCTTTAAGAGACATGGGTTTCTGGTGGATAAAAAGCTGGACAGCAGTCAGCAATGTGCATTTGCAGCCCAGAAAGTCAACCACGCCCTGGGATTCATCAAAAGGAGCATGGCCAGCAGGTTGAAGGAGATGATTCTGCCCCTCTGCTTTATCCTCATGAAGCCCCACCTAGGGAAACATGTTGAAGTCTGGGGCAGAGGAAAGACATGGACCTGTTGAAGAAGAACCAGAGGACGGGCATGAAGGGCCTCTCCTATGAAGACAGGCTGAGTGAGTTCAGTTGAGGTTGCTCAGTCTGGAGAAGACTCTGGAAAGACCTCACTGCAGGTTTTCAGTACTTACAGGGGCTTATAAAAAAGATGGAGAGCACCTTTTCACGCAGGCAGACAGCAATCGGGCAAGGGGGAATGGTTTTAAATGAAAAGAGCAGAGATTTAGATTAAATGTTAGGTGGACATTCTTTTCTGTGATGGTGGTGGGGCACAGGAACAGGCTGCCCAGAGAAGCTGTGGATGCCCCGGGTTGATGGCACCATGAACAACCTGGTCTAGTGGTTGGTATCCCTGCCCATGGTTGGGGGGGTTGAAAAATGATCTTTAAGGTCCCTTCCAACCTCAACCATTTTATGATACTATGACATGGGCAGTTTATTGCATGAAAACTTTGAAACTGTTGAAACAATTTTCATCAACCAAACCAGCAAAGTTTTAAAATACAAACTGTCCAACAGTTTTCAAAAATTTGTAGAGTTCACAGTAAAAGAAATAAATCTTTGGAAGAATTAAGGATTGTTAGTGAGCTGAATTTGCAAGTGTTACCTAGAAAAACCTCTTCTAGGGGGGTTGAGATAAGTAGAGAAAACATAAGGTGCTTTTTGGAAAACTTTTCAAGTAAATGATGACTCTACGCATCATTACATATTAGAAGAAATCTATGAGGGAGAATAACTAAGGTGGTAGAAAAGAAGATGTAGTCAAAAGTTAAATATGTTTGCTTTAAAAAAAAAAAAGCTAGTCAATTCCAAACTCTTTTATGCAACTACATCTTCAAAGCTAGCGATCCTTCCAGCAACACAGCAGGATGAAGAAGGCTCCAAAATCTGTGTTGACCATGTGAAATTTACATTGCTTTAAAGCTTGGGCTAGGAGTAAGATCAATTAATGGATGACAACCACACCTCAGCATAGAAGATCACAGAACTCAATTGTAAAACACTGCCTCAGGAAATGACTTCAGATTCTCTTCTTTGTCTTTGGGATTACAAGTACAGGCTATCTGCATCTTTACTTTCTAATAAATAAAGCTTCAAAGAGAACACAATGAAAAATAAATGGGTCAATTGCCATGTGAGGTCAAAAAACCAGCTTTACCCTTTGACTTGAATAGTATTGCACTGGGTGCAAATTAGGATTAGTATTTGAATAATTCTGTACCAGACAGTCAATTTGTATGATGAAAATAGAACTTGCCTACTCAATACTCTATTTACAATTGCAAATGAAGGATGAGATTGATAAATCATCCAATTTCTGCCAACTTCTACACAAATAAGTTACCTATAGGCCAGAATTAATTTGTTGCAATGGCATTGCAAGGTCAGGTGTTCTGAGGAAGCATTGTGCTAACTGCTCCACAAAGGGATGATGGCAGTCATGTATTTGTCCTCTTTGGGTTTAGAACTGATGTCTTTAGCAACTTTTTCTGACATTAAGAGGTGATGGCAGGTCAGATGAGGAGGCTCTGAACCAGCAATTTTATAGTGACCTGCATACTGAATGGAGAAGAGCAGTAGTTGCATTCCCAGTATTACTGCTGGTTCAAAGACTGTGAAAATGGAATTTAGAGAGCAAATTTGCATTCCTGCATAATCTCACAAGCCAGGCTGTTGTAGGGAATAGGTGAATATAAAATTCCTATCTGCATTCTTCATGTGTAATTCTAACATACTCTTTTCACCTGGGAAGTCTGGCTCAATGAATCACTTGTCTTACCTAGACTCTTCTACCTTAAAGGTTTGATAAAGGAGTATGGAAAACTACAAAATCTCTCTGTGGGAAGAGGAAAAGCAAAACAAAAAGTTGAAGAAGAAATAAGCTCTTCTTAGCTATTGCCAAGTATCAAATTAGTTTCTGTTCATTTGAAGACTCACTTTGTATTAACTTTTCTTCTGACATTATAGGAAATAGAACTTGCCTGAGGCTTCATCCTTTAAAGACTGTTTCTGAGACGTTCTGCCTGTAATTGTTGGTTGTCATGAGGTCGCCTTGCTCTTGGATCACAGTTTGTGAAGAGAAAAATCTGAAAAAACATATTATTTTTAAAACTATGATGATACAGGATAGCAAAATGTCATTCATGTCCCATTTCTGCGTAGTGATCTTTTCTCTGCATTCGTGAGATATATACATAATGGTATGCTTAAAGGGAAAAACGTGTGTTTGAAAGAAAGAGACCCTATTCAACAGTTTAAAATGCAAAACAAATCCTATTTAGCAAAAAAGAAATCCATATCAATGCCCATGATTCTCCTTGCCTCCAGACTGTAATGGAAAAAATGAGGCAATTAAAACAAAACCAGAGGTTTTTCTTAAGTTTGCTTGGAGCACTGAAATTGAAGGACACTAGAATGGTAAGACAATTAATCCTGATTCTGTTCCTCATTGGACACACTGCCAAGCCAGTGAGGATCTGTACATACAGCTCTTAGCTGAATTTATGACTGGGTAATGAAACTGTTGACCCTGAATGCAGGTGTTTCTAAACAGTGCAGAGGAGCAACTGTTAGTTGCCATGAATGGTAATCTTAGAAAACTGTATTTCATGCTGTTAAAAACAAAAACAAAGTATGAGATTTACTCTGTACCTGTCACAAATGTGAAAGTTAGAATGAAGCAATATTAAAGTAAGTGCTCAGGTTCTCTCTCTATTCAATGGAGAGAAGTGTGTCCTTCAAAAAACTTCTATAGGGAAATTTTTGGCACCTAATTCTGGTGTCTGAGTGCAGACACCCTTATCCTTCTTTATCTTGGTGCTTTTTATTTTTTTTTTTTCTTGCCTGCTATTTGGGTGAGAAAGACAGCCCTTCGTCATTACATCCCTGGGGATTCTGCTGGGAGTATAAAGGCCAAGGAAGGGGTTGAGTGCCCATGCCTGGAGGTCTTTAAAAGGCGTGTAGCTGCTTAGGGACATGATTTAGGGTTGGACTTGGCAGTACTGGGTGGGACTCAATCTTTAGGATTTTCTCCAGCATAAACGATTCTGTGATTATGGCAGTATTGATGGTAAGAGCTTGTAGCTCATTTGCATAGTTTGAGAGATGTAGGAAGGGGAAGGCTGGCTGGCTTTCTTTCCTTTTCTGCAAGAAGACATCCTGAAACAAACTGACCCACATGCTTATTTACCATCCTTCTAGGAACATTTTCTCCAGAAACACATTGTCTGATAAGCACCTATGAAACTGCATGAAAGAATATTAATACAAACTAATAGTTGCAGCTGCAAATGCAAAAAACTTTGTACTCTTGAACAAAACTTTTATCTTCTTTGTACTGGAACAACCAACCAACTAACCAAATGTGTAGGTACCAGATAGGCCATATCACTCTTTGGGCTTCAAACCACAGCAAACTCACAGCTGTGTTACTGACTCCTTTAGGCAATTAGGGAACAATATTTTTGTGAGTAGTGCCAGAGTTTCCTTACTGGGAAGATGGGCATATTATGATGTATCAGGTATCTGACATAACTGATGAAATATTTAGCTATGGCTTTAACTATCTTGCAGAATTAAGACCAATTCATAAGTCCTTCCTTTATGAGAGCTGTTAGGCTAGTGAATATTATGAAATACATGATTTGTTTTTATAAAAGCAGACCTCTATGACCAAAAAAAAACCAAGCAAACAACCTCTAAGTCTTGTATTTTTAAAATCTTAAATAAGTTATCTGGGAAAGCATGTTTGAGAATGCAAGAACTTGTGCAATATCATGTCACTTTTCAAATTATAAGTTATGAATTTATGCCTCACTGTTAAACACTTTGTGTAGCTTTTCAGCCTGACAGTACAAAGTGCTAGTTATACATGACATAATGAAGTCATACAAGACAGAAATGAATTATTCACGAAACAGGTTATACTTATTCTGAAAAATTTTGCATTTATTATTTTTCAGATTTTATTCTATATAGCTGAAAAGAAAACCTGGGAACAAAATGGGTGGGAGACCTTCACAGACAAAGAACCCCAGACACACAAACTTTTCTGTTACCATTTCTCAAACTGTTGCAGCTCAATCTCACTCTGTTAAATCCAGGTCTAATAATCTGCTGCTATTTGGAGTGGATATAACGACAAAGTAGTCTCCTAGCGTGTTTGAGACAGATATAATAGCAAAATACACTCAAAACCTTCTGCAAGGACTTGAAAAAAGGAACACAATAGATTTTTTCTCAGAGCTACTGTATTGTAGGGTAAAGGGCAACTACTGAATCTAATCTTCACTCTTGAACCTTATTATCACATTTTCTTCACCCTTAAAATGATACATTAATTAGGTTTGTCTCTAAATTATTATAAAAGAATATGAAATAAGTTACTCCTAAATTACTTTGCTTGGTGAAATGGTATTTTTAAGGTGAGAAAACAATAAATTCAGCTTTTTCATGTAATGTCAAAATTTATTATTTTTCATTATTGAAAGTAAGAGGTTTTATTTCAATACAGGTGACTCTTCAATGATTTCTGTGCACATATTCTTGCTCTCTTCCTGAAGAATGTTCCATTTATAAAACAACAAAAAAAAGAGAACTGTTTTATGAATTCAGTTGTGACAATGGAGGAAAGAATGAGCAAAGCAGAATGTTAAAAGTAGAAAAAATTTCCTTGCAATTGGCAAGGCACTACAAGTACACCTAGTGCACTTGAAAGTATGGGAATTGTTCTCTGTGATGAACAAAAATGCATAAATCAATTCAGTCCTTCAGAGGTCTGGATTTTGTCTTCTTTGATATGAACACTGAGACAAGTGTTTGGAGTGCTGTTCCTGATAAGAAATAAAATGAAGTAGGAGAAGGCATTTGAACAGTCCAGGGATAGTCACACTTGTAATGATTAAACACAGTTTCATACACAGTAATTTCAAAAGCAAAATCATTACAAAGGAAAGAAAATATACTTTTAAAAGAGCTTTATCTGACATGGCAGCACTATTCTAATGTTAGTAACATATGTTAGTTTCATAGTCTCTGTTTTAATTGTTTATGCAATCTATTATGTGTGCCAGGGTCCTAATAATTGCAAAGCGAAACATCCCATGTTTCTGCTTTGTCCTTTTTCTTTCTCATCTATATTCTCAACTTTAAAAAGTTTTGCTGTTACTATTGTTACTATGTTTACTCTTAACTTACAAAGAGGAGGATCATGGATGCATAGAAAGCAAGTGTGGCAAGGTTAACCTTAGTAGACTGAGAGCAAGGTATGGAAAGACAACAAACTGCAGATTTTTGAGGACCTCAAAAGTCTAGAACACCACTCTAGGAAACAGGAAATTCAATGTGGGCTTGTTTCAGATTTTTTTTAACCACTTTGCTATTTTCATCCAACATAATCACATGTTAGGGATCTGAAAAGTAAGAGAAAAAAACTCCATGCAACAGGACAGACAGGGCTGGAAAAGAGCTCTGCAGAGAAGGACAAGCAGGGAAGCTACCTTGGTGGCCTGTACGTTCAATGTGAGACAGCTATGTAGCCTGTCGTGACAAAGGTTAACCACATACTGGGCTGCACTAGCAAAAGCTTAGCCAGCAGGTCAAGAAAGTCGATTATTTCTCTTTAGTCAGCACTATGGAGGTTGTATTTGAAATGCAGTGATTGGGTCAGGGCTCCCTTAGATGAGATATGTTGTCACAATAAACTCCAACAGGACATAAGGCAAAAAATATTTCCAAGGGTGGGTTAAGAACTGGAAATAGCCTGTCCAATGGAGTTGTATCATTTCCACCATAGAAACATTCAAAATCCAGCTGGAGAAGGCCATGAGCCACTTCAACGACCATTGAAGTGCCCTGCTATTATCAGGAGTTGGGACTAGGTAACCTTCAGAAGTTTTTATTGAATTATGCTATGAACTACTAGGAAACCCAGTTTCTTACTTATCCACAAAGCAATTACAATGTCATAATTCTGCAGTAATTTTCATGTAGCATAGCCAGCTAAATAAAGTGATCCATTTTGGTTCCCTTGTTCAGACATTCATTCCCATCCTTATATTAACTCCTCACTTGTGCCAACATAAAAGTTTGCGTTTTTCAGGCAGAAAACTAGGCAGAAAAACTTGTCCAAGTTAAAAATTGAATATTTATTTATTTTGCTTGCTCCTCTGCCATCACCTCTCTTTGTCCAGCACAGTTGTTTATGTGGGCACAGCAGCAGGAAAAGTAATCCAGGGAAGGCTGAATGCCTCTTTTGTCAGCTTCAAGAGTTTAAAGTGATGGTTAAACCACAGCATAAATTTCTCTAGCTTATTCACAGCCAATGCCCTTCAGCTCTCTTGTAATAAACTGTTTCTGTGGGTATAATCTCTCCTTGTGATTTCTGCTCAGTTAGCTCACCTCAGGCAGTAAGCTGTGACCTCTGTGGCATGTTACATCTGCTGTGTGATATTAACCACATCAGAAGCCAAAATTTTAAAAATGTCAAATAATTTTTCATTCCTCATTTTTAAAATTCCTTATTTACAGGGCACTAAGGCCCTCGTGCCCTAGGGGGTCTCTAGCTTTATTAACTACAACATTATGACAAGATTCAAACCCACTGAAATTAATTTATGATTAACTTTTTCTTCCTTTAAAGTGGAGGAACATAAAAAGTCTAGTCACTGAAAATATCCCTCTTAATCTTGGTGGTCCATGTCTCCATAATTATAATACCTTTATAACTTTAAAGGACAGTATGAGAAAAAAAAAAACAAAAACCAAAACAAGTTAGTTTTAGGGAGTATCCAGCTAAAGCACGTTACATAGGCATAATGTTAAGCTGTTTCAAGTCTTCACTACCTCCAGCAGCTCCAGGCCTGGGGATTCCTCCTGCCTGGCCACTGGAGCCCAGCCCAGGGAACCCAGGGTCTCTGTCCAGGCTGAGGGACATGGCTGACACTTTCCCCTTTGCAGGTTCCACCAGCAGCAAAGCTGACTACATATCCCAGAGACACATAGACACGCATGGACACACACATTCACAGAGGACAGAGACAGAGTTGGTCACACAGAAAGCCACAGACAAGGTATTGCCCCCAAAGTCCTCCACATTCAGGACATCTCACCAGACACGGGCACACAGGGACAATGCCCCTCCTCCTCTTGGCCAGGCAGAGGCAGAAGGTCACTAGTACAGGACACACATCACATTGCCTAGATTCTTGGAATCACAGAATAGTTAGGGTTGGAAGGGACATCTGGAGATCATCTAATCCCAGTCCCTGCTAAAGCAGGGGTATCTTGCAGCAGCTTGCACAGGATCATGTCTAAGCAGTTTTTGAATATCTCTGGGGAAGGAGAACTCCACAACCTCTTTGGACACCATGTTCCAGTGCCCTGTCATGCCCACAGTAAAGAAGTTTTTCCTCATATTCAGATGGAACTTTCTGTGTTTCAGTTTCTTTCTGTTGCTGGCAACCACTCAAAAGAGCTTGGCTCTGTTCTGCTTATACCCTTCCTTAAAATATTTATATACACTGGTAAGATCTGCCCCCAGTCATCTCTTCTCCAAGATAAACAGTGCCAACTCCCTCAGCAGACAGATGTTCCAGTCCCTTAACCATGTTAATTGTTCACCACTGGACCCTCTCCAGCCTCTCTCGAACTGAGGAGCCCAGAACTGGACACAACATTCCACATGTTGTCTCATCAGGGCTGAGTAGAGGGGCAGGATCTCCTCCCTTGACCTGCCGGCAATGCTCTTCCTAATGCAGCCCAGGATACGATCAGCCTTCTTGACCACAAGGACACAGCTGGCACCCATGGACAGACTATTGTCTACCTGGACCCCCAGGTCCTTCTCCACAGAGCTGCCTTCCAGCAGATCAGCCCCCAGTCCACCCTGGGGCATGGGGTAATTCCTCCCCTTGTGCAGGACCCTAACCTTCTCTTTGATGGACTTCACTGGGTTCTTCTCTGCCCAACTGTCCAGCCTGTCTAGGTCCCACTGAATGACAGAACAGATTTCTGGTGTGTCAGCCACTCCTCCCAGTTCTGTATCATCTGCAAACTTGCTGAGGGTACGCTCTGTCCATTCATCCAAGTCTTTGATGAATAAGTTGGACAAGACTGGACCCACTTGACTCATTGCTAAGCTACAGGACTTCAACCATGTTGCTGATCATAGCCCTCTGAGTCCTACCATTCAGCCAGTTCTCAACCCCCCTCACTGTCCCCTCATCAAATCCACACTTCCTTAGCTGTGCACAAGCACACACACATTTATGGATGTCCTGAGCACTTGCATGGCCCCCCTGCCCACCCGGCATTCCTTCCCACATCTCGTTCCCCTTACTCATCCCAGAGGTCCCTGACTGACTGGCTGGTCCCGCTGGATGCACACAGGCAGCACTCACACACTTGTCCCATGGGTGTCCCACACCCAGAGGTTCCCCCAAATACCAGCACAGACCTTCTGCCCACCTGATAACCCTGCCTGGACCAGGGCCTCCTACTCCCTGGCTGGTTCGGCTTGGAGTTTTCTGGGGAGTGCCCACCCCCCACATATACATGTGATTTGGGGCAGGTATGGCACTCAGAACTGGAGGCTTTACTCATCCACAGATTCAGTGTGTGGCTGCTGAGAAGTCATTTGAGCTACTTTAATCCTCAGTTCTTTTTCTCCAAGAGAGCCCTCCTAATTCGCTGTGCTGTTCTAAAGATCAGAGCACTCAAGTTTAGAGGTTGTCAGACATTTAAATAATAGGGCCTAAAAAAACCCCAAACCGCCCCCCCGCAAAAAAAAAAAACCTTGATGAATATACGGAACAAAACCTCCCTTCAAAGCAAAAGGAAGGAACAGGGAAGATTAAAGAAGGCACCTCACTGAAGAGGTTCAAAGCACAAAAGAGGAGGGAATTCCTTTCACCCAGCCTCATTCAGGTACCCACATTAGCAGGACACCATAGAGGTAAAAGAGAACCAATCTTCATGATGCTCAGAAGGCAATTTATGTAACGTGTTCATTACTTGTTAGAGAAATTTCATCAGCTACATTTACAATGAGAAGCTTTCCCTTGTCCAGGCATGCACTGACTAACACGGCTGGACTGCACACACAGACCAACCCTTCATCTACCTCTGGGTACTTGCAGAAAAAGAATGTGCATTTGGGGAAGTCACACATGGCACATTTCAGAAAGCTAGGAATGATAATAAAATTAACCATGCTAGAGAGGTGTAAGTAAACACAGCCTTTGTGACCTGTTTTTACTCCCTCTACTTGGTTTTCCAGAGTCACCATGAATCTGTATCTGACCAAAAACTGAACTGAGTCCTACATCCCATTCCAGTAATGTATTCATATCCTTCACATTTAGAAAAACTATGAAAACAGAATACTTCTAAGAACTTCTATTCTTTATTGCCTTGGTCTATGCACATAGCTAAGCCTAAGTTAGGATCACTGAGAAAAGCACATAGATGACTTGTCTGTGAAGAATATGAGATCACACAAAATCAAAGAATCATAAAATATTAGGGTTTGAAAAGGCCCACTGGAGGCCATCTAGTCCAACCTTCCTGCTCAGGCAGGGTTCCCTAGAGCTTGTTATTCAGGATTGTACCTAGACAATTCTTGACTGTCTCCATGAGGGAGACTCCCCACCCTCTATGGGCTATCTGTTCCAGTGCTTGGCCACCTGCACAGTAAAAAAGTTTTAACTCATATTCAGGTGGAACTTTCTGCCCATTGCCTCCTGTCCTACTGCCTGGCACCATTGCCAAGAGCCTCCTGGTACCCTCCTTTCAGATAAACACCTCATAGGCCTGGCTCTTAACCCTTCTCTAGTTCCCTTCTTACAGGACTGCTGCTGGCTGACTGTTCAGTCTGGACTCCGCTTCTCAGTTTGTGAGTTATCTAGGATTTCTCTTCCTCTTGAAAGAGATTTAAGAACTGCCTCATGAAAGGACAGGGGACCTTGGTGATTAGCCTGCTTACTTAGCCAGTATGTCTCTCCAAGTAGGAAGACAACTGACAAATAAGATGCACAGTACTACAGGACTGCCCACTGTGGCTGCTCCATAATGACTACCTGTCATTAAAAGCATCTCAGAAGTTTTTAATAAACTCAGGGAAAAAAAAAAAATCTTTGCAGTGGTTGGTGTCCCAGAAGGGACAATGAGATTTATTAAGAATTTTTGCAGACTTTGGACACCTTGGTGTTATATACCTTGGTGCAATATATACCTTGATGCAATACTCAGATATATTCCTATACTGATTTATGCTAATTTCCATTAAATGTAGCTCTTTGTCAAGAAAAAAAAATACTTTTTTTTTCTTTGAGGAGTAAAACATATAAAAACTTCACATTCCCTTACCATGTAATATAATTAAATATTATTTGTTTCTTTATTAAGATTGTTAAGGTTGGACATGTCCTCCCAGGAGGTATCTCTGTTAAGCACCTACACCCAACACTAATCAGCTCCACAGACTGTTAAAACATGTCACTTGACTAACACTGAAGGCTGTAAAGAAGAATAAATCAACCCAAAAAATCTCTTCATATTCTAAGCCACTTGACAGTGCATAGACATAAAGACAGATTTAAACTTTTTAACATTGTTCTTAGACATTTTAAGCTACATTGCTAGTCTTCGCTTCCACTTTTACTGCTTTCAGCTAATTTTCTGCCGAACTCTAACAGTAAGCAGGTGTAATAAGAAGAAACAGAAGAGGACTTACAAAACATATGGACTACATTTTACAAAATTAGGCATAATCTGGTGTGTATCTCTAAATTATGCATACAGACACTAATACAAGGTAAGAGACTGTGTGCAACACCAATAACTGACTTGTACTGCACTGCAGGCATTTGATTAATTAATTGACTGCATATTTCAAGTTTTGAGGGTCTAATTTTGGAAATTCATCCCATATATCCACTTACTCCAAGTAACAGTAACGAGTAACCACTTTTACTCTTGTTGTCTATTTAAATGGTACTTATCCAAGTAAAATAGACATTTCAACAACTGGAAAATGGCTGTTTTTAACTCCTTTCCTCTCTATCTAGAGACACGTATTCCACAAAGCAAGAACAGAAACTACGAAAACCAGTTAACATACTGGAGTATGAAGTGTTCTTTGTAAGGGAAAAAAAAACAAACAAAAACAAACAAAAGCTCATAGACAGCTTGTTTATGACCAGAAGAGTGTAAACACATCTATTTTATTTAACTCGCTAATCCTCTGACACAACTTGTGATGTGTTTGATCAGCAGGCTTCTTGTTCATCTTCCACCATAGAAGTATCTTGGCTTTCCTTAGGGGTATTGACAGCTGGCAGCAATCAAAGCCATCTAACTGCCAATATCTCATTTAAAGGGAATGACATTCAGCTACAGAAATGAAAATTGCTTTAATTCACTGTATTGTACTGTACACCTCAATGAAAAAAAAAAAAGCAAACTCTCTTAGGAATGGAGTCATTTAGACCTTTTTTTCTGGAAAGGGTTTTGTTCCTTAATCAGTACTTCAGAGGTGAGCAGTGCAGGACACTACTTATTCTTGAGCAGGCCTCAAGCATAAAGCAGCTATGTCCATCATAATCCACTTCAGATATGCTGTCTTCAAGTTCAATATTAGGACACAATCTTCTTCAGAATTGGTGTCATTTGTTTATTTGTAATCTTTCAATCAAAGGTAAGACATTTTTCAGCAAATCACACTTTCAAAACAAACCATCTATCTGGACTCTCAGCTTATTCATGGCAAGTCAAGCATAAGTTATCCTATAATGTGCTGGAGTAGAGTCCCATGCAATTTCCTTCTATCTTGTCTTCTCTGATTCTCAAAGAAGGAAAGTCAAGCCAAAAAGGTTTTTAATGACAGAAATGGAAGGTAAAATAACTTTTCCTAAAAATTTCAAGTGGTATCAAGGTTTCTCAGCATCTTGTCCTGACTTTGAGAAAATCCTGAATTCAGTTCTCAGGAAATGCTAGCTATGTCATGCTTTTATACATTTATTCTGAATCTTCAGTTGTGTATTCCAGTTTCCAGTTTCAATTAGGATTTTTATCAGATGTGTCTTCTTTCCTGGCATTACACATTTAGTTTCTGGATCACTAACAGATTCTTATATATTTTCAGATTTTATTTTTTACATTCCTCCTTCGTGTGTTTCACATTTGTGTGGAAGGCCCCATCCTTACTCCGGCTTCCTAGCGTTGATGATAACATGTGTTAACATGATGAAGTTACTTAACAATTAGCTTGAGTTAGTTAAAACTATGAAGAATAACAAGTGACAGCACCAGATACAGTTAGAAGTAAAGGACATCACGATTGTCTTCCTCCTCATTCATTGTTTAGATGGCAAATGTAAGCGTTACTTAAATTTTTCGCTCATCTTTCACAATCCAGGTGAAAATTCTAGTGGTCTTTTACATGTCCTATTTTTCAACTCAGATTATTTCCTCTACCATTTGCTCACAATACTTGTGTTCAGCAGCCACATCAGGGCAAAGCACTTAGGTGATATATTATTTATTCAGTGACAAGTGCCAAATGTTTCTGCTTCATAGAACACACATCTAGTTCGTTCTTTGGCTTTCTAATTCAAACCCAGCTATTATAACAGCAGATCCTAATTCCTCATATTTCTTTCTCTCTTTTAGCATGACATGTTTCATGTTTGCTATAGTCCAGAACAATTTATTTAAAATAATATTTTAAAAGTTGACTATACCCCCTAGTTCATATTAATTGCATAACCTACTGATCAGGTTACCCAGATGATGAACTGTGCTAAAATTCCACACTGAAAGAGATGCAAAACACTACAAAACACCCAAAACTTTCAGTTTTCCTGTACCAAAATAGACAAAAGTCCAGTTATGGCAGCTGCAGTGGAGGGCTGCAGAACTCAAATTGATTCGAGTTGTTTCCATGGAATATTCTATGAAAGAATGTATCCAGCAAAACCTTGGAGTAGGGGAGAGCTGGTATTGCTATCTACTCACCACCAGAATAAATAACTCCACTGATCCAGAAAACTGACTGCATTTCTTTCACCTATAAAAATTAATCAAAATTTTATCCGTACTCTTTTACACTTTTCTCTGCCATTTTTCTTCATATCTGTATGCTTTTCCAACCTTATTTGGCAACAACAAGTTAAATTTTGCACATAAGATTAGAAGGCATGCATAAAGCAGCTAAAAAATGGGTACACATTTTTTTTCCAGTTCCATTTCTGATCCGTTTTCTTGGTATTGTAGAAGGTCTTTGTACAGTTTTCCTAAACTGACTATTGTATCAGTCAAAGCCGAGGTAAATCAAGAGTAGAGAGATTAAAAAATGTCATTACTGCAGCTGTTTATTATTTTCCCCTTGAGGTGACATCAGATACAGAACCCTTGCAGCTCAAAACTGAACCAAGATATATACTGCAGCAGATTGCCCATCTGGTGTGACTTCGGAGTATTAAAATCTTCTGCAGGCTATCAGCACAAGGACCAGTCAAAATCTTTGCAATCGCCCAGACATCTTATTTCACACTACACAGAGTTGTGTGATCTCCAATTAAGATGTTCAGAATCACCATTATTAGCTTGTGATGAATGTTGATCATAATCACCCAACCACAGCCGTTCTGCATTTCAGCTGTAACCGTCCAGCTAATATGCAGTTACTGAAACAAGGTTTTGTCTGTGGTCCAAAATATTACAGAAAATCAAGAACTGTCATTTACAGAGTGTGAAATCAAGCGACTTTCTAGACTCTGTTGAACACTGCCACTGTAGATTAATGTCATACAACTCCTAAATGATTGCAAAGCCATGATTTACATTGGGCTGAATCTGAATAACTACAGCTTGTATAATCTCCCAGTTAAAAATAAATGGTTATACAATAACAACTTTGATTCTAGATACACAGATAATTTTCCTCTATTTCGACCTAAAATATAAGTGGATAATTATATCCATCCCCACCTCCCTCTCAGAAGCCATACTAATAGACATGGAGATAAAACATTCAATTACAAGATTGTGCACATGTATAGTTCAAAGCTAGAAAATACCACAAGCATGAAAACTGTATTGAACAACGTAAATTATAAAGTATGGATTATTTACTAAATATGATGAACATTTAAAAATTACAACACTTACTTGTAACACTATTCAAAGAGCGGAAAGTTAAGTATGGAAAGCAAGCATTGTTTATTTTGATATACCTGTTCTGGTGAATTTTCTCATGTAAACACAGGCAGAAACTAATAGAGAAAGTCTAGAAATCAAATAGTTTAGGTATTCTAGTCTTCGCATGTAACACAAGTATCAAGCTCTGTGTACTAATCAATATATTTATTATTATAAAATGCCAGAGCTGTTTTAAATGGAAAAAAAAAGCAACGCTCCAAAAGCTTGCAGTCTCTGTGGATGACAGACAGGAGATGCAGACTAAATCAGGAGCAATATATAACAATGAGAGAGGCTGTATTTAATTCTTCACTTCTGTGGGCAGATTGGCAAAGGAGAATTCTAAAGAAAGGTTTAAAAAATAATAATTGTTTGCAGATGCTTACATATGACTTCTTCATAGACTAAGTGCCATCTGGGGAGAAGGCACAAAGGTACCTGTTTAGAAAGCTAACATATTATTGATGGGACTGCTGTCGTGTACCCTATTAGAGAGTTAATTTCTTAATCTTGCCAAAGTTTCCAAGGTTGAATGCTAAGCTCTGCAAGTGAGAAAAAACCCCAATGTACTGTAGCAGAAAAGAGGAGGGCAAAAAAAAAAGACAACAGAAAGATGGAAAAAATTTCACCAATAAAATGTTTTAGAGCACTTAGGTTAGTAGCAGCATTAATTCTTTTAATCACCATCCAAGTAATTCTGTACAACAGGAGTGTATATTTGCAACTTAACACTTCCTACAGTTTTTGAAGTAGTTTAATATCCATAATGATAACAGCCTGCAGCAAAAGGAGTAAGGGAGCTAGTCATTAAACCTTTCAGGGTAAAAAATATCTGTCTTCAGTCTTCAGACTATCAAAAACTATTTTCAAAGACGTGCAGATTACCTTGGAAGTGTGATTATTCAAGATTTTATTCTCTGAGGATCACAAAAGAATTTTATTGTTAATTCCAAGGAGCCATTAATATTGCTATTTAAATATATCTGTGATTCTGAATTAATATGAATATGTGTAATAAAATCTTTTGAAAGGGAGTGAATTTATTGACTGAAAATTGCTGAAATCCCTAGAACAGTTTGAGAGAATGAGATTTACCTCATCTGCCTTCAGCATTTAAATGTACTCTTCTGGTCTAAACCAGGTATCAAAGCATCTTCTATAGTCAGTGGAAACATAGAAGGATCTCCAGAGGTTCTTCTTTCCATTTGTTTTAAATCCATATTTTAAGAGTGGATGAACTGTTTTTTGTAGATGTTAGTGTTTCTTCACCAGATAAAAGTGAGAACTTCAGTTAAGTGCTAACTCCTTAATCATAGAAAGAGCCTAACTTAGCTCTTTACTGATTAGATAGTCCTTAGCCAGACAATATGGATCTCCCCTACACATAAATGCTACAAAACTCCCACATATTTTTATTTACAGAACCATAGGACTCTGAAATACTTCCCTATTTCAGTAATACTGTCACTTGTTCCCAGTATCATTACTGACTTGTGACATGAGGGGCCACAGGGAAGTCACATCACCTAAGCAGAACTTGGAGTGATCATTACAGGGACAAGGAGTCTTAAAATGAGTAACACCATTGTTGAGGGGTGGAGGATGGATGAGTCAAGCTCATGATATGCTGAAGCAATGCAGTTAATTTGGGATCTGTTCATTCCAGAGCTCAGTTCTCAGCAACATTCCATACACAAGCCTGCCTGCTGCTTTTGCTGATGAGCTCTTCGCCCTGCTTTTGCTCCCTGCATGCTGTTCCTCCAAAAATATTTCGAACCACTTTTGGGGCAACATTCTCCCTTTTTCCATGTTGTAGTTCATATAAAGCAAGCTGCTTGAAAGTATGTATCATCCACCCAAGTACTGTATATGGATTATTACATTTTGGCTGACTTTATCAATGTCCTGGCATCCTGCAAGCCTGTGCAGATAGATCTTCATGTTCCCTCACTTTCAATGGGACAAAAAGAGGTACTTCTGTACTTGGTGTTGGTGCTTTTCTAAATTAAAAACCTGCATCTATCTGCTGTCCAGATTTGAAGCTCACAAAACATATGGTAAATAACAATTTTATGAACACTTAGTGGGGTATAGTGGTTGACTTCTTGATGACTTCCTGCTTGATTTTAAACCTTGTCAAAGGCTTTCCTTACTTGTTCAAGGAGACTTCCTCTTCATTGGTACCAGCATGATTGTTCAATACAAGGGCAAATGAACTCATGAATGAAAACAAATACAGCTCTGCAGACAGATGGGGATAAGGAATTACATTACTTTTCAGAGACTAATGGGCACACTTATAATAATGGAATTTTTTTCTCTCTGACAAAGTGTGGCTGTAGGAGTAACAAAGCTCTTGAGCCTCATGAGGTTATTCACGAGATGCACACACATGATGGATTCTTGTGTCTATCACACCACAGAAAAGGAGACAGACTTTCACTCTGCCAGTTATGAACCCTGCTGATCCTGCTCTATATGTGAATCCCAAGCTTCTCGTGTTTCATCACTGTAGATATACCCAATCATCACCAGACCCTTGTTACAGTCACTGGAACTGTTCCTGATCCTGATCTTTGGCCTGACTTCCTCAGACTTACTTCATCACAAAGTCTCCTGACAGTCTGGACTATTGGATGAACCAATCCACCTCAGGGATGGCCCTTCTTGCCTCAGTGGGGGTCAGTGGGATGGACCCTTGTCATGCTGGCCATGGCACCTTCCTCAGCACCTTTAGGGAAAACTGGTGCTCACCATGCCCTAACACTTAAACAGAGGCTGAGATTCTGCTTTCTCTAAATTTTCCATTTATAAGGTAACATAAACAATGTCAACTGGCCTCTGCTTTTCTTGCAAATATGCCTTGGTTTCATAACTGTCCATTCTGGTTAGGCTGTCGTACAATGACCCAAAACCATCTGAGACCCTATTGCCTATGGCCAGCTGAAGGACAATCCTGTAATTGTTACAATACAATTTCTTTCACTTGCCTCCCTCCCCTCAAACACATATTTGAGAGCTAATTGCATCTCTGGGTCCTACAGGATAACCTCTATCACAATCCAACATAATCATCTCTGCATTTCTGCAAAAATACTTTGTAAAAATAAGTGAAAGCGTTCATTTTCCTTAACCAACAGCTTTCATTTATTATAACATAGGTGAAGGAAGATGGAAACTTATGAAGTTTGTTCTGATTCACACTGTCATAAAACTGCCACTTAAGAAACTTCCTAGGAAAAAACCCTAAGCTTAGCTGTGCTGCACTGGAAGAGTACTTGTGATGCAAAGTACACCCTCCAATTACACTCTTCATCATCTTATGTCAAGAGATGAAGCTAGTATTTAACATAAGAAAGGCAGTGCATTGCACTCTGTAGAAATTTATAACTATGTGTGTTAAAAAGCCATTAAAAATCAGGTTGGCCATTGAAACTTGCCAAGGAACAGAGCATCAAAAAAACCCCATTCAGTTTGGATAGCAATAGAGTGATTTCTGTTATCCACAAAATTGCTGATTATATTTCATATAGAATGTATTTCAGGAATTTCCCCAAATTATATATATATCTATTTTTAAACAAGAGGAAGCTTTTTTCTTAATCTACGTGTACAGTACTTAATGTAACTGAATACTAAGTTGCAGTAACCATAATATGATTATATCCACTACTCTTGCAAGAGGAAAAAGTAGATTGAGAACTTAAAGATGGATTAGAATAAGAAAATCAGTCAGAGAGAAATAAAAGCTATATAAACAAATTATAGTCAATTTTGAGACTTCTGCAATACATAACCAATGCATAAAAAGCATTATATATGCACATACATATATGTGTTTATCTCTCTTTCCCTCCCCCTCTCTCTCTCTCTTAAAATGATACATCTGTCAAAAGAAAATAAGGGATTTCTGAAAGCAAACTGTATCATGCCCTAGTAGAAAGTAATATAAATTATCACAAGGAAAAATGAAAGACAGAATCTTAGAAGGAAATTTGGAAAATGAATCATAAAAAAATACAGAAGTATATTAAAAAAGGAAAGCTATGAGGAATTTGGAGAGTTATCAGGAAGTAATGGAAGATAATTACATCTCAGTAGTCTGACAGAAGGCTTAAAATCTTTGCAATGAATGCCCCGAAAAAATCACTAAGCTTGATCACACTTCTATGGACCCTTATATTCACAACAAAACTTCAGCACAATTTTATCCTCTGAAAACATATTTATTTTCTTTTGGACAAAATTGAATGTTTGCAATAATTTTACTAGGAACACTTAATAGCATAATGATAGAATATACAAGGTTTGAACAGCTCATTTAATTCTTTAGGCGGCTCTGAAAATCCCACACGAAGTATAAAATTATGTAACACAGCCTTTATTACGGCCCATGACACTCAGACCATTTACAATTTATATCACCTGTCAGGCTTGGCCTAGTCACTTCAACTAAAGTTAGAACTGAAGATAATTTGGCCCATAATTAAATTACAAACCTGAACTTTATAGTAATGTAGTATGCAATGTATCCTAAATAGTGCCACAAATCACATATGAAATATCCTCATAAAGATCCATTTGATGAACTGTATAATGGACTTCTTTACTGAATTTTTCCCATCTAGGCATTATCTTGAAGGAGGTATATTAGATTTCCTCAGCTGAATGAGAGGCTAGCCTAAAATATTTTGTGAGAAATTATTAGCAACATGTAATCCACAATAAATTGATGAAGCAAACTACTTCCCTACTTCTTATATCCTCATCTTTTACAGGGTGACTTTGAAAGCTTGAAGAAGGAGAATGGTGCTATTCAGACCACAACTATTTCTCAAAGTCCTTAAATTCTAACCAGAAAAGAGAGAAAATTAATCCATTTTATGTTAAATTTTTCTTGTTAAATATTCATACATTAAATTTCAAAAAGGTATGACTGGTATATCAATAACAGGACTGTGACATATGCTGTCTGCAGGGATTTCTTTCTTGTCTGTCCATTCTGGAGTAAAGACAGCTATACCTGCAGGTTCTGCTAAAACCTTCAGGATCTTGCTTTGTTGTTTTCTTCAGTAAAAACTCCCATGTAATAAGAAAAAAGGTACTGTAGTATTTTAGACACAACTCTCAGTGGAAACTTAATTTCAGCTTGAATAATTTAATTAGATCTTTTTTAAGTGTCTGGAAATTACTGCCATGCAAACATGAAGAATAGCTCTGAAGTCCTTTGTGCGTCTCTAAAATCAAAGTATTTTTTATAACTGTTGCAACATACATATTCTATTGATACTCAGCACTGATAGCATTGTGCAAGTGTGACAGCCCAAGACCCCTAGCAATAAGGAATTGGGATAGCAATCAAGGATATTCTGGTTTTCACAAGTATTTCTGCTGGTAGTAGAAATGAATTGCAAGAAATATGACCATCATGCTTTCCTGAAATAAAACCATAATACTTTTTATATAAGAAAGGGAAGAAAAGAACGGTTTTCTTAAGACTCTAGTTCAGATATTTTTAAGAAACAATAAATATATGTGCCAAGAGGTCTGATGAGTTCAGCTTTACCAACACTGTGATCGAAATGGCTCAAAGCTGCTTGTCTTTAGAGACTATTTGACATAACAGGCAAAACAGCATTTTCTTTAATTATCTGTCGTAAGTCCCTCTCTACTTCTGCCTAAAATATTATACAAGTATTAACTAGCACACATACTTGTCTTCCAGGGTGCCAATGAATGATGGCAAACAATTGTTTAGAGTACTTCCAACGGTACGATAGCATGCTGGGCAGTCAAGACAGATGAGAGTAAGAACAGGGCTTTAAAAGAGACGCATCATAAGACAAGTGGCATCATACATTCTTAAAGCATCACAGGAGAAAAATGATCTTGTTACCAAAGAAGAGCCCAGGGAATATCAAAGAAAATTTCTATTTTTTTAGCACTGTCTTGGTTTAAGACAATTTAAAGAAGTGGATTCTCTAAAATGAGTTGCCTCACCATAGTTCCAACCAATTCCTTTCCACCAATAAGGAATGAATATGAGTAGACGTAAGTGAAAAAATAACTATTTGCTAACAAGCAAAACAGCAACAGGCAAAAAATAACAGTGAATAATCACTAGATAGAAAATGGCTAAATCTCACCAACTCCACAGGCGCAAAGAAACACCCAAAATATTTTCAAACCTCTTGCAAGGTGGTAACCCCCACTGCTGACCACATGGAGGGAAACAAAGGGAGAATAGCGTCAGACCCTTCCCAAGGGTGCCCATGTGGCACCCCAGTTGCTTACCCTTAATGCCAGGGTTTAACCAAGGTCCTTTTGCTCTGGGTAGACACAGAGGAGACAATCCCAACCAGATATTCATAGAACGTAAAAAACACATGAAAGTTTACTGGCAAACCATAGGAAATAAAGGAACATTAGCAAAAGAGTAAATGCAACATAACATCACTTATCAGAGAACAGACTTAGTTCATAACCATAACCATATATTAGCAAACACCTAATACATTTTTCTCTTGTAAGAACTTAAGGTTAGTGCCATATTACTCAGCAAATTTTCAGTTCTTTCCTATTTCTGATTATCATGATCTTCCAGGATAGTTTTAGCTATGGATTTTCTTTTTTCCTAGTCTATGCTAGAAACAATGTAGCATAGACTACTACGTATACTACTACAGTGGTAGTGACACTGACTAAATGACAATCAAATTATGTGCAAAAAAACCAAAATAATTGTTTTACAGGAAAAAAAACCCTAAAGCATACTTTTGTCAATAAAATTTTTATTATTTGAACAGACTACGAATTTTCTCATAACTGTAACATAGATTTGTTAATTTCTTAGTGTGATAAACTTACAGCCACATTCCTTAATAAACTCAATCGGCTAGACTAGATGAACAATTTGAGATTTTATCTTCCCATTATCCTAATAATGGAATAATATGTTTTGCAAGCCCCCCATGCTGTGAAAATTAAGTAAGATCTTATCCACATGTTACATTTGAGAACACTACACTACAATAAATTTAAAATATTAATGAGTGTTGTTGCAATATAAAAATACAACTATTAAAGATTTTCTTAGATAAAACAAGCATCAATTGCCTCTATAAGACATGAGGACAGGCCATGTTTTTCTAAAGTAATTTTTACTGGCATTATGAGTTAACAGTCATATATCTCCTGTAACTCCTGTATTAGCTTTTTGAATAAGACGGTAGGAAAGGAATAAGATTGGTAGAATTTACAAATAGCAATGCAAGTTTGAGGGATTTGGGCTAGAATTGCCTGTTTGGGGCTTTTCTTGGGAAAATGAAGAAGTCATTTTTTCTGAAAAGACGTGTCATTTGCGACCCCTGCCAAGCCACAGAAACTGTGGCTAAGAAGGTTGTCCTTGTTAGCATCATTAAATACAGTAGTATTAAACTTGTGTGCTTGCTTTGTAAAAACAACATTTCTGACAAAATCTTTCATAATTTTATGTGACAGTTCAAAGGGATGAACCTCACGAAATAACAGTTAATTGACTGTTTTATCATCTTGTAGGAAAGAACTAGGTGTCTCCAAATGAAATGTGGACAACTGCCTAAATGCAAAGGCTAGCTTTGAAATCCTTTGCACAGGAATGTATTTGAAAAACTGCCTCCCTGGAACAACGAATATTTGGAAGGTATTCTTTTTTTTTTTTTTAAAGTCATGAGTCACAGTATATTAAAAAAAATAAAAGAGAGAGATGGAACAGAATACTAAAAGCCTAAATGAATCCATCAATCTAAAGGACTATTTCTGCAAACATCCATTGTTAACTTTATGAACTTGCTTTTTCTCAGAGTTTTATAGTTGAAAAATTCTCATTCCAGAACAAAAATAATGCAAAATGGCCAAGCTATTAGCATGCCCCAGACAATATTCATGATATGACTAAGTAGAATCTCTGCGCAATTTTAGTATTAGTGATGTATTTCTTTCTCACAATTTCTTTTTCTCAGTCATGATTAATCTTGGTAAACTGAGCTGTTGCAACAGTGTATTTGTTCTGTGAAACACCTAATGAGCACAAGAGGGGTAGTATAAAATAATAATAAGAGATCAGAAGTACTAGCATTTACTTTTGGCTTAGTAAAACTGTCTGATAAATTATTCCCTTCAGTGTTTCTCTGTTATTGCAACACAGTACCTTGAAAGTGATATATTGGCACAAGCCATTGTGTTCTACCACAGTGCAATTAGCAGGTCCATTTAAACAGCTTTATCATACGCACACATAGCCTGATTAATTTTCTAATCAAATGTTCCAGGAAATCATTAACCATGACATTAAACAGTGTTCTGCTAATTATACTCTCCACAAAGAATTCCAATATAAATTTACAAAACATCCATAGAAAGGTGCCAAAAGATGAACAGTTTAACGTATACAAATAATTACGACATCTATTCTGCATGGCCCCACAGCTCCTTGCCCTGCAAAGGTTGAGTCTGGGGCTGAATTCTACTATGCTGCAGAACGATGTGTATTGGCAGATGTTACATTTTGTAGGTCACTGCCTGTGTAAGTCATAGTGAAGGACTGAATGACATAAAATAATTTTTTCTGTTTTAGGAAATACTCTGGAGATATAAATGCTGAGTATTAGCCTTTCTTTTCTTAATGATCCCTAACACTGAGATTTGGAAATAGATTTTCTCCTACATAAGTCTCCAGTTTGCATCATTATTCTAACTACTCTTAATTTAAAATAAAGATAAATGCAAGGTATTGATTGCAGTAATGAGAATTCAATTGCCTTGTAAACCATATGCAATTTGCTAGTTTACAGCATAATGAAATCTCTATTTATGTATTTCCCCATAAACCACAGAGTCTTGCAGGTCTTTCAGTGATGGAAAACAACAGATTGCATTAAACAAATGCAGACTGTAGGTACACCTGTTCTTTTGGCCTTGGCAGCACAGTTAACAGCTCCTCCACACAGATTGTGTCCATCACAAAACAGAAACTCGGACGCAGGAGGATGATGGAAACACTGCCACTGTTTTGGGTAGGGACTATGTTTCTTTTGTGTCATTCTGCCTTCTTAACCCAATACCACCAAGCTGGTATAAAAGTAATATGAGAAGTATTAATTATATAATATATATATATGTATGTATGTATGTCTATATATATATTTTTCTCTACAACTACCAGAAAAGAGGTTCTAATGGAGGTGAGGGCCAGTCTCTACTGTTGCTGCAGTGACAGGACCAGAGGAAATGGGCTTAAACTGAGACAGGGGACACTCAGATTAGACACTAGATTTTTTTTTTTAATTTTTTTTTTTTTTTTTTTTTTTTGTTTATGTGATTTTTTTCNCTCTTCACTGTTCAAATGGGCAGGCATTGGAATAAGTTGCTTTGGGAGGTGATGGAGTGACCATCCCTGGAGGTGTTTAAGAGGATCTGGTGCTGGGTGATTTGGATTTTTGGACTGGATGATTGTAAAGGTGTCTTCCAAACCCGATGACTCCACGATTCTATATAATAATGTATGTTTACATATAAAACTCAGTGCTCTAACAATATAAAAATATCGCATAGAAATAGATGAAGCACTTTTCACCTGTCAAACAGCGGCTTGAGGTACGGAATCGGAATTTTTAACAAAGCCAATTGCTGGAAATCGGCATCCTAGGCCGAACAGGGGAGGAATCCGGCCCATGTTCAGATCCTGAATAGACAGGATGCAGAGAAGACGGGATTTGTACGGTAAGGAAACAGACCCTCCCTTCCTCTGTGTGTGTGTGTGTGTGTGTGTGTGTGTGTGTGTGTGTGTGTGTCTGTGTCTGTGTGTGTGTGTGTCTGTGTGTGT